>JAZHRO010000078.1:43910000-44365000 GCA_037157565.1 Thalassia testudinum
ATATCCAGACGGCAAGGGCGACGTCTGTGTGATCATACAGACGTCTGAAAGGTGAGTTCCGCTTTCTCCTTCTTCTTTTGTCGACTGACCGTACTGAAGGAGGAGGGTTGGCTGTGCGCAGGTGTTCGGATTCGTCATCCTTTGCGAATCCGACGTCTGGAAGTTGTACCAGACGGCGGGAGTGACCTCCAGACGTCCGGAGAGACCATCGGACGTCTGGGATCTAGGGGAGACGTCGCCACAGACTTCTGGACGTCCGGGGAACCCCGCCGAACAGGTAATTCTCTGATCCACCGTTTAAGACGTCTGGAAGGAGTTCCAGACGTCTGATTTTGCACAGTATTGTCTTTCTCGACCCGTTTTAGGGCCCGTTTGGGCTCCGTTTTCCGCGATTCGAGTTGCGTTCATTTCCGAATTTATTCCTCTACCCGCCTACAGTAGCTATACACTGTTTTGAGACACTCCTTGTGTTTGATCCTTGTGATAGGACCTCGTTCGGTTGCCGTCTTGAGAGTCGCGGAGGCGCGCGGGATTCCCGACCACGCCCCCACTACTTCCGTTGTACCTGGTAGAGTGGTTTTAAGCATTAATAAAATCTGTTAAAGTATGGAACCATAACTAGAACCTAGGGCATTGCATGAACCCTAGGAATGAGAAATGTATGGAATGATAGCTCCTAGGTGTTGCATGAATCCTAGGGCCGGAAAACTAGATTGTATGATAGATCCTAGGATATGGCATGAATCCTAGGATGGAAAAACTAGTGGAATGTATATTACTGCAGTCTTGGAAAAATGGAAAGGAATATATAAGCTGCCTGTGAAATTAATTAACAGCTGCCTATTATGAACAAAGAAACATGTTTGAGATCATGGAAATTGAGAACGTGAATCTGGAAAGTGAAACATATGATGTTCTGAGATAAAGGGCTGGAACCCTACGGGGAATTAGGAGTGGAACTCCTGGAAAGAAAAGGAATGGAACTGAGATGTAGTTGTACTGTCTCTTGGGTACGCAGTACCAAGGGAAGTACCTGTACCTGTTTTAGTGCAGAGTGGGGCCAGCCGCCCCAGGGACCCGGGGTTAGGCTTGGCCGCTCTGTACCGACTTGTTGGCCCTTGTGTACGTAGTACCGAGGAGAGCTAGTAGTGTTAGGAGAGTACTAGCTACCCCACGGGCCCCGGGGTTCTGCTAGCCTCCTTCACCGACTTGTTAGGCCCACTAGGGCAAACCAGGGTAGTCAGACGAGGGTGCGCGGACTGTGGAGGGGCAAGGCCCCGGTTTGGTTACTGTGGAGGGGTTGGACCCCTGTTACTGAGAGGGCTCTGCCCTGGTTCCGTGCTGTGCTTTGGGCGCACCCGTTAACGGAAACGACTGACCGCGTGCCAGTACGGGCTAGCTACCTGTGCGTTTATCGCGCGTGCCGTAGTCACCGTTACGTCTGTCAGTGACCTTGGGGTGGTTGACTGAGGGTAGGATCACCACGGGGGACTCTCCCGGCCAGGAGAGCACCACGTGCTACTTCTACTGTTGGAAAAGACTGCAATCAAGATCGTCCCACGAGGACATTCGAGATCAAGTAAAGGATCTGAGAAGTAAATGAAATAGTGAGAAAAATTGAAAGATGTAAATAAAGGAAGTAATAGAACATAACAGCTACTGTACACTCTACTGTTGCCTTTAGTTAGTTGCCACTCTACTCAGCGTTTTGCTGACGTGTTACACTCGTTACCTTTTTCAGGACCAGGTGTTGAGCAGCCAGGGTCGGCGGCTGCAGAGGACGCTGGGCCGAGTAGGGTCCAGTAGAGTTGCCCCAGTTTTGTACCTTCTTTTGTTTCTGTTCTAGTGAGTAGTTTTGTTTCCGCTGTACCTTCTTTACCTGCAGTTTTTGTTATATGATAAATGTTGTTTTACTGTTGTGGTGGTGCCTACTGTAGTAGTTTCTTTCCTTACTGCTGTACTTTTTACTGTTAGTTATATTCATGCTGAATGTGGTTTATTTTACTGTCTTTTGGTTACTTCCTCGTTGGACGACTGGGTCTTGGGATTAGTCGAGTCGGTCCGGTTCTCGTGTCTCGTAGGGACTCGGGAACCGGGTCGTTACAAGATGGTATCAGAGCAAGGTCGTCCCGAGAAGTGAATCAACTGACTGGAAAGTAACCAATTCACGTGTTTATAGCTAGAGTAGCCACCACAACATATCTCTTGACATGAGCTCTTAGAAGTGTTGTTAGGTACCGTCTGTTTTGACGTTTCCGTTTTGTTTCGCGTCTCCTTGCAGGAGATGCCTCGTCGTGGGACTGGCGAGACTGGCCGCGGGCGCGGCCGAGGGCGAGGTCGGCGAGGTGGACGTGCTGTCGTTGACGTCTCGGTGGACCAGCCACCACTCCCTGGCATCCAGGCCCAGGACCTCGCCAGACTGATACGGGATATTGTGCGAGAGGAGCTCCACCCACCGCCCCGAGCACCTCCTCCTGGGGTTGCAGAGGGGGAGTCCTCTGTGGGACCACGCGACGGACGCGGCGCCGGACACGAGGGAGGGGATGGGCCCCTGCCGCCCCCACCTTCCTCCGACACTTCTGTACACGAGGCACCTTCGCCTGGAGGTGCACCAGCACCTCCCCTACAGCACCACTTCGAGCTTTTCGGGCAGTTCCGGAAGCTGAAGCCCCCCTCCTTCAAGGGGGATGAGGACCCGACCGAGGCAGAGGACTGGCTTGAGCAGCTGGAGAAGATCTTCGACACCCTTCGCCCCCCGGTGGAGTGCCGCGTGGCCTTTGCCACGTACCAGCTAGAGAGTGCGGCACACCGGTGGTGGAGGGCGGTCCGGGGACAGGAGAGGGACGAGCCGACGTGGGACCAGTTCGTCACCCTCTTCTGCGAGCAGTACTTTCCCCAGACGTGGCAGGACCAGAGGAGGCGGGAGTTCCACACTCTCCGCCAAGGGACGATGACCGTGAGCGCGTACCGCACGCGTTTCTTGGAGCTGTCCCGCTTTGCAGCGACAGCGGTAGCCACTGAGGAGGAGCGCCTTTGGAGGTTCACCGAGGGGCTCCGGCCTGCGATCCGGGGGTATGTCAAACCCCTGAAGCTGCCGACGTTTTCGAGGGTGGTAGAGGCAGCCATGACTTACGAGGAGACCAACCCGTCCGCGCGAGAGACCGACGGCGGGCGGAAGAGGCCCTTTCAGCCAGACTTCTCACAGGGCCGGCGAGAACGGAGACACGTGGCGTCCGCAGGAGAGCCGTCACGTTGTGCAGGGCCATCAGTGGCCTTTGGGGGCCCTCGACAGGGGCCAGTCGCCAGCACCGGACCCCCGCCTAGCCGACAGCAGGGACTCACTGAGGGCGGGAGTCGGGTTCCCCTCTGCTACCAGTGTGGCCAGCCGGGCCACGTCAGGAGGGACTGCCCATCTAGGGCAGGAGGTCAGCAGATACTTCCCGCGCAGAGCACTGGAGGGCGCGCAGGAGGCCGCGGTTTCCAGGCGCGAGGAGGAGGACCGCAGTCGCGAGGAGGGTACCGGCCAGCACCTACCCGTCCGACGCAGAGTGTGGCTGCTTCGTCCGCACCTAGAGCTGAGGGGCGTATCAACGCCCTAACACACAGGGACGCCAGAGCTTCGGGATCCGTGGTAGCAGGTATGGTTTCAGTTTCTGGCAGACTCGTTTACACGCTTTTCGATTCCGGCGCTACGCACTCGTTTGTCGCAGACAGTTTCGCAGTTAGTTTGGACCAGGATTATACATTGTTAGAGAACCCGTTCGTAATCAGAGGTCCGAGTGGTCAGCTGTTTGTAGCTGAGGAGGTGTACACGGGTTGCGGGGTCAGCATCGGGGGACACAGCCTGCCAGCTGACCTGATTATGATACAGATGGAGGACTTTGGGGTGATCCTGGGGATGGATTGGCTGTCCGCTTACCACGCATTGGTGGACTGCTTTGAGAGGAAGATTGTCTTCTCCATTCCGGAGTTGCCTTCCTTCGAGTTTCACGGGCAGCCAGTGGACGGAGGTTTCAGGTGCATTTCGGCACTCCGGGCGGCGAGACTTTTGAGCCAGGGGTGTGAGGGCTTCTTAGCTTGTGTGGTGGCAGAGCACAGCCCCGTGGCAGACTTCCAGAGCATCCCGGTGGTCAGAGAGTACCCCGACGTGTTTCCAGACGAGTTACCAGGACTACCGCCCGAGCGTGAGATCGAGTTTGAGATCTCACTAGTACCAGGGACCAACCCCATCTCCACCGCGCCATACAGGATGGCACCGCTTGAGCTGCGAGAGCTCAAGTCTCAGTTGCAGGACCTTTTGGAGAAGGGTTTCGTGAGGCCCAGTGCGTCTCCCTGGGGAGCCCCGGTACTGTTTGTGAAGAAGAAGGATGGGACCCTACGCCTTTGTGTGGACTACAGACAGCTGAATAGGGTCACCATCAAGAACCGATATCCGCTGCCGAGGATTGACGATTTGTTTGACCAGTTGCGGGGTGCCACGGTGTTTTCCAAGATCAACTTGAGGTCTGGATACCACCAGTTGAGGATCAGGGAGACCGACGTCTCCAAGACAGCTTTCCGCACCCGGTACGGACACTACGAGTTTTTGGTCATGCCGTTTGGGTTGACCAATGCCCCCCGCTGCTTTCATGGACCTGATGAACCGGGTGTTCAGACCGTACTTGGACCAGTTTGTGGTGGTTTTCATAGATGATGTACTCATCTATTCTAGAGATCGGACGCAGCACGGACAGCACTTGCGGATGGTTCTGGACACTCTGAGACGACGCAGGCTGTACGCCAAATACAGCAAGTGCGAGTTCTGGTTGAGGGAGGTGACCTTTTTGGGTCATGTGATCTCTGGAGACGGCCTGGCGGTGGATCCCGCCAAGGTCGAGGCAGTGCTCAGGTGGGAGAGACCGCGTTCAGTCACTGAGATTCGCAGTTTCCTGGGACTGGCAGGTTACTACAGACGGTTCATCAGAGGGTTTTCGCAGATTGCACGTCCTATGACACAGTTGACTCGGAAGGATGTGCCTTTCACTTGGACAGACGCCTGTGAGGCGTGTTTTCTGGAGCTGAAGGAGAGGTTGACCTCGGCTCCCGTGCTCACCATTCCTGACAGTAGTGGCGGGTTCGTTGTGTACACGGACGCTTCCTTGCAGGGGTTAGGAGGTGTGCTCATGCAGAGGGGTCACGTGGTCGCTTACGCTTCGCGGCAACTGAAGCCCCATGAGCATACCTACCCTACCCACGACCTAGAGTTGGCAGCTGTTGTCTTCGCGCTGAAGACATGGAGGCACTACTTGTACGGTGAGACCTTCGAGATTTTTACAGATCACAAGAGCCTCAGATATCTTTTTGACCAGAAGGAGCTCAACATGAGACAGAGACGTTGGTTGGAGCTCCTGAAGGACTACGACTGCAGCATCTCCTACCACCCGGGAAAGGCCAATGTGGTGGCTGACGCCTTGAGCCGTAAGGCGCCCGCACGCTTGGCCAGTCTACAGTTACAGAGTTGGAGCCTTTTGGAGGAGGTGGGCAGTTGGCGACCTCTAGAGTTACGAGGATACTGTGGGGCAGTGACGGTGACACGGCAGACCAGACCAGAGTTGATAGACCGCATCATCACGGGACAGATGGCCGATCCGTACTTGCAGTCTTTGCGCGACAGAGTACTGTCAGGGGACCCAGGGGACTTCTCTTTCACAGACCAGGTGTTACGCTTGAGGGGACGGCTGTGCGTCCAAAAGAGACGAGGAGCTGTTGAGAGAGCTCCTGACTGAGGCACACGGTTCCAGATTCACCATACATCCCGGAAACACGAAAATGTACCATGACTTGAGACGCGAGTTCTGGTGGAGAGGGATGAAGCGGGATGTGGGTGAGTTCGTGCAGCAGTGCTTAGTGTGCCAGCAGGTGAAAGCCGAGCATCAGAGGCCTGCAGGGCCGCTTCAGCCGCTTCCAGTGCCAGAGTGGAAGTGGGAGAGCATCACCATGGACTTGGTGGTGGGTTTACCTGTTACCCAGCGAGGACACGACGCGGTCTGGGTAATAGAGGATAGGTTGACGAAGACGGCACGATTCTTGCCGATCCGAGTCACTTTGGGACCAGCACAGTTGGCAGAGAGGTACATCCGTGATGTAGTGCGACTACACGGAGTTCCGCGGGAGATCGTATCCGACCGGGATACCCGCTTTACGTCCCAGTTTTGGGCTGAGTTTCAGCAGGCTTTGGGGACGAGGTTGAGGTTTAGCACGGCTTACCACCCCCAGACGGACGGACAGTCGGAACGCACGATACAGACACTTGAGGATCTTTTGCGTGCCTGTGTACTAGACTGGAGGGGCTCTTGGGAGGAACACCTGCCCCTGGCAGAGTTTGCATACAACAACAGTTATCACTCGAGCATCGGCATGGCTCCCTACGAGGCTCTGTACGGACGGAAATGCACGGCACCCTTGAGTTGGGTTGAGGTGGGGACCAAGTGGGAGGTTGGCCCCAGGTTGATCCGGCAGAGTCAGGAGGTAGTTGAACAGATCCACAGACGACTCCGCACTGTCAGGAGCAGACAGAAGAGCTACGCAGATCGCAGACGCAGAGAGGTGCAGTTCGAGGTTGGGGACCACGTCTTTCTTCGTGTTTCGCCCATGAAGGGCTTACAGCGGTTTGGGATGAGAGGGAAGCTCGCGCCGAGGTTCGTGGGGCCCTTCGAGGTCCTGGAGCGGGTTGGACCCGTTGCTTACAGACTTGCCCTTCCCCCGCAGCTTTCTGGTGTGCACGACGTGTTCCACGTGTCCAACCTCAGGAAGTACGTAGCCGATCCCAGCCACGTACTGAGTCACGAGAGCGTCGAGGTGAGCGACGACCTGACCTACCCCGAGCGGCCAGTGCAGATCCTAGACCGAGCCATCCGCAGGTTGAGACGAAAGCAAGTACCCCTGGTAAAGGTTTTGTGGAGGAGCCAGCGGTACGAGGAGGCTACCTGGGAGCCTGAGGCGGCAATGCGGGAGCGGTACCCAGAGCTTTTCGCGGGTACGTCTTTTCGGACCGGCTTCGGTCCTCTTTGAGTTTGTTATGGTTATTTGGACATCCTTTTTCCGCACCCTAGTTGGCGCAAGTTTCGGGGACGAAACTTCCTTTGAGTTTGTTATATTGTAACGAGCGCGTACCCCAGACGTCTTTTAAGACGTCTGGGAGGTGGCCCAGACGTCTGTCAAGACGTCTGGGATCACATCCAGACGTCTGACCAGACGTCCGGGATAGTTTACAGACGTCTGACGAACAGTTATACTCGCACGGGATATTCGTCTGCGCGCCTGTGCGCGCAGACCTGAGATCCGCATCTTCTCTGCGGCTGCAGGCGACTGCGGGCGTCTCTCTCTCCTCTCCGCGCGGCGTTAAAAGGGGGAGGGGGCGCGCCTCCCCTCCCGTCTCCACCATCTTCCTCCTCTCCTGCTGCGGGCGGAGCGAGCGGACGCGAGGGCGCAGCGGCAGCGGCGTAGCGAAGGCGCGGAGGAGCTGCGGCGTGCGAGGGCGGGACTCTGCCGTGAGGGCGAGCTCGCCGGGAGCGGCTTGGCCGGCCGGCGGAGGGCGCAGGGGGCGCAGAGCGTCGCGAAGAGGGACCTGCTGCGGGCGGAGCAGCGGACGCGCGAGGTGCGACGCGGGCGGCGTCGCGAGCGGAGGCCGAGCGAGGTTCTGATTCTGGAAAAATCTCCAGAATCAGACGTCTGGACTGATATCCAGACGGCAAGGGCGACGTCTGTGTGATCATACAGACGTCTGAAAGGTGAGTTCCGCTTTCTCCTTCTTCTTTTGTCGACTGACCGTACTGAAGGAGGAGGGTTGGCTGTGCGCAGGTGTTCGGATTCGTCATCCTTTGCGAATCCGACGTCTGGAAGTTGTACCAGACGGCGGGAGTGACCTCCAGACGTCCGGAGAGACCATCGGACGTCTGGGATCTAGGGGAGACGTCGCCACAGACTTCTGGACGTCCGGGGAACCCCGCCGAACAGGTAATTCTCTGATCCACCGTTTAAGACGTCTGGAAGGAGTTCCAGACGTCTGATTTTGCACAGTATTGTCTTTCTCGACCCGTTTAGGGCCCGTTTGGGCTCCGTTTTCCGCGATTCGAGTTGCGTTCATTTCCGAATTTATTCCTCTACCCGCCTACAGTAGCTATACACTGTTTTGAGACACTCCTTGTGTTTGATCCTTGTGATAGGACCTCGTTCGGTTGCCGTCTTGAGAGTCGCGGAGGCGCGCGGGATTCCCGACCACGCCCCCACTACTTCCGTTGTACCTGGTAGAGTGGTTTTAAGCATTAATAAAATCTGTTAAAGTATGGAACCATAACTAGAACCTAGGGCATTGCATGAACCCTAGGAATGAGAAATGTATGGAATGATAGCTCCTAGGTGTTGCATGAATCCTAGGGCCGGAAAACTAGATTGTATGATAGATCCTAGGATATGGCATGAATCCTAGGATGGAAAAACTAGTGGAATGTATATTACTGCAGTCTTGGAAAAATGGAAAGGAATATATAAGCTGCCTGTGAAATTAATTAACAGCTGCCTATTATGAACAAAGAAACATGTTTGAGATCATGGAAATTGAGAACGTGAATCTGGAAAGTGAAACATATGATGTTCTGAGATAAAGGGCTGGAACCCTACGGGGAATTAGGAGTGGAACTCCTGGAAAGAAAAGGAATGGAACTGAGATGTAGTTGTACTGTCTCTTGGGTACGCAGTACCAAGGGAAGTACCTGTACCTGTTTTAGTGCAGAGTGGGGCCAGCCGCCCCAGGGACCCGGGGTTAGGCTTGGCCGCTCTGTACCGACTTGTTGGCCCTCGTGTACGTAGTACCGAGGAGAGCTAGTAGTGTTAGGAGAGTACTAGCTACCCCACGGGCCCCGGGGTTCTGCTAGCCTCCTTCACCGACTTGTTAGGCCCACTAGGGCAAACCAGGGTAGTCAGACGAGGGTGCGCGGACTGTGGAGGGGCAAGGCCCCGGTTTGGTTACTGTGGAGGGGTTGGACCCCTGTTACTGAGAGGGCTCTGCCCTGGTTCCGTGCTGTGCTTTGGGCGCACCCGTTAACGGAAACGACTGACCGCGTGCCAGTACGGGCTAGCTACCTGTGCGTTTATCGCGCGTGCCGTAGTCACCGTTACGTCTGTCAGTGACCTTGGGGTGGTTGACTGAGGGTAGGATCACCACGGGGGACTCTCCCGGCCAGGAGAGCACCACGTGCTACTTCTACTGTTGGAAAAGACTGCAATCAAGATCGTCCCACGAGGACATTCGAGATCAAGTAAAGGATCTGAGAAGTAAATGAAATAGTGAGAAAAATTGAAAGATGTAAATAAAGGAAGTAATAGAACATAACAGCTACTGTACACTCTACTGTTGCCTTTAGTTAGTTGCCACTCTACTCAGCGTTTTGCTGACGTGTTACACTCGTTACCTTTTTCAGGACCAGGTGTTGAGCAGCCAGGGTCGGCGGCTGCAGAGGACGCTGGGCCGAGTAGGGTCCAGTAGAGTTGCCCCAGTTTTGTACCTTCTTTTGTTTCTGTTCTAGTGAGTAGTTTTGTTTCCGCTGTACCTTCTTTACCTGCAGTTTTTGTTATATGATAAATGTTGTTTTACTGTTGTGGTGGTGCCTACTGTAGTAGTTTCTTTCCTTACTGCTGTACTTTTTACTGTTAGTTATATTCATGCTGAATGTGGTTTATTTTACTGTCTTTTGGTTACTTCCTCGTTGGACGACTGGGTCTTGGGATTAGTCGAGTCGGTCCGGTTCTCGTGTCTCGTAGGGACTCGGGAACCGGGTCGTTACAGGTAAGGACTCCACCTTCCCTAATGAACACTAGGGTTGGATCTTATGTTCACCTGGTCTTTCTTGATATGTGTAGTGTGAAACAAGATTACTTAGGCTCTCGAGTAGAAGCAAACCAACGGATCCTGTACTGGTGTCTCAGGTACAAGAATACGTCCTAAGTTAGGAGAGATTCCGATCTATTTTGTCAATGCTCAAGTGAATTAAGCCGAGCCTGAGCGAATCAAGCTTCTGTGGCCTGGAAAGTTTTCAAAACAGTGGTTGAATATCCATAAACACTTATTGTATTTTTGTTTCAACCTTCAGATCATTACTAAACACCATTTTTTTTTTTATAGATAAGTGGAAACTACATGATACCCTAAAATACCCAGATCCTATGGATGCATATCCACCCCCTCATGCCAAACGATGCTATGTCCTCATATGCATGCAGGGAAGGGTAGAGGAAGGACAAAGGATCGGGTAATGAGAGCTGAGGTGCAGGGTATACAGTAGGGTAGTAGGGTGGGTGGATGATGGGTGGTGAAGTGAAAAGTGAAGTGAGCATGACAGGCAAGTGAAAAGTGATGGTGGATGGTGGTGTTGTTGGGGTACCTCCCAACGAGCGCTGAATTTAATGTCCCCAGCTGGACTCAGAATGAGGCACAACATTAGTTACCCTCCAGCAGGGCAACAGTTTCTCCAACGGGGGCAGGTTCATGAGTAAGATAGGGTTTCAAACGCTGCCCATTAATAGTAAATTTATGCCCAGATTTAGGATCTTCAATCTCAATTCCTCGTTGGGAAATGGTCTTGATACTAGAAAAGGACCAGTCCACTTGGACTTCAATTTCCCAGGAAAGAATTTGAGCCGGGCATTGTAGAGCCAAACTTGCTGAGATGGCTCAAATTCTTTCCGCCGAATACGGCTGTCGTGAAAAGCCTTAGTGCATTGCTTGAAAGTTAAGGCAGAATCATAGGCTTCACCATGGAGCTCTTCCAGCTCCTGGAGTTGGAGTTTCCTTTCTCGACCACACAGGTTTGGGTCGAGGTTACATTAGCGAACCGCCTAATAAGCGCGGAGCTCCAACTCCATGGGCAAATGACAAGGCTTCCCGTAAATGATTCTATAAGGAGACATACCAAGGGGAGCCTTGAAGGCGGTCCGATACTCCCAAAGTGCATCAATCAACTTGTCGGACCAGTCCTTACAGTCAGGTCGAACCATTTTCTAGAGAATTTGCTTGATTTTCCAGTTTGACACCTCTGCTTGGCCATTTGTCTGAGGATGATACGGAGATGCGATACGATGGTGAACTCCGTATTTCCTCAGAAGTGCCCGAAAAGAAGCATGGGTAAAGTAGCTTCCTCCATCCGAGATAATGGCTCGAGGGATCCCAAAGCGCGCAAAAATGTGGTCTTTGACAAATCGAGTGGATATAACATGGTTAGCACAGCGCGTGGGAGTAGCCTCGATCCATTTCGAAACATAATCAATAGCCACGAGGATAAATTCGAAGCCGTTGGAAGGAGGAAAGGGACCCATGAAATCAATTCCCCAAATGTCGAAGATTTCCGCAGCTAGGATGGGTTGCAAGAGCATCATGTCACGACGTGACATTGACCCTAACGACTAGCACCTAGTACAATGTTTGGCATAATTGTGTGCATCCTGGTGAAGGGAGGGCCAAAAGAAACTGCACTGCAACACCTTGCCTGCAGTTTTCCTCCCAGAGAAATGGCCTCCGCAGGCCTGATCGTGGCAGAAGGATAGCCCACTGGGGAATTCGTTGTCAGGAATACAGCGACGGATGATTTGATCAGCACTTATTCAAAAAAGAAGTGGATTATCCCAGAAATAATACTTTGCTTCTACCATGAGACGCTCACGCTAGTTTTTAGGCCAGCCACGTGGAAGGGATCCAGAAGCAAGGTAATTGGCAATGCCTGCATACCACGGTCCACTTGCCACATTAATTGCCAATAGGTGCTCATCAGGAAAAATCTCATTAATCGGCAGAGTAAGTCTAATATGGTCAGGATCCAGTCTAGAAAGATGATCAGCCACAACAATTTGGGCTCCGGCCTTATCGCGGATCTCAATGTCAAATTCCTGGAGTAGAAGGATCCAACAAATCAATCTAGGCTTGGCATCCTTCTTATGCATGAGATGGCGAATGGCCGCGTGATCAATGAAAACAATAACATGTGAGCCCAGAAGGTAAGAACGGAATTTCTCCAGCCCAAAGATGACCGCCAGTAGTTCTTTCTCAGTGGTAGTATAATTACGCTGGGCCTCGTCCAACGTCTTACTGGCGTAGTACACCACGAAGGGGTGTCTATCGCGTCTTTGTCCTAGGATGGCTCCGACTGCAAGGTCGGAAGCGTCACACATGAGTTCAAAGTCGAGGGACCAATCAGGTGGCTGGAGAACAGGGACCTTGGTGACAGCATTATGCAACTGCGTGAATGCTCGTATGCAGTCGGGGCCCATATCGAAGGGTACGTTGATTGATAGGAGATGAGTTAAAGGTCGGGAAATCTTGGAGAAATCTTTGATGAATCTCCTATAGAAACCAACGTGTCCCAGGAAGGAGCGGATTTGTTTGATAGAGCCAGGCACAGGTAAATCAGAAATTACATCAAGCTTAGCTTTGTCAACCTCGATACCCTTATCAGAGATGATATGTCCGAGAACAATTCCCTCGTGTACCATAAAATGACTTCTTTTCCCAGGAAAGCACGAGGTTTACATCAATACATCTCCTAAGGATACGGGTTAGGTTGGCAAGACAGTCATCGAAAGATGGTCCAAAGACCAAAAAGTCATCCATGAAGACCTCGAGAAAGTCATCCACCATGTCATGAAATATTGCCAGCATACATCTCTGGAAAGTTGCTGGCGTGTTACAAAGTCCGAACGGCATCCTTCTAAATGCAAAGGTGCCGAAGGGATAGGTAAAAGTGGTTTTCTCTTGGTCCCGGGGGTCAATTGCCACCTGGTTATATCCTGAGAATCCATCCAGGAAATAGAAAATTTTATGTCCCGCTAACCGCTCCAGGATTTGGTCAATGAAAGGTAGTGGAAAGTGATCTTTCTTAGTTGCAGCATTGAGTTTCCTATAATCTACACCACTCTCCAAGATGTAGGAGTGCATGTAGGGATGGATTCGCTCCTGTCATTGACACGGATGGTGAGTCCCGCCTTTTTGGGCACAATGTGAATCGGACTCACCCAGGGGCTATCGCTGATCAGGTAGATTATCACCAATGATGGACTACGAAGACCTGTCGTGGTCGTGATGAGGAGGAAGAGTTGTCGAGGATGGCTGAGGATGGCGTGGTCATCGACAGCGAGGATAGATGAAGCGTTCGGTTTCATGAGGAGAGAAGTGGTAAGGAGGAATCGTTACTTTGGATGGTTGTGAGGGTACTCGTCGGTTGCAATGGCTAAGGGTTTTAGGTGACCGATGAACCATTAGATTGGATGTGGTGAGGGTTTAAGGAATGACACTTCACCTATGTCGAAGGTTTAAAACCGACAGCATAAGAGATAGTTTGCATTTCCCGATGGTTTAGATATAATTGTCGCCAAATATTTTAATTCCCATCAGTTATTTATAACCGGCAGCTATCGCCAAAAGCTAGATTTCTTAGTAAATATCTGTAACCTAACCCAAATTTTATGGTGCTCTAGGCTTGCGATCCTAATAGCTTATGCAAGTTTCTACTTCCCTTAATAAACTTAGCCAGATCATTTAAGAGTATCGCAAAATTTTCTTTTAATTTGTCTATATCCATCTTTAAATTATCTACGTGTGATTTTAATGAGGTGATCCCTTCAGATAACTCCTTATTTTGTTGAGAAAGCAAATCTTTTTGTGTTCGTTCTTCCCCTAATGTTTTTGCTAGGTTTTTATTTTCTACTTTTAGTGACTTAGCTATGTCATGCATCTCAAAAAATGCTTCTAATAGTTCATCTTGTGGAAAAGAGGTTACCTCATCTTCTAGCGCCATTAGTCCTAGGAGAGCTTCTTCTCTGGAGGTTTCTTCATCTTCTGAACTTGAGTCTGATTCATCCCAAGTTGTTGTGAACTCCTTTTTCTTTCCTTCTCTTCTGGGAAATTTCTTCTTTTTTGACTCCTTTTTGAGAAATGGGCAATCCTTCTTGATGTGTCCCTTTCTCTTACAGTTGTAGTAGATAATGGCATCTGCTTTGGCTTCTTCTTTCTTCTTTCTCCAACTTCTTTTGTTTGCGAGGAACTTTCTAAACTTTCTTGACAGGAGGGCTATGCCTTCCTCTTCGTCTTTACTTGAAGAATCTTCTGTTTGTTGATTGGCTTCAAGAGCCACAGTCTTTTTCTTAATTCCTTCATTTTCGTGCTCCTTCATGTGTTGGAGTTGAACTTCATAGGCCTTCGGTAAGATCATCTAGTTTTAAGGTAGACAAATCTTTCGACTCTTGTATGGCTGTAGTCTTGGTCTCCCAATCACTGGTGAGTGATCGAAGAATCTTTCTCACCAAGGCTTCATTCTTGATCTCCTGATCAAGATTTCTTAGGGAGTTTATGATGTCTGTGAACCTCGTGAACATTTCTTTAATTGATTCTCCCTTCTTAAATCTAAAAAGCTCATAATTTTGTGTTAGTAAATTTACCCTAGTTTCTTTTACCTTAGATGTCCCCTCGTGGGTGACTTCGAGGATGCTCCAGATCTCGTAGGCTGTCTTACAAGTAGAAACCCAGTTGAATTCTGCTCTCGAAAGCCCGCAGAAGATTTCATTCATGGCTTTTTCATTATGTGTTGCCATCTTCTTTTGATCTGGTGTCACCACCACTCCTTCCTTGATTTCAAGATGTGTGTACTTGGAGGCGATGACATCCCACACCTTGAAATCCATACATTCTAGGAAGATCTGCATCCTAGTCTTCCAGTATCTGTAGTTCGTTCCATCAAAGAGAGGAGGTCGAATAGCTGATTGCCCCTCAGCATATGTGTTAATAGATGACTTTGACATCTTTTGGACAACCAGGCTCTAATACCAAGTGAGAGTTTTGCTTGTGGATCGAACGAATAGTAGAAGGGAGGGGTGAATAGTATCACTTCTTCAAACAATAAAAGATAAAATAAATTCACAACAAAGTCAAGCACAATTTACACTTGGATTTAGAGTGGAAACCGAAATTGGGTGAAAACCACTACCTAAGCCTCTCAGCAAAGGATTTTCCCGACTAGTCAAGACTAGTCAATCCACTATAGTACGACTTGAACGAGGGTGGCACAACCTCCTTACAACCACTTCTCTTTTTATCCTGAAGAGAAGAACAATAACAACACAGATCT
The DNA here is from genome assembly GCA_037157565.1 of Thalassia testudinum. NCBI lineage: Eukaryota > Viridiplantae > Streptophyta > Magnoliopsida > Alismatales > Hydrocharitaceae > Thalassia > Thalassia testudinum. The sequence continues at coordinate 43,925,147 of JAZHRO010000078.1, forward strand.
TTCCAACACCTTGGAATCAGTTAATCAAAAATAATAAAGTTGAATAACAACAAATATATCTATGGAACCTCAATAAAAGATCAAACCAGGATTTCAGTAGATGTTCGAAACGATGTGCTTTTGAAAGACGTGAATAGCGAAGCATAGAACACTTGAAAGAAGCACAAGAGGCTCTGATTTAAAGAGTATTTCTATTGAAAGTTATATTTTGAAAGAGCTGTGTACGACCTCTATTTATACTAAAAAGTTGTCTTGAAAAGGAAGTGAGATTGGTCGATCAAAAAGCTATTTAGTTGATCAATTAAGTTATTTGATCGATCACAAGTTGGTCGATTAATTAGCTTGATTGGTTGATCAATAGGATTTTAATCAACTTCCTAAAAAGGATTGGTTTGATTGATTAACAAACTTGGTTGGTTGATCAATTGAATTTGGTCGATCAAGAAGGAAGATTGGTCAATCAATAACCCTAAAAGTAGGTTTTCAAAGAAGCGCAAAAAATTGTTTGATTGTTTTATTTTTGAGGTTCCTTACAATGATATCCCAGACTCAAATAAAAAGGAAAATGACACATATTAGCAACCATCTAAACTTGATCCAAAAGAGAAGCTTTAATTCGAGATGGTCCTAAAATATTAGTGTAACAATAAACATAATTTTGGTGCAACAAAATAGAGGTGCTTACATGGTTCACCTCTTAGTTAATCTGCATTTGTAATTACTCGTTAAAACAACATAATTAACTCAATTTCCCTTTTTCTTCTTAAAATAAGGACAAAACTGAATTATGACCTTTTGATGATCAGTGAGGAGTTTTTATCCTTGGAATTTGGCTAAATTAGACCAATTATGGTAGATGATGGTGACACCATCATCTACCATAATTGGTCTAATTCACCATCACCAGGGGAGACTTGAAGGGCAGTCTGATATGCCCTTAAGGTGTTAATTAGCTTGTCAGACCAATCCTTATAGTTAGGGCGAACCATTTTCTGGAGGGTTTGCTTGATCTGCTAGTTGGACACCTAAGCTTGGTCGTTTGTTTGGGGATGGTACGGAGAAGCAATATGGTGGTGAACTCCATACTTCCTCAAAAGTGCCTAGAAAGACGAATGTGTAAAATGGGTTCCTCCATCTGAAATGATGGCTCGAGGGATCCTAAAGCATGCAAAGATATAGTCCTTAACGAATTTGGTGGTGATGACATGCTCAGCACAACATGCGGGAATAGCCTCAATCCATTTTGAGACATAATCAATGGCAACGAGGATGTACTCAAAATCATTGGATGGAGGACAGGGACCCATAAAATCGATTCCCCATATATCAAAGATCTCTGCAACTAGGATAGGTTGCAAGGGCATCATGTCGTGACGTGACATTGACCGTAGCGACTGGCACCAAGTCCATTGCTTAGCGTATTTGTGTGCATCCTGATGAAGGGAGGGCCAAAAGAATCCGCATTGCAACACCTTGGTTGTTGTCTTCCTCCTTAAAAAATGGCCTCCGCAGGCCTAATCATGGCCAAAGGATAGCACATCGGGGATCTCACTATCAGGAACACAGCGACGGATAATATGGTTGGCACCTACTCTAAGAAGAAGTGATTATCCCAGAAATAATACTTTGCCTCTACAGTGAGATGCTCGCACTGATTTTTAGGCCAACCTAGCGGAAGAGAGCCAGAAGCAAGGTAATTAGTGATATCAACATACCAAGGTCCACTTGCCACATCTATCCCAGAAAGTGCTCATCAAGAAAAGATTCATTCCTCGATAGGGAAAGTCTAATATGGTCAAGGGTCAAATCTTGAGAGATGGACTGCGACCACATTCTAGTCTCCAGCCTTATCTCGTATCTCAAGATCAAACTCTTGTAACAAAAAGATCCATCAAATCAATCGAGGTTTAGCATCCTTCTTATGCATGAGGTGACGAATGGCCATGTGGTCAGTGAAGATGGTAACATAGGAGCCCAGAAAATATGATCTGAATTTCTCCAACCAAAAGATGACCACCAACAGCTCCTTTTCAATGGTCGTGTAATTACATTGGGCCTCATCCAGCATTTCACTAGCGTAATACACCACGAAGGGGTGTCTATCACGTCTTTGTCCCAAGATGGCTCCAACAACTAAGTCAGAAGTATCACACATTAGCTCAAAGTCGAGGGACCAATCAGGCAGCTGGAGAATAGGGATCTTAGTGACAGCATCACGCAGCTGCGTGAATGCTCGAATACAATCGGGGCCCATATTGGAGGGCACATCAGTCGATAGGAGATGCATCATAGGTTTGGAAATCTTGGAGAAATCCTTGATAAATCTCCTAAAAAACCTGACATCACCCAGAAAGGAGCGGATTTGCTGGACAGAGCTAGGTATAGGTAAATCAGCTATCACATCAAACTTAGCTCTGTCCACCTCAATACCCCTTTCGAAGATGATATGTCCAAGAACAATACCTTCATGCACCATAAAGTGACTTTTCTCCCAAGAAAGTGTTGGAACCTTGTTCCACATCTTGTTTTGGTGTTAACAAAATTATTGTATATTAATGTTTGCAATTGAGTGATATTTCAGATTTAGGTGAAGATCAAGGCAAACAAGGAATTATGTCAAGAAGGCATTATGGTAAGGAGGCATGATGACAAGGAAGCAAGATGACAACGAGGAGTTGATGATAGAAGATCATCTAGGGCTTTTGTTGTCTTTTAGATTAGATTTTTATTTTATAGAATGTATGCCTCTTAACAAAGAATCAAGTATTAGATCGTAAAATTAATTAGAGATAAATAGGATTAACATTACAATTGTTCAAAATACATATTGTTTAAAAGATATTGTTTTAGTGGTTAAAGCAAACTAATGAACTAATTAATACTACACTTAAATAAAGGTACTTGAAAGCAAGTACCGGTACTGTTCATCAGTACTGGTATATGAAAGGCACAGGTTTGAGCATATGTCTCAAAGTATGAACAACAAGTACTGGTACTAACCATGAGTACTGGTATCTGATGGTCATAGTTTGAAGACTCAGTTATAGCCTAGACCTTACAAGTATCGGTACCCATGATGAGTACTGGTACAAGCAGGTCACAGTGACTAGTGAGTCTCAAACCTAGGAGTCACAAGTACCGGTACCCATGATGAGTACCGGTACCAAGACTCTTATGTGATAGCTGCAGAAAAATTGTGAGCAACTAGTACCAGTACCCGTACTTCAGTATCGGTACTAGTTAGCCATTGGTTCAAATCTGAACGGCTAGAAAATTAATTTTGAGAAGAACATTGGGATTTAAAGCTCAACATCTAGTAGATGTATTACTAAGGTCCTAACTCTATAAAAAGACCTTAGGAGTCTTAATTTGCACACAAGAAATAGAAGAGAAAATCCTAGAGCTAGATTTTCATATTTCCACCATATTTCAAGAGAAGAAAAAGTAGTTTGCCAGTCTCAATCTCTCTACGAATTTGCAAACACATCGACATGTTTTCTTCACATATCTACAAAGTGTTCACGTCTTTTCTAGGCTCTCATTCGGTAATATTATTCTAATTATTGTTGATGCTTAGGAATTCTTATTGTAAGATTTCTACTTATCTTACACCAATGCTCTTATTTTGTATTGAGCTTTTGCTCGTTGGGTTGTAACAAACCCATTTCTTGTACTTGGGTTGAGGTAACCCATTAATTACCTCATTTAGTAAATTTATTCCCTCGAGGTTGAGGGAATCGGGTTAAAAATCCTAAGCTGGGAGGCTTAGGTAGTGGAGTACCCAAGTGACTGGGGAAACACTATATATTTGGTGTCCTATTTCTGTGGTTTGTTTTATTTGCAATAATTTTTTTACCACACTATTCATCCCCCTTCTAGTGTGTTTGTGTCGTTTAGATCCTACAGAAAGCACAAGATTTACATCATCAATACATCTCTGAAGGATGCAGGTCAAGTTGGCTAAACAGTCATCAAAGGTTGGTCAGAAGACTAAAAAGTCCTCCATAAAGACCTCAAGAAAATCACCCACCATATCATGGAATATTGCTAGCATGCAACATTGGAAGGTAGTTGGCACGTTACAAAATCTGAATGTCATCTTTTGGAAGGCAAAGGTGCCAAATGGGTAGGTGACTGTGGTCTCCTCTTGGTCACAGGGGTCAATAACCACCTGATTATAGCCTGAGAATCCATCCAGGAAACAAAAGAACTAATTTCTTGCTAACTGCTACAGGATTTGATCGTTAAAAGGTAGCGGGAAATGGTCCTTTTTAGTAGCAACATTGAGTTTCCTATAATCTACACATACTATCCAAGATGTAGGAGTGCATGTAGGGATGGATTTGCTCCTATCATTAACACAGATTGTGAGACCCACCTTTTTGGGCACAACATGAATTAGGCTCACTTAGGGGTTGTCGTTGATCAGGTAGATGATGCCCGCATCAAGCTACTTAGTGATTTTAGTTTTAACGACTTCCTACATATTAGGATTGAGATGTTGCTACATCTCGCGGGAAGGTTAAGCCTCCTCCTCTGTACATATACAGTGAGTGCAATAGGTGGGGCTAATGCCAGTAAGATCAAAGAGAGACCATCCAATGGCTGCCTTATGTTCAGTTAGGACCTTCATTAGTTTGCACTCTTGCTCCCTGGATAATTTAAAACTAATGATTACAAGGACTATCTCATTTGGTCCTAAGAAAGTATATTTTAGCGTGTCAGGTAGTGTTTTGAGCTTGGGAGTGGATGGGGAAAGATCTGGCAAAATTTGGGATGTGAGTGTCCCAAAAGGATCATCAGAAGGAAGAACAAGAGGTGATGGAAATTGACCCTCAAGTTGGCCAAGAATGGGGACATCTTGGATTGATGGATCCAAGAAAGGAGAGCTCTAGAAATCAATACTTGGGAACAAGGTCCCAGTATGGAATATTACTTTTGCCTAATTTTGCAAGAAAGAATGAGCACTTTAGTCCTTAAGGGGGTAGATCGAAGGTGAGCAGCCCAGAAATGACTCAGACCACAAGGTGTAAGAAGCTAAGTGGGCCTCATCAAGGGTCTGGTTAGAAAGGGATAATGATAAGGGAAGGGGTGGGGAAATGTCACAATACAAGTTAGTTAGGCCTTGGTGATTATCCAGGGGTATACTGCAATAATCAGAATAAGTCCCTACCAACCTGATACATGCACTGTCAACCATGCCCTCGTCAAACGTGTCACCCTTGATAACACCATAGTCAAAATTCTTAGCAGCCTTAAAAATGTTAAGTTGGAGCTTTCCAGAGCCCATGGCTATCTCAATGCAGCCTGATTCACAATCAATATGGGCGCGGGTTGTGGCCAAGAAAGGTCTACCTAGGATGATCGAGTAATCAAAAAGTGAATCAAGAACTTCCATGTCTACACCAAGAAAGTCAACAAGAAAAAGAGATTGTTGACCCTAACCACCATATCTTCCACCACACCTCGCGAGATTTTGACAGAGTGATCTGCCAGCTATTATGTAATAGGGGTGGATTTTAGATTTCCCAATGTAAATTTCTAAACATGGTTGGTACAAGGTTCATGGAAGATCTTAAATCAAGTAAGGCACGATCAAAATTGCAGCCTTTAATGCTGCAAGAAATGAGAGGGGTGCCTGAGTCTTTCTACTTTAGAAGTAATTTGGAGAGAATAGCACAACTCTCATGAGGCTAAAGAACCACCAGCTTTTTGGTTTTCTTTTGCTGTCGCCTTGGTGTAGTAACGGTACTGATGTGGTCGATCGCCTCCCGCAAGGGAACGTTGATTTCAACATCCTTGAATAAATCATGTAGATTATTAAAGGTCTTCATGTTCTTTTTCTTTCCTTTTGGCTCCCTTAGTAGAGACTCAGGGAATGGGACCGATTTGGGCACCAGTTTGGGTATTTCTTCCACATGATAATGCGGTGCGCAATCCGAATGAGAGGACAATGAAAAAGATGGACCAGCATCAGGTCAAGGAAGATCGACGGTTTGTTTACCACTCTTCGAAGTAATCGCATTGGACGTCTCAGGTCCAGTGGGATAATAAGGTGGAGGAGGGTTCACAACAGGAATGTAGGGTTGCTGTGCTACTGTAAGATTAGCTTGAAATCTAGGTGTACTTGGAGCATGCAGAATCTGGTGAACCTACCCCTGAGAAGGTCGTACTTGTTGTTACGGACCACGAGGGACGAAATTTCATGGGTTTGGATAGGTTGGGTAAGAAGAGTGCCCTGAGATCAAGTCGTTGATGTAGGCACATCGATTTAGGTTAAAATGCCTATTCATGCATGTTCCTAGGCTTAGATTTGCATTTAATGTTATAAATATTACATAGCATGCATCATTCTACATTTAGAGTAGTTGCATATAATTTAGGATAATTGCATCCTTTTTGTGGTCAGAAGAGAAGGATATTTATTTCGGAGCCTCAGATTGACGATTCGACCATACGGATCTGATCAAGACGATGATCGGAGTCCAACGCCTCTGAAATTGCCTCGATTGGAGTCCCATAGCACCATATGCAATCCAAGGAAGATCAACAGCCGAGGGACTAGGTGACCCAATCTGGAGTGTAAAACGACAAATCTGACCACACGAATGGATTCAAGTTGACGATCGCAGCCCAACGGTGCGAAAATTGACTCAATCCTACCTCTGCAGCATCCCCTACAAAGGAAAGAAGATGGATGGCCCAGATTGGGCCATGTGACGCAACCTAGGCCGCCTATGCGCACGCACGTGCCACCGCACGTGTACAGCAGCTCAGGTGTGCTCACGCACGTGGAGGCACGCATGCACAAGCAGAACGATGCATGCAACAATGTGGGTGTGCACTCGCGCACGGAGGCAGCGACGCGTATCGCACGTGCACGCGTGACAAGGGCAGGTACAGCGCACACCAACGTAGCGGCAACGTTGGTGCGCGGGCTGTCTTCAACGACATTTGCGGCGAATCTTCAGCGACATTTATGACCATCACTAAATGTCCTGTATACGAATTTGATTCTTTCCTCCACTATAAAAGGACCCCTACCCCTCCCATTTTTCTTCATCTCTTCCTTTCTTCCTCTCACCACCTCCAAGGCTCTAGAGAGAGCTTGTCTCAAGCCTGGGATGCTCCTTTAGAGTAGAAAATCAAATAGTTTTTTCTCCCCTCATCCCCATTCATGGAGCATCCCGTGGTCGTCCTCTCACCGCCCTTCGGGAAGAAGATCCTCGCCGCAACGCCGTCCTGCCCCATCCTCCATCCTCCAGCTCCATCCTCCTTCGTCCCGCTTCTCACCACCTTCCAAACGCGACATCAGAGCGAGTCGTTCTCCGAGCAACCGTCGAGGGGGATTTCTCTCACCTCATTCTATCTTTTTATGCTTTCGTAGTGTACATTTTCCGCTTTCATAGTGTAACAAACAATTCTTCATGAATAGATGATTGTTTCTCTCTCTCTCTTATATTTTTGCAAGTAGATAAAGTTTTCATCGACCTAATCTCTTACTTGTTAAAAATACCAAAAAAATTAGAAAAGATAAAAATGACCAAAAATAAATAAAAGTGAAGCGCGGATTTCCAAAACCAAACGTTCACCTCCCCGTGTTCGACCCGGGACTCACTTTGAGTTTCGGTTATAAATTTTATCTGATCACGAGTTTTGCAACTACAATGACGTGCATGCGTAGACATATCCGTCACCATTCACATCAACTTATCAAGAGGGTTTGATGTGTGATCAGTTTGAGGTGCACAAAGGCCCAACGACGGATTTGCCAGAGGATAATACTGGGCCCTTGGGATGACGGGAGTGGACAGTCACACTGGTCCACCAACGAGATTTTGGTGCTGAGGATTGATGGACCATGTGAAGTTCGAATGATTGCACCACCTCGGGTTATAAGTAGCAGAATACGAGTTATTCCCTAGGGAACACAAGTCTTCGAATTCTAAAGAGGGGTCCACATAGCATTCGAGTACATGGAGGCTTGTTCCTCTATGTCAAAATACTGGCTAGCAGAAGCCAGGTCCATATTGCTTACCGAGTCACTCGACGTGATACTCGGCAAAGATGGTGCAAGTTGTGCAGGATTCTTGGAAATGAGCCTGACTTGGGAAGGATTAGGTTTATGACATGATGGAGGAGCTGAAGTCTTGGCCACAGAACGAACGGGGTTGGCCAAAAGTTCATCCAGCTTCTTGTGAACGAGGGAGACTTCGTCCAATTTTTGTGCAATTAAATTCATATCAATGGACGAATGGGAGGGTCCCATGTCAATCTCATGTGCTCCATTACGAGGTGCATTGCTCCGGTTAAAGGTGACGATGGCAGCATTGTTCACTAAATTTTTACTCATGTTCTCAAATAGTTCAAATGCTCCACCCCCACCTTTCTTCATGAAATTCCCTTCGTAGGAAACATCCTTAATCTATCTCATGGTTTCATTTAGCACATAATGAAAGATCTAGGCTACTTGCCACTGAGGTAGACAATTGTCCGGGCATTTCCTAAGATCATTATATCTCTCCCAGGCCTCATGAAACTGTTCATCGTTTTGTTGCGTGAAAGAAGTGATGGCATGGCGAAGCACATTGGAGCGCCTGATCAGAAAGAATTTCTTGAGAAAAGATGTACGTATCTCTCCCCAAGAAGTGATGGGTCTTCCAATCGTGTGCAACCATTGTATGGATTTGTCTCACAATGAAAATGAGAACATTTTCATGAGGACCACATCTAACTCGATATTTCTTACTTTAATTATTTCAGCCAATTGGATCAGATCTTCCAAGTGATGAAAAGGGTCTTCACTAGCATGTCCATTATAATGGAAATTGATTAGGCCAATGACATTCAGTTTTAACTCAAAATCTTCTCCACCAATGGGGACACAAACCTGCCTATGGGTCTCTCTTGCAATGAGATTCTAAAATGAGCTCGGAGACCTAGGCTCCTCCTAATGGGGAGGATTTTGCATTTCCTCAAGGGTTTCCTTGATGGCTTGAATCTGTTCTGTGGATAATGCCATCTGTGCTTGGAGGCAGGTTAATGGGTCAACTCCTCCACCACTTGGTGGAAGGGGAGGGAGAGAGGAAGGATTCCCCCCTTGAGATTTAAGGGTGGGCGAGCAGCCATGTTTACGGAGGAGGAGGAGGATTCACCAGTTTCTACCCTCCTATAATTATCAGACAATTCAAATAATTCAGGGTTTTGTCACCTCCTCCCAAACATGCACTACCGAAGGAAGAATTGGGGAGGTGAGAAGAGAGAAGGGGATGAGAGAAAAGTCACCAAATAGGTGCACTTGATGACAAATCAAACAATCAAGGTCCTAACCTCTAAAGGTGACCCTAGACCTAAAGATCCAATTTAGCTACTATCGCCACCTACAGAACCGTATACAAGCATCGCGGAACCACCAGGCCAGATTGAAAGGTTGTTTGCCCCAGTCTTAGACACCCAATAGCACGCAGGAACCCATATCGGCATGTAGGCACTACACGTAGGTAGTTAACCTCCAAACCTTAATGGGGTCAAGTTACTACCAGCTTAATTAAGAGGCTTAGGATATAAGTGCTTTGGAATGTGAAGGGCATTTGTTAGGGGATAATGCCCGAGTGCGTTGATTGAAGAGTGTGTAAATCAGGCATGCAATGGGGAAATCTCCCTGAATTGAAGTTTAGATTGGTGAACGGCTTCAAAATTCTGCTCTTTAGTAGTATGGGTTTTAAGATTCCAATGAATTGCCGTTTCAACCAATCTTCAGGTTTTCTAAAAAGCAAGTTTTTATGCCCAAACAACCCTCCTTCAACTTGATTAGTTAATGCATGCTACAACGCAATAGGCCCATAAATGGACATTTCTAAGTGTGGATGCACGAATACTTTTAAGATAATGTGAATGGGAGTCAAACAATGCAAGATAATTACCTCCAACCACCAAAAATATAGAATCCACACTAGGCTTAACCACCAAGATAAGAAAAAGACAATGCAAATTTTTTGGGTTGAGATTCAGGATCAAATAAGAGGAAAAATTGCAAGGTCTTGGTGGGGTTGGAGTCAACTTGATTCCAAGACTCCCCAACCAAAATAATGCGATCCAAATGTGAATAATGAGGCGAAATGATGAAATAAACACTCGATTATAATTCTCCTCAATGAAATCACACGTCACGAAAAATCAAAGAATTAAGATTCTCTAATTTTACACACGTGAGTGTGTGGCAAATCTAGGGTGGTGGGTGTGATGAAAATAATCAATCAGTGGATTTTAATCCACTCGCCCTGAGCCCAAGAAGATCTTTTTTATGGTTTTTTATTTTTGTATTTTTTTTATCTTTCTAATGAACTTTATGGTGACAAGAGAACCTAGGTTGCTAAGAGTCAAGGACACCTACCTCCTCAGTAACGTGTATGAAGCTCCAAGCAGCACCGGCAACTTCACGCTCTCGCTCCCTCCTTGGACTCGTCCACATCTCCGACCTCCTTTACGTGTGTTCTCCTCGCAACAGGTTCACCTACATAAAAACAAACAATGAATACCCATGAAAAGACAGGTGGAAAGAAGAATGCTAAAGGAAACAAGTAGAAATCAAATTTGAATAGTGGCTCCCCAACAACGGCGCCAGAAAACTTGTGGTCGAACATGAGTAGGGTTATTTAATTAGGTGATATTAGCGTGAAAATGAGTATAGTGGAAGTGGTTACCTACAAGTGATTCTACACATATTTTTCAAATGTATGTGGTCGAACACGAGTAGGATTATTTAATTAGGTGATATTAGCGTGAAAATGAGTATAGTAGAAGTGGTTACCTACAAGTGATTCTACATATTTTCAAATGTATTTTAACCTGGACTAAAGTATGTTTTGAGATTGTCAACTTTAAGCCCAGGGTCGAACTCAGGGAGGCGAGTTTGGATAATCGATTTCTATGAGAATCCTAAAGACGTGTGATTTCCATTCATTTATTATGTTTTGGATTTTCTTAGTTTTAAGATTTTTTGTGATAATCTTGTCCTTGAGGTACACCCTCAAAATATGTTCTTAGCACACGCCAAACTCAATGTCCTTGGCAACAAACCAAATTCAAGTCCAAAATAATCTTGCTACACGCGAGATTAAGTACTTGCAAGTCAAGGATTATCTTTTCTCTTTTATACTTTTGTTTGGTATTTTCTTAACAAATAAGAGGGAATACAAAAAGAAATGCAGGAATTAAAATAAATGATGTACTTAGCTTATGTATATATATGTATAAGAGATATATACATCTGTGTGTGTGTGTATATGTCTAACTATATAATATATAGTGGTGGGGAAGTGAATCTGAGATTCAAATGGAATGGAGTGTGGTATTAGTTCAACCAATGACTAGAAAGACAAGATCGAAACTAATGATGAGCCGCGTGAGGGGTGTGGATAGGATGTGTGTGTGTGAGAGAGAAGGCTTAATGTGCGCGAGAATCATGTACGTGTATAGAACTTGTGCAAACACATGCACGATAAACTGCACGGTAATGGAGAAGTGCGTGTGATGTGTAGATGATATATGTGTATGTGTATGTGGGAATAAGTATAAATATATAGTTGTGTAAATAAATATGTGAGTATATGGTGAATACATATGTGAGTGTGTATGTGCATGTGTATGTGCTTGTGAGATGAGTGTATGTGTGTGTGTCCGTGCCTGTGTGTATGTGGCAATGAGTGTGTGTGTATGTGCATGTCTGTGTGCGTGCACAAGTGTGTGTGTGCACGTATGTGTATGTGTGTGTCTATGTGCGAAGTGTTATGGCAGTGTGTGAGTGGGATGAGGTGAGAGGCAAAGTAAAGGGCGCGAAAGGTGGTGTCATCAAGTAACTGAGAAGTCCACCCAATGACAAATCATGCCAAGAGGTGATGGGTGGGGCACACGGAGAGGGGAATGACCAACTGGTGCAACGTGTGACCAGCCGGGTTCCTCGGATAGCCGATCACGCAGGTAAGCAACATGTGTAAGTGAGTGTGTGCAACCAGTTGATCGTGGGTGAGTAAGGCCTTTCACCAGATAAGTGGCAAGCTTTCCGGTGAAAGACCACAAAAATAAAGTGCGATTGACGCACTGTTGCAAACAGATCAAGAATTTCTTGAGCTCTAAACTATGCTAATGGCGATAAAAAAAAAGGTAAATAAAGCAAAATAAAAGGGGAATCCATCATGTCTACTTGCTCACGAAGGAGCTAGACGGTGGTGGACCTCTCCGTGGTGGTTTGCAACCACGAGAGGCTTCTCAATATTAGTAGTGTGCCCTCTCAACTGGTGAGAGGATGCTATGAATGGGAGAGGAAGAGAGGGAGAGAGGAGAGGTAGATGACCAGCTGCAGTGAAGGAGTGAGGTGAGTACGGAGGTGAGTGTGGGCAGTCGACCTCCTAAGAGTGGAGGTGAGGGTGTACTTTTATAAGTGAGGGGTGAGGTGTGGGGAGTGGGGCACAAGCATGACCGTAGGATTATTTTTTTCTTGAAAATTTTGTGGGGGAACACTTGAGGTTTTGGCTAATTATTGTAGGTGATAGGTGGGTGGTTTTAGGTGGTAGCAAGGGCTCTATCTCTCTCTCCCTTTTTTCCTCTCTTAGTATGCATGAATGCATGTATTTACAAATGCAAGTATAGTTATCTAATTCTAGATATGTAAAGCCAAAAAATATCATAAGATTGACAATTTATTGGTGTGAATTTCTACACAATCAGGTGAATATAGGAGGGCTATTAGGTTTGATAATCTTTGCCACTTCTCAACATGGTCATAGCTTGAGCATGCTCATTATCCCCTTACCCTTGGTCTCCTCAGAAGAGCTTGGCAACTTCCCAGGTTCTTGCTACCTTATCTCCTCAGTAAGATGACCAATTTGGGATTGCATTTCAATGATCATCTTATTCTAAGATTGGATGACCATATTTTGATGCTCTTGCATCGCCTTCATCATGGCTTTGAGTTCATACATCTCAGAGAGCTTATTCTGAGGAGCGATCATATAAGGTGGCTGGTACATGGTTTCGAAAGGTTGGGATCTTGTATTCCATGACTTGGAAGCATCGTGTTGCTTCCATGAGAAATTTGGATGATTTTTCCACCCCAGATTGTAAGCATTAGAGTACGGCTTGTTCCTAAGGTGTGGGTGGAATCCCTAAGCTACAATCAAATTGGCCTGAATCAACTCAGGGAATTGATTTGCCAATTGGCACTCCACAGTGGCGTGTGAAGTGCTTTGGCAAATGGAGCATTCACTTGGAGCCTGGACAATAGAGGCAGCTTGCAAGGTGTACGTCGGGGTTTGTTAAGAGACTATCAAAAATTTTATTTAATAGTTGAATTTGATAAGCCAAATCCTGAGTAGCTCTAGCTTCATGGGCCTCCAGCTTCCTCTGCAAGATCGATGGTTTTCTTTCTTGATAAGCAGATGACATATGAATGGAAATTATTGTTCAAGGTTTAAAACAACATCCAAGCTTCATCCTCAGTCTTGGTCATGAGGGTTCCAGCATAGGCTACATCGATGATTTGCCAATGTCATTCAAATAATCTGTTATAGAACCTCTCGACCAATTGCCATCTTAGCACTTGATGGTGGGGACACAACCTAAGTAGGTCATTAAAACACTCCCAAGTCTCATGAAATTGCTCCCTATCTGCTGAGTAAAACTCATAATCTCTCTCCTATAATAGTTGGTTTTACTCATAGGAAAATACTTCTTTAAAAATTCTCCCTTAAAGGTAGCCCAATCATTTACCCTTTCATCAAGGGTATGATAGCAATGCTTGGTCTTATCCTTTAGGGAGAATAGAAATAAGATCCTCATCAGGGCTTCACCAGTGAAGCCCTGGAGCTTCACCATGGAACAGACCTCGGTGAATTCCTCAAGATGCTTGTAGGGTTCCTCCCTAGCAATACCATAGAAAGAGGGTAGCAAAGATATGGTACTACTCTTGATTTCATATATATTCTCCACTCCAAGCCTTCTGATGGGGAGGGCTTGGTGAGTTGTGGGTAAGAAATAGTCCCTTAGGGTTCTTTGATTTTCCCCAACCCTAATTTCTTCTTCTTGTCCCTCTTCTCTCCCAGCCATCTTGTTTCTCTCCTGGTTGGCTATCCTAAGGAGTCTCTCAAGTTTTGGGTAGAAAACAAGGTTTCTCTTAAGTGAGCACCTACCAAGCATATAACTACAACCAAACACAACTCAAATTTTACAAATTTGACTAGGTCTCTTGAATCAATCCTCAAACCAACTTCACAGATTAGTCCAATAGAGTCAAGGTAGTGTCCCTTCGTTCCCACTTAAGTGGCATAAGAGGAATGAGGCTACTTGAGATCCTGACCAATTCTATTTTGAAGAAGGCTAAGGTCAAAATTAGTTATTATACATGGCCAAACAAGTTATACAATCCAGTTACGCATGTTAAGTCAACCTTCGAGTGCCCGAGGACCTACACCTTGCTAAAATGATAGTCTCAAATTGTAACGACCCGATTCCCGAGTCCCTACGAGACACGAGAATCGGACCGACTCGACTAATCCCAAGACCTAGTCATCCAACGAGGAAGTAACCAAAAGAGCAATAAAATAAACCACATTCAGCATGAATATAACTAGCAGTAACAAAATACAGCAGTAAGAAAAGGAACTACTACAGTATATACCACCACAATAGTAGAACAACAATTATAACATAACATGAACTACAAGTAAAGAAAAGTACAGAGAGTAACAAGAACTACTCACTACAGTGGAACAAAAGGGGTACAAAAGAACTGCGGTAACTCTACTGGACCCTACTCGGCCCAGCGTCCTCTGTAGCCGCTGACCCTGGCTGCTCAACACCTGGTCCTGAAAAGTAACGAGTGTAACACGTCAGCAAAATGATGAGTAGAGTGGCAACTAAAACTAAAGAAGCAGTAGAGTATATAGTAACTGTTATATTTTGTTACTTTCTTTATTTACGTCTTTTTATTAGTTCACAATTTATTTATTTCTCAGATCCTTCACTTGATCTCGAATGTTCCTCGTGGGAACGATCTTGATTGCAGTCTTTTCCGAAAAGTAGAAGTAACACGTGGTGCTCTCCTGGCCGAGAGAGTCCCCCGTGGTCCTACCCTCAGTCAACCACCCCAAGGTCGCTGACAGATGTAACGGTGACTATGGCACGCGGGATAAACGCACGGGTAGCTACCCCGCACTGGCACGCGATCAGTCGTTTCCATTAACGGGTGTGCCCAAGCACAGCACGGAACCAGTATAGGGTAGAGCCCTCTCAGTAACAGGGGTCCAGCCCCTCCACAGTAACCAAACAGGGGTCTTGCTCCTCCACAGTCTGTGCACCCTCGCCTGACTACCCTAGTTTGCCCAGTGGGCCTAACAAGTCAGTGTAGGTGAGCTAGCGGCACCCCGGGGCCCGTGGGGTAGCAAGTACTCACTCTACACTAGTAGCTCTCCTCGGTACTGTGTACACGAGGGCCAAAAGTCGGTACAAAGTGGTCAGACCTAACCCCGGGTCCCTGGGGCGACTGGCTCCTCTCTGCACTAAACAGGTAACAGGTGCTTCCCCTAGCACTACGTGCCCAAGAGGCAACACGCTTCCATGTCTTTCTTTCTCAGTTCCATTCCATTCTCTTTCCAGGAGTTCTACTCCTAATTCCCCGTAGGGTTCCAGCTCTTTTAACTCAGCACATTTAGGTTTCACCGTTCCAGTTTCACATTCAAACAACCCATGTTTTCAATCATGTTTATTTATTCATAACAGGCAGTGGTTAAATCAATTTACAGGCAGTTATTATTTCCTTTCCACCTTTCCGAGACTGCAATATTTATATATTCCACTAGTTTTCGAGTCCTAGGATTTATGCCGTACCCTAAGATCTATCATACAATCTAGTTTTCCAGCCCTAGGATTCATGCAATACCCTAGGATCTATCATTCAATCTAGTTCTCATTCCTAGGATTCATGCAATGCCCTAGGTTCTATTAATTGTTCCATAAGTGTAACAATTTATGCTAATAAATTTAAAAGCCACTCTACCAGCTACAACGGGAGTACTGGGGGCATGGTCGAAAATCCCGCGCGCCTCCGCAACCCCCAAGACTGCAATGGAACGGGGTCCTAATACAAGGATCAAACACAAGGAGTTTCTCAGAACAGTATATAATTACTGTAAACGGGTAGAGGATTTCATTCTGGGAAGAACGCAACTCGAAACGCGGAAAACGGACTCCTAACAGGTCGAAAACGACGAAACAGTCCAAAATCAAACGTCTGGAACCTCTTCCAGACATCTTAAAAGGTGGTTCAGATGATACCTTCGCTCTGTGTAGTCCCTCAGACGCCCAGAAGCCTGCGAGGGCATCTGGCTTAATTCCCAGACGTCCGATGGTCAACCCGGACGTCTGGAAGTCCTCTCCGTCGTCTGGCACTGCGGCCAGACGTCCGATTCGCGTTGGATGGCGAGTCTCGCGCCCTCCCGAGCAGAACCTGCACGCACCCATACCCGTTCTCAATACGATGGGTCGCAGACGAAGGTGCGGCAGACGGCTGCATGGCCGTACGCGCGAAAAAAGGAAGAAGATGAAATATCTTACCTGTCAGACGTCTGGACAATCCTCCAGACGTCTTCACCGTCGTCTGGTCGTAAGCCCAGACGTCTGATTCTGGAAAAATTTCCAGAATCAGAGCTCCTCTCGCTCTCCGCCCGCGACGCACGGCCGCGCTGCGCCCCGTCCGCCTGCTGCTCGAGCTGCAGCAGCCCCTCCGTGACACTCCACGCCCGCTGCTCCTCCGCCAGCCGACTCTAGTTGCCTCGGCAAGCTCGAGCCCTCACGGTCGAGCGTCTCCTCCCTCGCGCAACACCTCCTCCCGCACACTTGCCGCGGCCGCTGCTGCCGCCGCTCGCTCGCTCTCGCACCGGCTAGGAGAAGAAGAAGTGGGACACGAAGGGGATGAGGGTGAGGGAGAGGGCGAGGGCCTTTTAAGGCCGCGCGGGGAGAGAGAGAGAGCACTGCGCCGTGCAGGAGCAGAAAGGGAAAACGAGGAAAGAGGGTGGCAGTTGTAGGTCTGCAGGGGCATGCGCGCAGACGCAACCCCGTACGCCGCAGAAATTTAATCCCAGACGTCTGGAAGGGGTTCCAGACGTCTGGTCAGACGTCTGGGCCACCTCCCAGATGTCTTAAAAATTGTCTTGAAGCCGCGTTCGTAACAATATAACAAACTCAAAGGAAGTTTCATCCCCGAAACTTGCGCTAACTAGGGTGCGGGAAAAACGCCATATAAAAACATAACAAACTCAAAGAGGACCAAAGCCGGTCTGAAAGGACGTACCTGCGAAGAGCTCCGGGTACCGCTCTTGCATTGCTACCTCAGGCTCCCAGGTAGCCTCCTCGTACCGCTGGCTCCTCCACAAAGCCTTCACCAGGGGTACTTGCTTTCGTCTCAAACTGCGGACGGCTCGGTCAAGAATCTGCACTGGCCGCTCGGGGTAGGTCAGGTCGTCGCCCACCTCGACGCTCTCGTGACTCAGTACATAACTGGGATCGGCTACGTACTTCCTGAGGTTGGACACGTGGAACACGTCGTGTACACCAGAAAGCTGAGGAGGGAGGGCAAGTCTGTAAGCAACGGGTCCAACCCGCTCCAGGACCTCAAAGGGCCCCACGAACCTCGGCGCGAGCTTCCCTCTCACCCCAAACCGCTGCAGGCCCTTCATGGGAAAAACACGAAGAAAGACGTGGTCCCCAACCTCGAACTACACCTCTCTGTGTCTCCGATCCGCGTAGCTCTTCTGTCTGCTCCTGACAGTGTAGAGTCGCCTGTGGATCTACTCGACTACCTCGTGACTCTGCCGGATCAACCTGGGGCCATCCTCCCACTTGGTCCCCACCTCAACCCAACTCAAGGGTGCCGTACACCTCAGTCCGTACAGAGCCTCGTAGGGAGCCATGCCGATGCTCAAGTGATAGCTGTTGTTGTATGCAAACTCCACCAGGGGCAGGTGCTCCTCCCAAGAGCCCCTCCAGTCCAATACACAGGCACGCAAAAGGTCCTCAAGTGTCTATATCGTGCGCTCAGACTGTCCGTCCGTCTGGGGGTGGTAAGCTGTACTAAACCTCAACCGCGTCCCCAGGGCCTGCTGAAACTTAGCCCAAAACTGGGACATAAAGCGGGTATCCCGGTTGGATACGATCTCCCGCGAAACTCCATGTAGTCGTACCACATCGTGGATATACCTCTCCGCCAACTGTGCTGGTCCCAAAGTGACTCGAATCGGCAAGAATCGTGCCGTCTTCGTCAATCTATCCAATATTACCCAGACTGCTCATGTCCTCGCTGGGTGACAGGTAAGCTCACCACCAAGTCCATGATGATGCTCTCCCACTTCCACTCTGTCACTGGAAGCGGCTGTAGCAGCCCTGCAGGTCTCTGATGCTGGTCTGTGAAAGAGAAGTCCCCTGGGTCTCCTTACAGTACTCTGTCATGTAAGGACTGCAAGTACGGATCGGCCATCTATCCTATGATGATGCGGTCTATCAGCTCTGGCCTAGTCTGTCGTGTCACAGTCACTACCCCACAGTGCCCTCGTAACTCTAGGGGTCGCCAACTGCCCACCTCCTCCAAAAGGCTCCAACTCTGTAACTATAAACTGGCCAAGTGTGCGGGCGCGTTCCGGCTCAAGGCGTCAGCCACCACAGTGGCCTTGCCCGGGTGATAGGAAATGCTGCAGTCGTAGTCCTTCAGGAGCTCCAACCAATGTCTCTGTCTCATGTTGAGCTCCTTCTGATCCAAAAGGTATCTGAGGCTCTTGTGATCTGTGAAAATCTCGAAGGTCTCACCGTACAAGTAGTGCCTCCAGGTCTTCAGCGCGAAGACGACAGCTGCCAACTCCAGGTCGTGGGTAGGGTAGGTATGCTCATGGGGCTTTAGTTGCCGCGAAGCGTAAGCGACAACGTGACCCCTCTGCATGAGCACACCTCCTAACCCCTGCAAGGAGGCGTCCGTGTACACAACGAACCCGCCACTACTGTCAGGGATGGTAAGCACGGGAGCCGAGGTCAACCTCTCCTTCAGCTCCTGAAAACACGCCTCACAGGCGTCTGTCCAAGTGAAGGGCACGTCCTTCCGGGTCAACTGTGTCAGGGGACACGCAATCTGTGAAAAACCTCTGATGAATCGTCTGTAGTAGCCTGCCAGTCCCAGGAAACTACGAATCTCGGTGACTGAACGTGGTCTCTCCCACCTGAGCACTGCCTCGACCTTGGCTGGGTCCACCACCAAGTCGTCCCCAGAGATCACATGACCTAAGAAGGTCACCTCCCTCAACCAGAACTCGCACTTGCTGTATTTGGCGTACAGCCTACGTCGTCTCAGTGTGTCCAGAACCATCCGCAAGTGGTGTCCGTGCTGCGTCTGATCTCGAGAATAGATGAGTACATCATCAATGAATACCACCACGAACTGGTCCAAGTACGGTCTAAACACCCAGTTCATCAGGTCCATGAAAGCAGCGGGGGCATTGGTCAGCCCAAACGGCATGACCAAAAACTCATAGTGTCCATACTGGGTGCGGAAAGCTGTCTTGGAGACGTCTGCCTCCCTGATCCTCAACTGGTGGTATCCAGACCTCAAGTCGATCTTGGAGAACACCGCGGCACCCCGCAACTGGTCAAACAAGTCGTCAATCCTCGGCAGCGGATATCTGTTCTTGATGGTGACCCTATTCAGCTGTCGGTAGTCCACACAAAGGCGTAGGGTACCATCCTTCTTCTTCACAAACAATACCGGGGCTCCCCAGGGAGACGCACTGGGCCTCACGAAACCCTTCTCCAAAAGGTCCTACAACTGATACTTGAGCTCTTGTAGCTCAAGCGGTGCCATCCTTTATGGCGTGGTGGAGATGGGGCTGGTCCCTGGTTCTAGTGAGATCTCAAACTTGATCTCACGCTCTGGCGGCAGTCCTGGTAACTCGTCTGGGAACACGTCAGGGTACTCTCTGACCACCGGGATGCTCTGGAAGTCTGCCACAGGGCTGGGCTCTGCCACCACATAAGCTAGGAAGCCCTCACACCCCTGGCTCAAAAGTCTTGCCGCCCAAAGTGCCGAAATGCACCTGAAGCCTCCGTCCACTGGCTGTCCGTGAAACTCGAAAGAAGGCAACTCCGGCATGGAGAAGACAATCTTCCTCTCAAAACAGTCAACCAAGGCGTGGTAAGCGGACAGCCAGTCCATCCCCAGAATTACGCCAAAGTCCTCCATCTGTATCATAATCAGGTCAGCTGGCAGGCTATGTCCCCCGACACTGACCTCGCATTCCGTGTACACCTCCTCAGCTACAAACAGCTGACCACTCGGACCTCTGATTACGAACGGATTCTCTAACAGCGTATAGTCCTGGCCCAAACTAACTACGAAACTGGTTGCGACAAACGAGTGCGTAGCGCCGGAATCGAAAAGTGTGTAAATGAGTCTGTTGGAAACTGAAACAATACCTGCCACCACCGATCCCAAAGCTCTGGCATCCCTGTGTGTCAGGGCGTTGATACGCCCCTCAACTCTAGGTGCGGACGAAGCAGCCACACTCTGCGTCGGACGGGTAGGTGCTGGCCGGTACCCTCCTCGTGACTGCTGTCCTCCTCCTCGCGCCTGGGAACCGCGGCCTCCTGCGTGCCCTCCAATGCTCTGCGCAGGCAGTATCTGCTGACCTCCTGCCCTAGACGGGCAGTCCCTCCTGATGTGGCCAGGCTGGCCACACTGGTAACAGAGGGGAACCCGACTCCCGCCCTCAGTGGGTCCCTGCTGTCGGTTGGGCGAGGGTCCGGTGCTGGCGACTGGCCCCTGTCGAGGGCCCCCAAAGGCCACTGATGGCCCTGCAAAATGTGACGGCTCTCCTACGGACGCCACGTGTCTCCTCTCTCGCCGGCCCTGTGAAAAGTCTGGCTGGAAGGGCCTCTTCCGCCGGCTGTCAGTGTCTCGCGCGGATGGGTTGGTCTCCTCGTAGGTCATGGCTGCCTCCACCACCCTCGAAAACGTAGGCAGCTTCAGGGGTTTGACATACCCCCGAATCGCAGGCCAGAGCCCCTCGATGAACCTCCAAAGGCGCTCCTCCTCAGTGGCTACCGCTGTCGCTACAAAGCGGGACAGCTCTAGGAAACGCGTGCGATACACGCTCACGGTCATCGTCCCTTGGCGAAGAGTGTGGAACTCCTGCCTCCTCTGGTCCTGCCACGTCTGGGCAAAGTACTGCTCACAGAAGAGGGTGACGAACCGGTCCCAGGTCGACTCGTCCCTCTCCTATCCCCGGACCGCCCTCCACTACCTGTGTGCCGCACTCTCCAGCTGGTACATGGCAAAGGCCACGCGGCACTCCACCGGGGGTCGAAGGGTGTCGAAAATCTTCTCCAGGTGCTCAAGCCAGTCCTCTGCCTCGGTCGGGTCCGCATCCCCCTTGAAGGAGGGGGGCTTCAGCTTCCGGAACTGCCCGAAGAGCTCAAAGTGGCGCTGCAGTGGAGATGCTGGTGCACCTCCAGGCAAAGGTGCTTCATGCACAGAAGTGTCGGAGGAAGGTGGGGGCAGCGGCGGCCCATCCCCTCCCCCGTGTCCAGCGCCGCGTCCATCGTGTAGTCCCACAGAGGACTCCCCCTCCGCAGCCCCAGGGTGAGGCGCTCGGGGCAGTGGGTGGAGATCCTCTCGCACAATGTCCCGTATCAGTTGGGCGAGGTCCTGGGCCTGGATGCCCGGGAACAGTGGCTGGTCCACTGAGGCGTCGACAACGGCACGCCCACCTCGTCGACCTCGTCCTCGGCCACACCCGCGGCCCATCTCGCCAGTCCCGCGACGAGGCATCTCCTGTAAGGAGACGCAAAACAAAATGAAACACGTCAATAGGGAACGATACCTAACGAAAACGTCTAAGAGCTCATGTCAAAAGATATGTTGTGGTGGCTACTCTAGTTGTAGACATGTGAATTGGTTATTTTCCAGTCAGTTGATTCACTTCTTGGAACGACCTTGCTCTGATACCATCTTGTAACGACCCGATTCCCGAGTCCCTACGAGACACGAGAATCGGACCGACTCGACTAATCCCAAGACCTAGTCGTCCAACGAGGAAGTAACCAAAAGAGCAGTAAAATAAATCACATTCAGCATGAATATAACTAGCAGTAACAAAATACAGCAGTAAGAAAAGGAACTACTACAGTATATACCACCACAACAGTAGAACAATAATTATAACATAACATGAACTACAAGTAAAGAAAAGTACAGAGAGTAACAAGAACTACTCACTACAGTGGAACAAAAGGAGTACAAAAGAACTACGGTAACTCTACTGGACCCTACTCGGCCCAGCATCCTCTGCAGCCGCTGACCCTGGCTGCTCAACACCTGGTCCTCAAAAGTAACGAGTGTAACACGTCAACGAAATGATGAGTAGAGTGGCAACTAAAACTAAAGAAGCAGTAGAGTGTACAGTAACTGTTATATTTTGTTACTTTCTTTATTTACGTCTTTTTATTATTTGACGATTTATTTATTTCTCAGATCCTTCACTTGATCTCGAATGTTCCTCGTGGGAACGATCTTGATTGCAGTCTTTTCCGAAAAGTAGAAGTAACATGTGGTGCTCTTCTGGCCGGGAGAGTCCCCCGTGGTGGTCCTACCCTCAGTCAACCACCCCAAGGTCGCTGACAGACGTAACGGTGACTACGGCACACGCGATAAACGCACGGGTAGCTACCCCGCACTGGCACGCGATCAGTCATTTCCGTTAACAGGTGTGCCCAAGCACAGCACGGAACCAGTATAGGGCAGAGCCCTCTCAGTAACAGGGGTCCAGCCCCTCCACAGTAACCAAACAGGGGTCTTGCTCCTCCACAGTCCGCGCACCCTCGCCTGACTACCCTGGTTTGCCCAGTGGGCTTAACAAGTCGGTGTAGGTGAGCTAACAGCACCCCGGGGCCCGTGGGGTTGCTAGTACTCGCTCTACACTAGTAGCTCTCCTCGGTACTGTGTACACGAGGGCCAAAAGTCGGTACAAAGTGGCCAGACCTAACCCCTGGTCCCTGGGGCGGCTGGCTCCGCTCTGCACTAAACAGGTAACAGGTGCTTCCCCTGGCACTACGTACCCAAGAGGCAACACACTTCCATGTCTTTCTTTCTCAGTTCCATTCCATTCTCTTTCCAGGAGTTCTACTCCTAATTCCCCGTAGGGTTCCAGCTCTTTTAACTCAGCACATTTAGGTTTCACCGTTCCAGTTTCACGTTCAAACAACACATGTTTTCAATCATGTTTATTTATCCATAACAGGCAGCGGTTAAATCAATTTACAGGCAGCTATTATTTCCTTTCCACCTTTCCGAGACTACAATATTTATATATTCCACTAGTTTTCCAGTCCTAGGATTTATGTCGTACCCTAGGATCTATCATACAATCTAGTTTTCCAGCCCTAGGATTCATGCAATGCCCTAGGATCTATCATTCAATCTAGTTCTCATTCCTAGGATTCATGCAATGCCCTAGGTTCTATTAATTGTTCCATAAGTGTAACAATTTATGCTAATAAATTTAAAAGCCACTCTACCAACTACAACGGGAGTACTGGAGGCGTGGTCGGAAATCCCACGCGCCTCTGCAACCTTCGAGACTGCAATGGAACGGGGTCCTAACACAAGGATCAAACACAAGGAGTTTCTCAGAACAGTATATAATTACTGTAAACGGGTAGAGGATTTCATTCTGGGAAGAACGCAACTCGAAACGCGGAAAACGGACTCCTAACAGGTCGGAAACGACGAAACAGTCCAAAATCAGACGTCCGGAACCTCTTCCAGACGTCTTAAAAGGTGGTTCAGATGATACCTTCGCTCTGTGTAGTCCCTCAGACGCCCAGAAGCCTGCGAGGGCATCTGACTTAATTCCCAGACGTCCGATGGTCAACCCGGACGTCTGGAAGTCCTCTCCGTCGTCTGGCACTGCGGCCAGACATCCGATTCGCGTTGGATGGCGAGTCTCGCACCCTCCCGAGCAGAGCCTGCACGTACCCATACCCGTTCTCAGTACGACGGGTCGCAGACGAAGGTGCAGCGGACGGCTGCATGGTCGTACGAGCGAAAAAAGGAAGAAGACGAAATATTTTACCTGTCAGACGTTTGGACAATCCTCCAGACGTCTTCACCGTCGTCTGGTCGTAAGCTCAGACGTCTGATTCTGGAAAAATTTCCAGAATCAGAGCTCCTCTCGCTCTCCGCCCGCGACGCACAGCCACGCCGCGCCCCGTCTGCCTGCTGCTCGAGCTGCAGCAGCCCCTCCGCGACACTCCACGCCCGCTGCTCCCCCGCCGGCCGACTCTAGCTGCCCCGGCAAGCTCGATCCCTCACGGTCGAGCGTCTCCTCCCTTGCGCAACACCTCCTCCCACACACTTGCCGCGGCCGCTGCTGCCGCCGCTCGCTCTCGCATCGGCTGGGAGAAGAAGAAGAGGGACACAAAGGGGATGAGGGTGAGGGAGAGGGCGAGGGCCTTTTAAGGCCACGCGGGGAGAGAGAGAGAGAGAGAGAGCACTGTGCCCTACAAGAGGAGAGAGGGAAAAAGAGGGAAGAGGGTGGCGGTTGCAGGTCTGCACACGCATGCACGCAGACGCAACCCCGTACGCCGCAGAAATTTAGTCCCAAATGTCTGGAAGGGGTTCCAGACGTCTGGTCAGATGTCTGGGCCACCTCCCAGACGTCTTAAAAATCGTCTTGAAGCCACGTTCGTAACACAAATGATCTAGTGAAAAGGGTTCTAAGGATGGAACAAAGGGATACAAGTAGGGTGAACCCTTCCTTTGAGGCGATGCGTTTGTGGTATCTGTTAACTACCCTTGTGTTCTTTTAAGAGGTATCCCCCTCCTTAAAGTATCAAATCACTTAGATAATATCACTGCCACAAGGTGAAATAGGAGGGTTTACACCGATAAAGAGGTTGGTGCCTATAGCCTTAAGGGTTTGATACCTAGTGTGGTGCCTAAAGTGCATGCAAGAAGTGTGCATCACACCATGAAAATGATTTTTCTTTCAAAAACCACAAACAAGTTTTCAAAACACTTCCTGTGAATTTTAATCTTTCTTCTTCTCTCTTAATCCCTTTTTAAAATTAAAGTAACCACTTGATTAATCATTTCAAATCAAATTAAGTGGTCTTTTTACTTAAATCCCTGATGTAATGCATGTACAGATAGCTGAATCAAAATATAAGAATTGTGTACCTTGCTCTAGCACTCTACAATGCAAGAATACACGTAATGTAGAAAATAAGGCTAGATGCTGCTCAAACAATCCTATATGGTCATCCAATGGATATGCAGGTTGTAGCAAGTAACTTGGATTTTTTTTTTGGTTAAAAGCACAAGCAAATAAACTATTCACCACAAGGAAAAATAAAAATAGAATCAACATAGTATCTAAATAAATGGATACACTCCCCCAAAAACCAACCCCAGAACTACAAGGGCAAGAAAGCAATGAAATAAACTAGAGTCTAAAGAGTCTACAATCTACTCTAGTGAATTGAGTCTAAAGAGTCTAGCAATGAAATAAAGAGAAAGCAATGTACAGTTTTACCCCTTATTTCTTGCTTTTATCTCAGAATGATTATCCAGTGAATTAGGACCTCCAGTTGGTTATGTAGGAGCTTTTGTTCTCTTTTTTGGGTCAAAATAAGCTAGTTAGGACTCATGATGGTGTTCCCATCACCTACCCCTTCGATCTTTGCAACGCACCTACGACTTTCAAAGGTGTATGCTTGTAATTTTTTTGGACCTAGTAGGTGAATGTCTTGAAGTCTTTATGGATGACTTCTCTATATTTGGAGATTCCTTCGATCTTTGTCTTAGAAATCTTGAAAGGACTCTCTAGAAATGCATAGAAGTTAACTTGGCCCTCAGTTAGGAAAAAAGTCATTTCATGGTCCAGGAAGGCATCATCCTAGGCCATGTCATCTCCAAAAAGAGAATTGCGGTATATCAAGCTAAAATTGATGCTATCTCTAAGCTCCCACTGCCCTCTACTATAAAACAGATCCGATCTTTCTTGGGGCACATGGGTTTCTACTGCCATTTCATTAAAAAATTTTCCCAAATCTCCAAGCCCTTAAGTCAAATACTTACTAAAGACCAACCTTTCGACTTTAATGACCAATGCCTGGAGAATTTCAATAGATTGAAGAAGGATGTCATAGAGGCACCAATTTTATAGGGACCTAACTAGAATTGTCCCTTTTAGCTAATGATAAATGTCTCTGATTTTGCTGTGGGGGCTATTCTAGGGCAAAGAATTGACAAGAAGCCCATTATGATCTACTATGCTAGTAAAACCCTTGATGATGCACAACGGAATTACACAATAACTAAAAAAGAACTTCTTGCCATTGTCTTTGCCCTAGAAAAATTCCGCTCATATTTATTAGGGTCACATGTCACTGTATACACTGACCTCTCAACACTTAAACATCTGCTAAACAAGAAGGATGCGAAACCCCACCTTATCTGTTGGATCCTGTTGCTCCAGGAATTTGACCTGGAAATCAAGGACAAGGCGGGATCGCAAAATGTAGTGGCCGATCATCTCTCTCGTCTTATGATGAATGATATGTTGACCTGATAAACACGCATGTATTCATGATAAAATGCCTACTTATGACAGTTCTTAAGCTTAGCATTGCATTCCATAATATAAATACTGCATAACATTCATCATATTGCATTTAGTGTGATCTGTATAAATTATATAGTAATTCATGCATTATTGTGGCTAGGAAGTAGGGCATGACATTTTGAAGCTTTAGATGCAAAATCCGACCATACGGATGAATTCGGAGTGACGATCGTAGTTCGGCAACATTAAAATCATCTCAATCAAGCACCTTGCCATCCTCTGCAAGCAAAGAAAGGTGGACGGTCCAGATGGTGCCACTTGGCACCATCTGGATCACCCAACATTGCCCAACCATCCTTCAAAAGGCCTCCAACGTGTGATCTCAGTCATTGGATGAAAATCCAACAACTGAGAAGCTACCTCCACCGTGCTTTAGCAGCCCCTCTTCTCAACACTCTCATAGGCATGGCTCATTAGTCAAGGCATCCACTCCCAAAGGAGGGGCCAGGGTTCGAGACCCGCAGACCTCCCCCAATCCTTCAATTGGCCACGAGGCAGCGACAGCGCTAGCGCATGCACGCGACAAGGACACGCGAAGCACTCGCCAGCGCAGCGCACAGCGCAGCAATGCACGTAGTGCGAAGGGCACGACACCAGTACATCAACGCACGCAGAGCCAGTGCATGCACGAGACACAGCAATGCTAGTGCGCACCAGCAACGTCACATGCAATCTTCAGCGACGTCTGTGGCGGGCTTTTAGCGACTTTTGTGGACATCACTAATTGCACATACGTCGGAAGCTTTTCCTCCACCACTATATAAACCCACCTACACCTCTCCATTTGCCCTCATCTCTACCTATTCTACTCCAAAGCTCCAAGAAGCCTACCAAGCTCCCAAGAGCTCTATTCCCAAGCTCCAAAGGCTCCCTATTAGTGTAGAGTCCTATCCCTCCACCAAATATTCAACCATCCTCTCACCACCTTCATAGGGAACCCTAGTGTCATCCCCTCACCTCCATTCAGGTAGACGATCACCTCTACCTCCTCATCCCCATTCCCAACTTGGTGAAGCTTTCCTCTACCTGGGTTCATCCTGCACCTCTATCCTGACGTTCAGCATCTATCCTCCTCCATCCAAGCTGCTACCAAGCACCGTCATCTTGCCAAACATCCGCTTTGGGAGATTTCCTCTCACCCTTATCTCTTTTAGTTTTTGTTTAGCTTATTGTTATTGTAATAAACATTATTTTGCTTCAAGCAATCAAATTGTGGTTCATCTCTCTATTCCTTTTATTGCAAGTAATTTTACATTCTCCTAAAATACCGAAAAAACAACAAAACCTAGAAACACCAACAAGAAACAAAGTGAAATGCAAATTTCCAAGAAACAAACGTCGCCCCCCCATGTTAGACCTGGGAAGATAAATTTTATTTGATAGCGAGTTTTGCAACTACAACGATGGGTTTTCCCGAAACCCTAACTTTTCTTCGCAAAAACACGCTAACCATTTTGGTGCCGTTGTCGGGGAGGCAACGGAATTTGCTTTCTTTTTCCATGTTTCATTGCATTTACTCATTGACTAACCCCTCTTGCCTCTGATTTGCTGTCTTACAAGTATCCTAGCAAGGAGATCCAAGTGCAGTAGACTGAAGTAAAGTGCGGGTGAAACAGTTTGTAAGTGCTCCCACATTTCCCCCACTAGTTTCACTTTCCACCACAAAAATAACCAAGACTTTTAATCTACTTAGGTTGCATAAACCCTAGGATAGAAATTGTTTGTCTTGTTTGCCACCTCTACTCATCTCACCCCCATATATAAAAAAAA
Organism: Thalassia testudinum; assembly: GCA_037157565.1. Taxonomy (NCBI): domain Eukaryota; kingdom Viridiplantae; phylum Streptophyta; class Magnoliopsida; order Alismatales; family Hydrocharitaceae; genus Thalassia; species Thalassia testudinum. Next base: position 43,953,631 of record JAZHRO010000078.1, read on the forward strand.
GGGGTATTTTCCTATTATGGGATGAAATTAACACATTCACTACACACACCCACATTTGAGGCACATAACCTCGTTTGGTTTTATCTTCTCAACGATTCCAACCTGTGGAATCGGTACACACATCAACACACATAAAAGAGTAGAAATCAGATTAGGTTAATCATTTCTGTGTGCCTTAATTGGTGGTGCATCTAGGTCACTTGTTTGAGTTGTTTGGACCACACCACCTAACTTAAAGATGATTTATCTTGTAGCTGCCTCATAGGATTCAAATAATTAGGTCAAGCTAGGCACTCCATATTTTCTTGATTTATAAAGGTAAATACTTGAACTCGTGCTTTCAAACTTGGTTTACCTCACAAAACTTGGTTGAATACACCTAATATTTGAATCCTAAAAGCTACTAAGCAAGATTCGAACCTTAAAATTCACCTCGCAAAAAGTTAATCTTACTTAAAAAATCATTGGTTGTACACATACACACTCACAAATCTATCATTAAGGGCATAACCCAATTAAGGGCCCATCACATTCTAGAAGCACTATTATCCCAGGCCTTAAATAAAATTGAGTAGACATTGGCCCTAGGATTCATTGAGTCTGTTCCAAGGTATTCTCTTGAACACATTTCGAATTAGTGATGTTTGCTTACTTCAAAAGGTGCTAAGTTGGGGGGCCTGATTGTCAAACGACTTAAGTAAGTAGGAGTTTGGCATAATTAGCGACTCTCGGGACATGCTCCCCCTACTTTACTGACCCAACTTTACCACCTTCGAGAGTAAGAACAACACCGAATTCGCTGTGTGGTCCAAGTTTATTTCTGAAGAATAGGTCCTTAAGCTACCCAATTTAAGGACAGGCTTGTATTTTTTGTGCTGCAGGGTTCCTTTTTCCTCGTCCTTCCGACTTCCTTCTAGTGAATGTTTGGAAGGAGGTCATTGAATACTTGCTTGGAAGGACCTTTAAACCATTCATGGAGGCGGAGGTTGATTTATAGCCAAGCAGATCCCATGGCTGATCAACAACCACCTCCCCCGCCCCCAAACCAGCAAGAGCTAATTCAGAGGCAGTTGGACGAACTGCAACAAATGTAGGAATGGTTCCAATGGATGAATGGTCAGGGCTCTCAACCCTTGAAGGATTTTTATAAACCTTCAAATTACAGGGTTCGTCCCGACGTTGTGATCCCCACTGGCTATGTTAAGATCAAGCCCCAGGCTTTGAGTTTGATTAAACACTTTCACAGGCTTGGCTTAGAAGACCCATTCCAACATTTAGAGGATCTGGTCACCCTGGTCCAGACCACCAAATTGCGGAATGTGGATGAAGAACAGATGCTCATGAGGCTTTTCCCCCATTCACTTAGGGATAAGACCGTACATTGGTATCGTACCATTGGAAGACCGATTGCTACCTGGATAGCTTTGAAATCGACCTTTCTAAAAAAATTCTTCCCAATTGGATGAACCAATGCTTTGAGATGGGCAATTACCACTTTTGCCCAGTAGCTAGGGGAACCATTTCATGGGGCCTGGTAACGATTCCAGGATGTTGTAGACGTGTCCACATCACAAGGTGCCTAAATGGCAACTTGTGCAGATTTTTTATCACGGTTTGAATGATCAACTCCGTAATCATGTAGATGCTTCTTGCGGAGGCAATTTCCTCAACAAAGGCGTAGATAGTGCATACGATTTGTTTGAGGAAATGAGTGAAAACTCTATAAACCATGCCTCCATGGAAACCTTCAATCGATCCCAAATGCCATTGAGGTCCAAGAATCTCAAACACTTGATATGAATTGATCTGCAGTAAATTAAATAAGGTGGATTTGGTTGCTAAACGAATGGAAGAGTGGATGTCCATAAACTCTAATATTTCTAGATCCACTCAATCTCAAAGCTCAGGATTCCATTCTTCTCAAGCTCCTACAGGATGGGAGTATGTGAACCAATTTGAGTCGACTCAACCTTCGAGCCAGCTCTTCTCAGAACCTTATGGGTTCCAAACTGGGGCCTTTGATCCCAGTCTTTCTGATCCTTCTTACTCTTCATCCTCATCTTACAAGGATGTTCATGCTGTACAAGAGAACGTTAGGTCCAACCCTTACTCGAATTCTTATAATCCTAGTTGGAAAAATCACCCTAACTTCTCTTGGAAAGATCAGGGGTAGCAGACCCAATATCGACCCAACAACTATGTACCGCAAAAACGAATGGATCAAGGTCATGTATATACTCAGCTACCTCCGAATCAGGTTAATCAGCCCATGTGGAATGCCCAACAACCCACCGAGTAGGCTAATTTAAACCTAAAGGTGGTAAAAATGCAAGGGTCAATGCTCCAACTCATGAAACAAATGAAAACTTCGCTAGACACCTTGCAATCCGGACTTAGTGCAAACAACTGACAACCTGGATCTCTACCATCACAACCTATACCAGACCCAAGGAATGTACACAATCGAGGCACTAGGCCTCAAGGGTTTGGTAATGGTGGGGAGCCGCATGCTCAAGCTCATGCTATCTATCAGGCTACCCCAACCCCTCCCGGAGCTAACCAAATTCCCACCATAATCAACCAAGATCCTCTTGTTTTGCCCAACCCTCCCCAAGGCACTAACCAACAGCACTTTTCCACTACAAATACCATCACCTTGAGGAGGGATAGTAGACACAAGGGTCTGACCCAACCCCACGTCAATACCATTAAGACCCATAACAAGAATTCTAGACTCCCAACTAAGAATGTAATCAACAAAACACCAGAGTCTGATTCAGGAGTATGTTGTTGTTGTATGGGCAAATAGGAAAAGCCGAAGGAGAAATTGGAGGAAAGGATTCCTTACTCCAGCAAATTGACAATCATTTTACTCTTCATGGCTATTGGATAAAGCCCCGCCTACACCAAAATTTTATTGAATTCAGATAAAGAGAAGCGTAGAGCAAAATCTGAAACACTAGGAGAGTAGTTTCGTCTGATAACACAAGCACACTAACTTAAACAACCTACCCATAAGAAGCAGGACCTGGGAGCCCTGCTGATTTCCTGTACAATAAGAAACATTACTTCTAACTAGGCTCTCCTCGACTTGGGTGCTTCCATTAATGTGATCCCTACCTCACTACATAGGAAACTGAGTCTAGGCCACTTGAAACAAACTAACATAACCTTGAAGTTGGCTGATAGATCAATTACAAAACCAAGGGGTCTCTTGGAGGATGTTTTAGTCAAGGTTAATGATTTGCATTACCTTGTTGATTTCATGGTCTAGTCGGGCGTGTTTCGCATGTTAGAAATCGGGGTTACAAGTAACCTGTCATCGTAGTTGCAAAACACGTCGATCAAATAAAATTTATACCGAAACTCCAAGGGAGTCCCAGGTCGAACATAGGGAGGCGATGTTTACTTTACATGAAAATCGCACTTCGATTCGTTTCTTTTTGGTATTTTAGGATTTTGTTATTTTTTTGTGTTTTTGAAATAAAAGACAAGCAATTACAAGATAGAGATGGAACGAAAATGGCATATATATCAATCCAATGTCTATTACAATCTACTATGAAAGCATAAAAGGAGAGGGGGTGAGAGGAAATCTCTTGAATCGGCTATTCGGTGAGACGACGGTGCCTGGTGGAAGCTCGGACGAAGGAGGTAAGGAGCAGGACGATGGAGGTGAGGTGCAGGAGGACGTCGGGTTGAGGAAAGCTTCGACGTGGCTCCGAAATGGAGGTGAGAAGACAGAGGTGATCTGCTACAGGAATGGAGGTGGGAGGACGGCTCCAAGGCGACCTATGAAGGGGGATGAGAAGTTGGAGGAGTATTTGGTGGGGCAAAGGTTCACTACACTAATAGTTGCCTTGGGAGCTTGAGAATAAGCTTTAATCGAGCGTTGGTAGGCTTGCTAGAGCTTGGGAGTAGGTGGGAGTAGAGTAGGTAGAGATGGCTTGGAAGAGAGGGGGTGTAGGTCCTTTTATAGTGGAGGAGAAGAGGCAAAAATAAGTATCGGACCATTGGTGACATCCAGGCCGTCGCTGGAAGTGTCGCTGTAGGCAGCTCATGCCCAATCACGCCTAAAGCTGGCTTTGCTGGCGCACGAAGAATTAGCGACGGCTGTAAACGTTGCTGTAAGTCCAACTTATGCATCGCTGTAGGTCCAGCTCACGCATAGCTGACGCTGCCCCCCCGCCTTGCCACGCGCACCCACACGCTGGTGCTGTGCTGTGTGCATGCGCGCCTGTGCGCGCATGTGCGGTGCCGCGTGTGTGCGCTGGGTAGCCTGGGCTGCACCACGTGGCACAGTCTGGGCCGTCCATCTTCTTCTTATTGTAGGGGCTGCTACAGAGGTCGGATTGAGTTAGGTTGCAATCGTCGACCCGAATCCATCTATGCGGTTGGATTTATCATTTGAAGCTCCAAATTATGTCTCCTAGTCCCTTGTCCATATGGTGCTACGGGGCTCTGATCGAGGCGATTTCAGAGGTGTTGGTCTCTGATCGTCGTCTTCATTAGATCTGTATAGTCGGATCGTCAATCCGAGGCTCTGAAATAAATATCCTTCTCTCCTAACCACAAAAAGGATTCAATTAACCTAAATTATATATAACTACTCTAAATGCAGAATGATGCATGCTATGCAATATTTCTAACATGAAATGCAAATCTAAGCCTTGGAACATGCATGAATAGGCATTTTACCCTCAATAAACGTGTTTACATCATATCCCTATGCCTATCTTTTACTAGTTCCTAGCAAAATTAAACTATATGCTATGTATAAAAGCATAATTAGGATTAGATCGCTTAAGCCTAAGTCGTTTATTATCAATAGAAAATTTCAACTAAGGTCCAAAACTACAACAACTCAACAATACCCGGGTGCCTACCAGAATGTAGACCGCCCAAATCATTGCCTTATTTGAAAAGGGAAAATACATTTTTTTATTTTTTTCTTCTTTTCTAATTTTTTTGTACTTTTGGAGTTTGAGAGTTCCAGGACAACTTTTTACAACTACCCGACCGACCCAAGACTCGAAATTACTCTAAGTACTAAGCATCTTTGTGAAAAAGTGAAAGACTCACAAAACGGCTGTTAAGACGAACTTCAGGTTTCTACGAGAATATCACCTGAGTGTCATGAAAATCCGGTTAGCTCCGCAGAGAGAAGAGTGTATACACATGTGCTAAGTTTAATGCCTTCAGCTAGGCATAACTAACATACATACAAAGAAGAAATTGAGAATTCACAAGTGTGGGTCAGAATCAAAATCAAAAGGTTGATCCTAAAACTCGTCTGCAGAAGATGTCCACAGATGTGGACCAGATTATGGTGCAAACCCATACCCCAGGGTCGAGTGGTTCTCAAGTTCTGGATGAAAATCACCCAGAACCAAAGGTTATTGTGTTTGCGGGGCCAGGCCTATGGTTTAGTGGTGTGCAACCCAAGACCAAAGTGTCGGACAATAGGTAAAGATGGTTCAATAGGTGCAGTTGTCCACTTAACATCTAGCTTAGAAAAATAATTAGTTATTTCGAGCTTAGGTTGCACATAAAAGATATCATAAGGGTCCTAGTAGAAAGTAGGTGGTTTTAGGTCAATAGGTACCCTTAGATCCAAAATCAAACTTCCCTGAGAATTAGCCTCCCAAATTTTTATTTCAACAATTCTATCCTCCAACATCAAGGGCTCAGGCTTCAGGACCTCTAGCATATCATTCACCCCATATGATTCTCCCAAGTCCAGAAATCGTGGCTAAATCAAGATTGACTTGGGCACAAAGATCTCAGAAGTTAGCTCTTCGGGGTGAAGATGAGGATTGGGGTCACTGATTGAATCATCAAGATTCGGATCCTCCAAGTTAACCCCAACCGAATCCAAATCTTCAATGAACGGGCTATCAAATGGTTCATCAGATTCCTCATGCCCGTTTGTCTCACTAAAATCATTTTCCTTATATTTAAGTGAGACTTCACCTAAAGATTCTTCACCCTCAGAGTCAAAGAATTGTTGATCCTCATTTATATATGTCTCAAAATCATAAATCATTTCATGATCCAAGGAGACATAAGTTTCTTCATTTCCTGGCTTGGATATCTTAGGTGAATCAATCGGTTCATCCTCAATGGGTTGCTCTAGCCCAACCTGGTCATCTCCGATCTCAGAAAATGTATCCCCCCCGACAGATGCCTGAGTGGGTTCAGACATTGGCTCTCCTTAAGGGGATTCATCTTGAGAATCATCCCAAGATTTGACCAGGGCAACCAAAATTTTCATCCTTAACCTCGACAACTTCCCAAGTAAAAACTCACCCAAGTCCCTATCCCTAACACTTTGGAGCAAATCCAATAAAGAGCTATTCAGGTTATCAATCATTTTTATCATAGGCTCCAATGCTTCAGTGCATGGTGTTGGCTGGGCTTCTAAAGATTGTATGGTGTTCCTCAAATTAGCCAACACCCTATCTTGGATCTGGTTCACCTGAACCAACTCGTTCGATTCAGGTTTGGGTGGGTTTGGGTTAAGTCAAGATGTCGAGGTTCTTGGGTTCCTCCCTGATAGTAGGTCGTCTCAAGTTGTTCAAGGAATGGTGGTGACCTATATTCAGTGGAGTACTAGGGAGGGTAGGTGTTGTAATCATCATATCCTTCTTGACTGTAGATCGGGTTGGTTTGATCATCAAAGGATCAAGATCTATAATCATTGTAGCTCTGGGAAGGATAGTAATCATAGTCTTGTTGTCCAAGGTTAGGCCCTGGACACTGAGGTCCGGATTCATATCCCCAATCAAAGTCATCCCAGCTAGTGGATGGATAGTTACAAGTTAAGTCAGGATAGTAATCATCTTGGGTGTAAGTGGTGGTAGGAGGATAGGCTGTGAAATGTGTGTAGGATGTGGAAGGGTACATGGTGAAGTATGGAGTGAAATCAGAAGAGAAAGGAGCCCTGCAATACAAAAATACAAGCATGTCCTTAGGTTGGGTAGCCAAAGGTTTACAGACTCTCAGAATCCGTCCTAAGATTATGGATGATTTACTCTACTTATGTCCAGGCAATCCAACCAATTAGGAGGGACTGGGGAGAAGGTTCTTCCTTTGGCTTGCGCCTTCGGTTCCTAATGTACCCCCCAGCCGCGGTCGTTTGACGCTACTCTCCTAGCTAGACATCAAATTGACTAGTATAAGAAGGTTAATCGTGAACAATCTCAATCTGGATCCCGAAGAGCAAACCAGTCCTTAGGGCCAACGTCTAATCAATTTTAGTTAGGCTTGGGACAATGGTTCTTCAGAAATGTGATGGGCCCTTTAGATGGGTTGTGCCCTTAATGATCAATTAAAATGTGTATGCGTGCACAACCAGGGTTCTCAAACAAGGTTATTTAATGATGTGTCTTTTAGGATTTAACTTTGTTTAGTAGCTTTTAGGGTTTAATTCTTAGGTTGGTTCAATTAAGGTTTAGTAGAACACTCCAAGTTTTGAAAGCACGGGTGATGATATGTTCCTTTAAAAATCAAAAATAATGTGGAGTGCCTGGTTCAGCCCTAAGAATCAACCCTTAGTGGCAAGCTACTTGATGGATTAGTTTTAGATTGAGTGGTGCAGCCCAAACAGCTCAATCAATTGGCCTATTGCTCCACTTAGTTAAGGCACACAAGAATGCTTAACCTATTCAGATTTCTACTCACTTATGTGTATTTAGTTGAAGTGTACCGGGTCCACAGGTCAGATCCCGGTTAAGTGGTAGAATCAAAGTGATTGTGCGCCTTAGGATAAGAAGTTGTGGGTGTTAAGTACGTAGCTTTCAGAAAATCCCATAATCAGATAACACTTTTTTTTATATTTTTTTTATTTATGTGGATGGCGAGGTGAGTGGAGGTGGCAAACAAACAACCAAATCTATCCTAGGGTTTATAAAAAGCACCTAAATTGATTTGGGTTTGAGTTATTAGGCTATGGAATGAAAATTAAGGTGGGGGTGGTGCGGGGGACACTTACAAAACACTCTACCCAAACTTTACTCTGTTCTACCACACTTGGATCTCCATGCTAGGGTACCTGCAAGACAGTAGATTAAAGACAAGTAGGGTTAGTGCTATGTAAATGCAAAGAAACGCAATAAACAATAAAGTAAATTCCGTTGCCTCCCCGACAACAGCGCCAAAATGGTCGGGAGTGTTTCACATGTTAGAAATTAAGGTTACAAGTAACCCGTCACCATAGTTGCAAAACACGTCGATCAGATAAAATTTATACCGAAACTCCAAGGGAGTTCCAGATCGAACACAGGGAGGCGACGTTTACTTTACATGAAAACTGCACTTCGATTCATTTCTTTTTGGTATTTTAGGGTTTTGTTATTTTTTTGTGTTTTTGAAATAAAAGACAAGCAATCACAAGATAGAGATGGAACGAAAATGGTATATATATCAATCCAATGTATATTACAATCTACTATGAAAGCATAAAAAGAGAGGGGGTGAGAGGAAATCTCCCGAATCGGCTGTTCGAGGAGACGACGGTGCCTAGTGGAAGCTCGGACGAAGGAGGTAAGGAGCAGGACGATGGAGGTGAGGTGCAGGAGGACGTCAGGTTGAGGAAAGCTTCGGCGTGGCTCCAGAATGGAGGTGAGAAGACAGAGGTGATCTGCTACAGGAATGAAGGTGGGAGGACGGCTCCAAGGTGACCTATGAAGGGGGATGAGAAGTTGGAGGAGTATTTGGTGGGGCAGAGGTTCACTACATTAATAGGTGCCTTGGGAGCTTGAGAACAAGCTCTAATGGAACGTTGGTAGGCTTGCTAGAGCTTAGGAGTAGGTGCGAGTAGAGTAGGTAGAGATGGCTTAAAAGGGAGGAGGTGTAGGTCCTTTTATAGTGGAGGAGAAGAGGCAAAAATAGGTATGGGACCATTAGTGACATCCAGGCCGTCGCTGGAAGCGTCGCTGTAGGCAGCCCATGCCTGCTCATGCCCTCTCACGCCTAAAGCTAGCTTTGCTAGCACACAAAAAATTAGCGACAGCTATAAATGTCACGGGAAGTCCAGCTCATGCGTCGCTGTAGGTCCTGCTCACGCATAGCTGGCGCTACGCTATGCGCATGCATGCCTGCATGCGCGCACGTGCACCCGCGCTGTTGCGCACGTGCGGTGTCGCGTGCGTGCAGTAGGCGGCCTGGGTTGCACCACATGGCACAGTCTGGGCTGTCCATCTTCTTGTTGTTGGGGCTGCTACAGAGGTCGGATTGAGTCGATTTTAGCGCTGTTAGGCTGTGATCGTCGACCCGAATTCATCCACGTAGTTGGATTTATCATTTGAAGCTCCAAATTATGTCTCCTAGTCCCTTGGTCGTTGATCTTCCTCAGACTGTACATGGTGCTACGGAACTCCAATCGAGGCAATTTCAGAGGCGTTGGACTCCGATCGTCGTCTTAATCAGATCCGTACGGTCGGATTGTCAATCCGAGGCTCTGAAATAAATATCATTCTCTCCTAACCACAAAAGGGACGTAATTAACCTAAATTATATACAACTACTCTAAATGCAAAATGATGCATACTATGCAATATTTATAACATGAAATGCAAGTCTAAGCCTAGAAACATGCATGAATAGGAATTTTACCCTCAATAAATGTGTTTACATCATGGTCCTTGACATGGAAGCACCAAAACAACTCAACCACACCCCGATCATTTTGGGAAGACCTTTCTTGGCCACCGCCAAGGCAAGGATTGATTGTGAATCAGGAAATATAGAAAATACCTCAGGGAATAAAATAAATCGATTTAATATTTTTGAGGTTTCAAAGAAGGATAAAATTAAGTGTAGTTTGATGGAGAAGCTTGGCATAATAGAGGAGGTAATGGCCATACACACATTAGACAACCCCTTAATGGCTAACCCAACCCAAACTCAAGAAGAAAATCACAAGGTTGCAAGGATAATTGAGGAGAATACAGACATGCAACCAACAAACCCGGATAAGGGAAATATTCATGAAATTAGGAACTTGTTGGAAGATTCACCTGATCAAATAAAAACCCAACAACATCCTTATCCTGAATTCTTAGAGTTTGAGGTTCAAATAATGGGTGGAAATCACGAAGATCAGAATGGTTAGATTAAGCACACAAATTGTGAGGATGAAATTGAACTTTGGGGCGAAACTCTTGGTACTCTAGAGTACCCACAAACATTACAAACCCCCAACACATCACAAAAACCTCATCGTCCTTTTTTGCCCAACCATTGCACAAATCCTAAACCCACCCAAACCTCCTCTGTATTAAGTCAACAAAACTCCTATTGGAGACCATTTGGGTTCTCCTTGCATCACCAGCTTGACACTTTCATTGATCATCTCTTTGGCAAGGCCACTTTCACTTTCTAGGACTCATATCTGGGGGCCCAGAAACTTTGTTCTTACAGCCTCAATATTTATAATTTTTGTTTGAGGACTATGCCTAGCTGAAGGCACAAAACTCAGCATGTGTATAGGCTATTTTGGAGTTGACCGGAGTTTCATGGAATTCAGGTGATATTCTTCCTATTCTACCTCCTTTATGCTTTTATTTTACAATGAGGACATTACATTAGCTAGGCATGGGGAGTGGATACTTTGTGATTTGATCATTTGTCAGCCCGTAACAGTAATTTCCTGTTATTTAAAAAAAAACTAGAATTAGGAGAAGAAAACTTAAGCATTAGGAGTTGCGAACTTTAGGAAATGATACTTTAGAACCTGAACACGAAGTCTCTTCAGGTCTTCAAGCTTAATCAGCCCGGGTGTCCACTCGAATATGGACTTGGTCTCGAGTCCTCGCCAAGTAATTTTATTTTAACTTGGTCAATAAATTAGGGTGATAAGTACACGACTTATCAACCCACCTCTGATTTGAGGGGACTTTTAGTTTGAGCATCTGCACACATTTTGCACTAACTCACTTTTCGATGATTTTTTCAGAAATTGGGTAGCTAATAAACCTTCTAGGGTGGTATGGCTGGCAAGTTGTCGGTGGTAACAGCTCATCGATCGGTTGTCCAGAGCCCAGCCACACGACCATTCTCTTGCTGCTGCCTTTAGGCAAATCTTAGATTAGGTAAGCCACCTACTTAGAAAAAAACAAGGAAAAAAATACCCACAAAAAAACTAAAAATTAAAAGAAAAATTAGAAAAAATAAAATAAAATAAAATATGCCACACTTCACCGCACAAGTATGGCTGGCAAGTGGCCAGTGGTAACGACTCATTGGCCAGTTGTCCAGAATGCAACTCATCAAATGCACGTATAATTCCTAAACACTTAGGAAGAAACAGAGAAGTAGAATAAGTCAGGGAGATATACACTGGGTTCGCCCTTGTATTGACCCCATGGAAATAAAAAGTAGGGAGAAAGATACCTGTCGGATAAATACACCTTTAGGCAGAATTTCTTTTAAGGTCACCTAGGGGCGTAGAAACCCAAAGTCCAATCTAATTACTGTTGAGTGAGTCTATCACTTTCACAATAAGACACTTAGCACTTAGAGTCCTTTCTGAGTCTTGAGAAGGTCGGGTAGCTGTAAAAAGTTATCCCGAATCTCTCGAACTCCAAAAATTCCAAAAAAAAAGAAAAATAAAAAAAATGTGTATCTTCCCTTTTCAAATAAGGCGAGGACTTGAGCGGTCTGCATTTAGGTAGATACCCGAGCAATGTTGAGTTTTTGTGTCCTTAGTGAAATTTTCTAGTGTGATCAACAAATCTTTCCTAGGTAGGGATCAAATCTTGATTCTATTTTTATACATAGCATTTAAGTTAATTTTGCTAAGGATTAGCAAAAAATAGGCATGGGGGTATGATAAACACACTTGTATTCATGATAAAATGCCTACTTATGACAGTTCCTAAGCTTAGCATTGCATTCCATAATGTAAATATTGCATAACATTCATCATATTGCATTTAGTGTGATTTGTACAAATTGTACAGTAATTCATGCATTATTGTGGCCAGGAAGTAGGGCACGACATTTTGAAGCTTCAAATGCAAAGTCCGACCGTACGGATGAATCCAAAGTGACGATCGCAATCTGGCAACATGAAAATCATCTCGATCCAAGCATCGTGGCATCTTCTGCAAGCAAAGAAAGGTGGACGAACCAGATGGTGCCACGTGGCACCATCTAAATCGCCCAACATTGCCCAGCTACCCTTCAAAAGGCCTCCAACATATGATCTCAACTATTGGATGAAAATCCGACTGAGAAGCTGCTTCCACCACACTTTAGCAGCCCCTCTTCTCAACTCTCTCGTGGGCGTGGCGCAATGGTCAAGGCATCCACTCCCAAAGGAGGGGTGCAGGTTCGAGACCCGCAAACCCTCCCAATCATTCAATTGGCTGTGAGGCAGTGGCAGCAGCAGTGCACCACGCCAGCGCACGCACGCGACAAGGACCCGTAAAGCACACACCAGCGCAGTGCATAGCACAGTAACACGCGTAGTGCGAAGGGTGCGAACAAGTACAGCGACAAATATAGAACAAGCGCATGCGTGAGAGGAACAAGTACACGACAGCCGTGCCACTCTACTCAGTGTTTCGCTGACGTGTTACACTCGTTACTTTTCAGGACCAGGTGTTGAGCAACCAGGGTCAGCGGCTGCAGAGGACGCTGGGCCGAGTAGGGTCCAGTAGAGTTACCGCAGTTCTTTTGTACCCCTTTTGTTCCACTGTAGTGAGTAGTTCTTGTTACTCTCTGTACTTTTCTTTACTTGTAGTTCATGTTATGTTATAATTGTTGTTCTACTGTTGTGGTGGTATATACTGTAGTAGTTCCTTTTCTTACTGCTGTATTTTGTTACTGCTAGTTATATTCATGCTGAATGTGGTTTATTTTACTGCTCTTTTGGTTACTTCCTCGTTGGATGACTAGGTCTTGGGATTAGTCGAGTCGGTCCGGTTCTCGTGTTTCGTAGGGACTCGGGAATCTAGTCGTTACAAGATGGTATCAGAGCAAGGTCGTCCCGAGAAGTGAATCAACTGACTGGAAAATAACCAATTCACATGTCTATAACTAGAGTAGCCACCACAACATATCATTTGACATGAATTCTTAGACATTTTTCGTTAGATATCGTTCCGTATTGACGTGTTTCCGTTTTGTTTCGCGTCTCCTTGCAGGAGATGCCTCGTCGTGGGACTGGTGAGGCGGGCCGCGGGCGCGGCCGAGGACGAGGCCGACGAGGTGGGCGTGCCGTTGTCAATGCCTCCGTGGACCAGCCACTGCTCCCGGGCATCCAGGCCCAGGACCTCGCCCAACTGATACCGGACATTGTGCGAGAGGAGCTCCACCCACCACCCCGAGCGCCTCACCCTGGGGCTGCGGAGGGGGAGTCCTCCGTGGGACCACACGACGGACGCGGCGCTGAACTAGGGGGAGGGGATGGGCCACCACCGCCCCCACCTTCGTCCGACACTTCTGTGCACGAGGCACCTTTCCCTGGAGGTGCACCAGCATCTCCACTGCAGCGCCACTTCGAGCTCTTCGGGCAGTTCCGGAAGCTGAAGCCCCCCTCCTTCAAGGGGGATGAGGACCCGACCGAGGCAGAGGACTGGCTCGAGTAGCTCGAGAAGATTTTCGAGACCCTTCTCCCCCCGGTGGAGTGCCGCGTGGCCTTCGCCACGTACCAGCTGGAGAGTGCGGCACACAGGTGGTGGAGAGCGGTCAGGGGATAGGAGAGGGACGAGCCGACCTGGGACTGGTTCATCACCCTCTTCTGCGAGCAGTACTTTCCCCAGACGTGGCAGGACCAGAGCAGGCGGGAGTTCCACACTCTCCGCCAGGGGACGATGACCGTGAGCACGTACCGCACGTGTTTTCTGGAGCTGTCCCGCTTTGCAGCGATAGTGGTAGCCACTGAGGAGGAGCGCCTTTAGAGGTTCACCGAGGGGCTCCGGCCTGCGATTCGGGGGTATGTCAAACCCCTGAAGCTACCAACATTTTCGAGGGTGGTGGAGGCAGCTATGACCTACGAGGAGACCAACCCGTCCGCGCGAGACACTGACAGCGGGCGGAAGAGGCCCTTCCAGCCAGACTTTTCACAAGGCCAGCGAGAGAGGAGGCACGTGGCGTCCGCGGGAGAGCCATCACGTTTTGTAGGGCATCAGTGGCCTTTGGGGGCCCTCGATAGGGGCCAGTCGCCAGCACCGGACCCCCGCCCAGCCGACAGCAGGGACCCACGGAGGGCGGGAGTCGGGTTCCCCTCTGCTACCAGTGTGGCCAATCGCGACACATCAGGAGGGACTACCCGTCTAGGGCAGGAGGTCAGCAGATACTTCCCGCGCAGAGCACTGGAGGGCGCGCAGGAGGCCGCGGTTCCCAGGCGCGAGGAGGAGGACAGCAGTCACGAGGAGGGTACCGGCCAGCACCAACCCGTCCAACGCAGAGTGTGGCTGCTTCGTCCGCACCTAGAGATGAAGGGCGTATCAACGCCCTGACGTACAGGGATGCCAGAGCTTCGGGATCGGTGGTGGCAGGTATGGTTTCAGTTTCTGGCAGACTTGTTTACACACTTTTCGATTCCGGCGCTACGCACTCGTTTGTCGCAGCCAATTTTGCAGTTAGTTTGGGCCAAGACTATACACTGTTAGAGAATCCGTTCGTAATCAGAGGTCAGAGTGGTCAGCTATTTGTGGCTGAGGAGGTGTACACGGGTTGCGAGGTCAGGGTCAGGGGACATAGTCTGCCAGCTGACCTGATTATGATACAGATGGAGGACTTTGGCGTAATCCTGGGGATGGACTGGCTGTCCGCTTACCACGTTTTGGTGGACTATTTTGAGAGGAAGATCATCTTCTACATACCGGAGTTACCTTCTTTCGAGTTTCACGGACAGCCAGTGGACGGAGGCTTCAGGTGCATTTCGGCACTTCGGGCGGCGAGACTTTTGAGCCAGGGGTGTGAGGGCTTCCTAGCTTGTGTGGTGGCAGAGCCCAGCCCTGTGGCAGACTTCCAGAGCATCCCGGTGGTCAGAGAGTACCCTGACGTGTTCCCAGAAGAGTTACCAGGACTACCGCCCGAGCGTGAGATCGAGTTTGAGATCTCACTAGTACCAGGGACCAGCCCCATCTCCACCGCACCATACCGGATGGCACCGCTTGAGCTACGAGAGCTTAAGTCTCAGTTGCAGCATCTTTTGGAGAAGGGCTTCGTGAGGCCCAGTGCGTCTCCCTGGGGAGCCCCGGTACTGTTTGTGAAGAAGAAGGATGGTATCCTACGCCTTTTTGTGGACTACCGACAGCTGAATAGGGTCACCATCAAGAACAGATATCCGCCTCCGAGGATCGATGACTTGTTTGACCAGTTGCGAGGTGCCACGGTGTTCTCCAAGATCGACTTGAGGTCTGGATACCACCAGTTGAGGATCAGGGAGGCAGACATCTCCAAGATAGGTTTCTGCACCCGGTACGGACACTACGAGTTTTTGGTCATGCCGTTTGGGCTGACGAATGCCCCCGCTGCTTTCATGGACCTGATGAACCAGGTGTTTAGACCGTACTTGGACAAGTTCGTGGTGGTATTTATTGATGACGTACTCATCTATTGTCGAGATCAGACGCAGCACGGACTGCACTTGCGGATGATTCTGGACACACTGAGATGACGTAGGCTGTACGCCAAATACAGCAAGTGCGAGTTCTGGTTGAGGGAGGTGACCTTCTTAGGTCATGTGATCTCTGGGGACGGCTTGGAGGTGGACTCAGCCAAGGTCGAGGCAGTGGAAGTGGGAAAGCATCACCATGGACTTGGTGGTGGGCTTACCTGTTACCCAGCGAGGACACGACGTAGTCTGGGTAATTGTGGATAGACTGACGAAGACGGCACGATTCTTGCCGATCCGAGTCACTTTGGGACCAGCATAGTTGGCAGAGAGGTATATCCGCGACGTGGTATGACTACACGGATGGCACCACTTGATGGCACCATACCGGATGGCACCATACCGGATGGCACCACTTGAGCTATGAGAGCTTAAGTCTCAGTTGCAGCATCTTTTGGAGAAGGGCTTCGTGAGGCCCAGTGAGTCTCCCTATGGAGCCCCGGTACTGTTTGTGAAGAAGAAGGATGGTACCCTACGCCTTTTTGTGGACTACCGACAGCTGAACAAGGTCACCATCAAGAACAGATATCCGCTTCCGAGGATCAATGACTTGTTTGACCAGTTGCGAGGTGCCACGGTGTTCTCCAAGATCGACTTGAGGTCTGGATACCACCAGTTGAGGATCAGGGAGGCAGACGTCTCCAAGACAGCTTTCCGCACCCAGTACGGACACTACGAGTTTTTGGTCATGCCGTTTGGGCTGACCAATGCCCCCGCTGCTTTCATGGACCTGATGAACTAGGTGTTTAGACCGTACTTGGACCAGTTCGTGGTGGTATTTATTGATGACGTACTCATTTATTGTCGCGATCAGACGCAGCACGGACTGCACTTGCGGATGGTTCTGGACACACTGAGACGATGTAGGCTGTACGCCAAATACAGCAAGTGCGAGTTCTGGTTGAGGGAGGTGACCTTCTTAGGTCATGTGATCTCTGGGGACGGCTTGGAGGTGGACTCAGCCAAGGTCGAGGCAGTGGAAGTGGGAAAGCATCACCATGGACTTGGTGGTGGGCTTACCTGTTACCCAGCGAGGACACGACGTAGTCTGGGTAATTGTGGATAGACTGACGAAGATGGCACGATTCTTGCCGATCCGAGTCACTTTGGGACCAGCATAGTTGGCAGAGAGGTATATCCGCGACGTGGTACGACTACACGGAGTTCCGCGGGAGATCGTATCCGACCGGGATACCTGCTTTACGTCTCAGTTTTGGGCTGAGTTTCAGCAGGCCCTGGGGACGCGGTTGAGATTCAGTACAGCCTACCACCCCCAGACGGACGGACAGTCGGAGCGCATGATACAGACACTTGAGGACCTTTTGCGTGCCTATGTACTGGATTGGAGGAGCTCTTCGGAGGAGCACCTGCCCCTGGCAGAGTTTGCATACAACAACAGCTATCACTCGAGCAACGGCATGGCTCCCTACGAGGCTCTGTACGGACGGAGGTGTACGGCACCCTTGAGTTGGGTTGAGGTGGGGACCAAGTGGGCGGTTGGCCCCAGGTTGATTCAGCAGAGTCCGGAGGTAGTCGAGCAGATTCACAGGCGACTCCGCACTATCAGGAGCAGGCAGAAGAGCTACGCGGATCGGAGACGCAGAGAGGTGCAGTTTGAGGTTGGGGACCACGTCTTCCTTCGTGTTTCGCCCATGAAGGGCCTGCAGCGGTTTGGGTTGAGAGGGAAGCTCGCGCCGAGATTCGTGGGGCCCTTTGAGATCCTGGAGCGGGTTGGACCCGTTGCTTACAGACTTGCCCTCGCTCCTCAGCTTTCTGGTGTGCACAACGTGTTCCACGTGTCCAACCTCAGGAAGTACATAGCCGATCCCAGTCATGTACTGAGTCACGAGAGCGTCGAGGTGGGCGACGACCTGACCTACCCCGAGCAGCCAGTGCAAATTCTTGACCGAGCCGTCCGCAGTTTGAGACGAAAGCAAGTACCCCTGGGAAAGGTTTTGTGGAGGAGTCAGCGGTACGAGGAGGCTACCTGGGAGCCTGAGGCGGCAATGCGGGAGCGGTACCCGGAGCTCTTCGCGGGTACGTCTTTTCGGACCGGCTTCGGTCCTCTTTGAGTTTGTTATGTTTTTATATGTCGTTCTTTCCCGCACCCTAGTTACGCAAGTTTCGGGGACGAAACTTCCTTTGAGTTTGCTATATTGTTACGAACGCGGCCTCAAGACGGTTTTTAAGATGTCTGGGAAGTGGCCAGACATCTGACCAGACCTCTGGAACCCTTTCCAGACGTTTGGTATTTAATTTTTGCGACGTACGGGGTTGCGTCTGCGCGCGCACCCGCTACTCTCCCCTCTTTTTCCCTCTCTCCTCCTGCAGGGCGTGGCGCTTCTCTCTCTCTCTCCCTGCGCAGCCTTAAAAGGCCCCTCGCCCTCTCCCTCACCCTCATGTCCTCCGTGTCCCTCTTCTTCTTCTCCCAGCCGGTGCGAGAGCGCGAGCGAGCAAGCGGCGGCAGCAACGGCCGCTGCAAGTGTGCGGGAGGAGGTGTTGCGCGAGGTAGGAGACACTCGACCGTGAGGGCTCGAGCTTGCCGGGGCAGCTAGAGTCGGCCAGCGGGGGAGCAGCGGGCGTGGAGTGTCGCGGAGCGGCTGCTGCAGCTCGAGCAGCTGGCGAACGGGGCGCGGCGCGGCAGTGCGTCGCGGGCGGAGAATGCGTCGAGCTCTGATTCTGGAAGTTTTTCCAGAATCATACGTTTGGGCTTCCAACCAGACGACGGTGAAGACGTCTGGAGGACTGTCCAGACGTCTGGCAGGTAAGATATTCGATCTGCTTCCTTTTTCGTGCATACGGCCATGCAACCGTCCACCGCGCCTTCGTCTGCGACTCGTCGTACTGAGAACAGGTTTGGGTACGTGCAAGTTCTGCTCGGGAGGGCGCAAGGGCTCGCCATCCCACATGAGCCGGACGTCTGGCCGCAGTGCCAGACGACGAGAAGGACTTCCAGACGTCCGGGGTGACCATCGGACGTCTGGGAACTAAGCCAGATGCCCCTGCAGGCTTCTGGACATCTGAGGGACTACACAGAACGAAGGTACACTCTGACCCACATTTTAAGACGTCTGGAAGAGGTTCCAGACGTCTGATTTTGGGCAGTTTCGTCGTTTTCGACCCGTTTAGGGCCCGTTTGGAGTCCGTTTTCCGCGTTTCGAGTTGTGTTCTTTCCGGAATAAAATCCTCTGCCCGTTTACAGTAATTATATACCGTTCTGAGAAACTCCTTGTGTTTGATCCTTATGTTAGGACCCCATTCCATTGCAGTCTTGGGGATTGCGGAGGTGCGCGGGATTTCCGACCATGCCCCCAGTACTCCCGTTGTAGCTGGTAGAGTGGCTTTTAATTTACTTAATCAAATTTGTTACAATTGTGGAATAATTAATAGAGTCTAGGGCACTGCATGAACCCTAGGACTGGGAAACTAGATTGAATGATAGATCCTAGGGTATTGCATGAAACCTAGGGTTGGAAACTAGATTGAATGATAGATCCTAGGGTACGGCATGAATCCTAGGACTGGAAAACTAGTGATATGTATATAAATATTACAGTCTTGGAAAGGTGGAAAGGAAATAATAGCTGCCTGTAAATTGATTTAACCGCTGCCTGTTATGAAGGAATAAATATGATTGAGAACATGGGTTGTATGAACGTAAGACTGGAACAGTGAAACCTACAATGGCCAAACAAAAAGAATACGAACCCTACGGGGAATTAGGAGTAGAACTCCTGGAAAGAGAATAGAATGGAACTGAGAAAGTGAAACGTGGAAGTGTGTTGTCTCTTGGGTACGTGGTACCAAAGAGAGCACACATTACCTCTTAGTGTATAGGGGAGCTTACCACCCTCAGGTTGAGAGCGGGGTGGGTTTGGCCACTGTACACCGACTTGCTGGCCCTCGCGTACGCAGTACTGAGGAGAGCTACTAGTGTAGGGAGAGCACTAGCTACCCCACGGGCCCCGGGGTTCTGCTAGCCTCCTACACCGATTTGTTAGGCCCACTGGGCAAACCAGGGTAGTCAGGCGAGGGTGCGCGGACTGTGGAGGGGTTGGACCCCTGTTACTGAGAGGGCTCTACCCTATACTGGTTCCGTGCTGTGCTTTCGGCACACCCGTTAACGGAAACGACTGACCGCGTGCCAGTGCGGGGTAGCTACCCGTGTGTTTATCGCGCGTGCCGTAGTCACCGTTACGTCTGTCAGCGACCTTGGGGTGGTTGACTGAGAGTAGGATCACCACGGGGGACTCTCCCAGCCAGGAGAGCACCACGTGTTACTTCTACCTTTCGGAAAAGACTGCAATCAAGATCGTTCCCACGAGGAACATTCGAGATCAAGTGAAGGATCTGAGAAATAAATAAATCGTGAAATAATAGAAAGACGTAAATAAAGAAAGTAACAAAATATAACAGCTATTGTACACTCTACTGCTTCTTCAGTTTTAGTTGCCACTCTACTCAGCATTTCGCTGTTGTGTTACACTCGTTACTTTTCAGGACCAGGTGTTGTGCAGCCAGGGTCAGCGGCTGCAGAGGACGCTGGGCCGAGTAGGGTCCAGTAGAGTTACCGCAGTTCTTTTTGTACCCCTTTTATTCCACTGTAGTGAGTAGTTCTTGTTACTCTCTGTACTTCTTTACTCGTAGCTTCATGTTATGTTATAACTGTTGTTCTACTGTTGTGGTGGTATATACTGTAGTTCCTTTTCTTACTGCTGTATTTTGTTACTGCTAGTTATATTCATGCTGAATGTGGTTTATTTTACTGCTCTTTCGGTTACTTCCTCGTTGGACGACTAGGTCTTGGGATTAGTCGAGTCGGTCCGGTTCTCGTTTCTCGTAGGGACTCGGGAATCGGGTCGTTACATCTAAGTGCTGGAACTGATCTTCACTTGAGTTTCCATAAAAATGACTATTGATCAAACCAATCACATTGGGCTTGAGCTCAAACGCATCTCCGCCTACGGGAATCCTGACTAAGGGTGCGACAATCAGTGCAGCTGGATCATAGAAATCCCGAAGTTGTTCTCCTCGCGGTGGGTGCTGCATTCTGTCATGCGTTGTCAAGATATGGTCCATGCTCTGCTGATGTCGCTCCTCAGATTCAACCACCCAGGCCTCCAGACAAGCCATCGGGTCCAGATTACCATCATCCTGACCCGATCTAGGTCTAGGTCCAGGATTAGCCATTGCAGCTAAGGGAGCAGAAGAAGTGGGGGGAGAAGATGGTCCTGGCGAGGTGACTCGCCTCCTTAGGAGCAGCTCCCAAGGTCCAACCAGTCGAGGTTTAAGTGACCTCCTTCCTTACATACACCACCCAACCCCTGTGTTTGGTGTAGCCAAGCCAGACAAGGCTAATGCCCTGTCAATCATATGGTCCTTATGATCGAATGACCAGATTTTTTGTTTTAAGTTCTAATTCCTGAAGAAAAATTCATCGTACAACCGACGGAAAGTGATTTCTACCTCTCAAGCTAACCCAGCCAGTCTAGTTACCAGGGGACTAAGGGGAAGGTTCTTCCTTTGGCTTACGCCTCCGGTTCCGTTACCCCTTAGCCACGGTCATTTGACACTACCCCGTAGACTTAGTTACCAGGTTTGGCAAGAGAGATTGAAAACACCCATTAGTATGACAACGAATTCGGGTTAATTTTGTATTTTAAAATTAATTTTAGCCCTTTTTTCTTCAACTGGGGTTTATGGTGAGTGACCCACAAGGTGACCAAGCTCATCGGCTAAACTTTAGACTGGACTAAGTCTGGTCTAGCCCAAATGTATGGTCTCTAAAGTGTAACCCTAAAGATGTAACCTAGGGCTCATGCAATTCAAGGGTTTTTTTCCCTCTTTAGCAGACCACGAAATTAAGACCAATTCTCTGATAAAAATTGGAATCAGAATAAGTTGAAATTTGGCAAGTAGATTCCTTTTTAATTATCTTTTCAGAGAATATTTGTTTATAATTTTTACTATTTCAACAGAATTTATAGAGATTTTTAAATTTCAAGGGGTCAGACTAGAATTTTGACCCCTGTCGATTTTCTACTTTGAAATAGTATCAAATGATCTTCAAAAATAGGGAAAAATATGGAAATTAAAGCCAATGAGATCAACTTTTAAACCCCACCATTTTAAGTCAAAACAGATTCGCGGATTGCTCGGAATTGCTTTTTGAATTTTGAAAAATCTCAAATTTAGGTCAGTCTGACCCCCTTGCACTTCGCGAATTTTTAAAAATTTTTTACTTGGAATTTTTCCAAATGAATGGTGTAGTTTGAAAGTTGGTTTAAAAATGAAGGCCTAACCCGAATTTTAGAACTTTTCGCTCATTAATTTTTCAACAATTGAATTTTTAAATCAGACTTTGAAATATGGCCAAAAATCAGAGGGTGGTAGAGAAGCTTTTGAAAGGGTGTTTGAATTTGAAATTCAAACTTTCCACCAAGATATTTTTTTTTTCAAAAAATTTTGAATTTTTTTTTGAAGGAAAAACTTTTTTTCAAAAGAAAATTTTTTTTTCTTTTTTTTTAAGTAAACTAACCTAAGATTCAAATGGAGACCTAATCTAACTACCTAGACCCTTTTCTTTCATGAAAATAAATAGGCTTTCTTTTTTCAAATGAAATTGCTAGAAGAAAATCTAACCTAGGGTTTAAAAAAAGGGAAATCCTAATCTAAGAGGAGATGTGCACCTGATGATTTTTCTACGCTCGATGTGTGTGCAGATTCTGTTTTCCTATTTTCTTGCACATCAAAAGACAAGTAGAGGAAGATTTATTAGTGATAATTCAAGAGATCGAAATAAAAAATGACGTTACCTCCTCGGTAATGGCGCCATTTAACAAGATAGCGATTCTAGTGCGTGTTTTGAAAACAGAGATCTCGTCGTAGTATAATGTGCGAAAACGCTCGTCAAAAATAATTTATAAAAATAACGAGACTTGAGTCCCGATCGTTCGTCTCTGGGAGGCGTTTATGGAAATGCAGATTTGAAATCGATCTCACTCGCTCTACTTATTCAAAATTGCATGTCGATTTATGCTAAGTTCGTATTGATGCAAGACATGCTGTTGCCAGAATAACAGAAATTGAAAACATGCAACTTTATTCACACCAAAAGATGATAAACAGGAACATGGTGATTTTCAACATATATATATAAAGATGATGATAACAGAGTTGTAGAGCACCGGTAGCGGAATGCTTGTACAGAGAATGTAAAAACTAACAGCTATCAGAAAATGACTACATACATGAATCTACGGGGGATTATTCATGCATCATTGAGGGAGAAGTAAGGAGATACACTACTAAGTAGTAACAAAAGCATGTAAACTATGAAGAACTAAGCTACTAATCTAGCAGAAATAAGGGCATTCGAAGGTAGGCTCCGATGGCCTTTGACTTGGTTGAGAGGAGGAGGGGCGGCCAATGGTGCTTAGGCCGGCCCTTGGAGAGAGGTTGAGGAGGTAATCCAACATCTTGGCGTGGAGATGGTGGTGGCCATGGTGAAGCTACTCATGAAGGTGGAGTGGAGGTGGAATGTAGCTAAGCTAAATGGAAGCCAAGAGTGAATGGGTACAAATGGCCACCCCTTAGGTCTTTTTATAGAGCTAAGGGAAGCTCTCTAGAGAATTGTGGAATTCTCTAGAGAGGCCTATGGTGGGAGCTCGTGGGAGAGTGAAAGAGAGAAGATGGATGGTGGTTTTTAGATCCACCAAATGTGGATCTAAAAATTGAATGGCTCTTGGTTGCTAATTTTAGCAACCAAGGCAACAACACATGGTAGAGAGTTCTAGAGAACTCTAGGCTAGGTATTTTCGTGTGGATGGTGTGTGGGTCAAAACTTAGGTGGCTAGGTTGATTAGGTTAGGTTCTAGTGGGTTTAGGTTAAGATAGGTCTCAAATTAGGGTTGTAAACCCTAATTCACTAAGGTAAAGTGCAATTAAACTTAATACAAGTTTAATTAGGTGTGTGAAAACTTAATTTAGAGTAAAATAACTCAATTAAGTCAGGTCTAGGTCAATTGGACTCTCACTGAGTCCAATTGGATAGTGTGTGCTGAGATCAGGGCTCAATTAGACTCAATGAGTCCAATTGAATAGGCTGATGGAATTGACTAAGATCCAAGTCAATTAGGTTTAGTGAGGACCTAATTAGGTCCTTAGGGAGGTCTAGAGGTGATGTACTAGGGTTAGGGCACCTTAATTTAGGTTCCTATGGGGTTGGAATTGGGTTTAGGGACCTAGAGATCCAAGATCAAGGCTTGAATCTCAAAACAGGGTCTGGAGGGTAGTTCTGGATTCCAATAATAGTGTCAGACGTCTTATAGTGAAAAATCAGAAGTCCAGACTTGTTGTCTAGATGTCCAATCAGAGTCAGGAGGGATTCTAGGTTCTGTCTTGGGTATTCTGCAAAAATTGGATGTCTGATCAAGTGTCTGGACATCCAATAACACTGCAGAAGTGGGTTAAAGGTGTGCGGGAGTTGGCTAAGGGTTTTGGATGTCCTATAACTCATCTGGACATCCAGATAGAGGCTAGAATTAGGGTTTTAAGGTTTCCTAGGGTGCGGTGACCTAATCTAAGGGTGGCTAAGGCTTGGGGGGCTTCTAGGCTGTCCTAGGGCTAGGATGGACCTAAGTTCTTCATAATTTATTGCTTTATTCCTACTTAATAGAATATCATACCTTAACTCCCTTACATTATTATCTACTACATCTAATCTAGGTCTTCCACTCCAGCTCTGCTGTAACACCAGTTATTCTTTATTCTTCAAATCCAGCTTTAGATCCAGCTTAAGATCTCGCTTCAAATCTAGCTTCTGATCAGCTTATTACCTGCAATTGACATAATGCACCTAATCAGTACATTATATCATTATTTTATGCATAGCTAAAAGAAAGCAGTAAAGGTGCTAGTAATGCTTATGCATGCCTGAATTGCCTTAACTTATGCTAAGTCCTAGCCTAATTTAGGTCAATTAAGACCTATGATTGCTGCGCAATCAGCATCCCTTGTACTAACACAAGTATCTTCCCACACTTCATCAGTGATCAGTTCAACGTATGGAGTCAACATTTCACCTTCAGACATAAGCGAATTAGAGGGTGACTCCGAATCAAATGAAGACGGGTTGGAAGCAACAAATCTAGGGATTATCCTATCAATGTCATCCCCGGGTTCTTGTTCTTTACTAAAATCCTCCACGGAGTCTATATGTGAATCCACATTAATCTCAGAAGTTGCTTCCATGTTTTCATTATTTCGTGATGAGGAGGGATATCATAAATATATGTGCTAAGAAAACCTAATTTGGTCAAATTTGTGACATCCTCGGGGACTAATTCTTCAAATAAGACATAATCACCCTTAGTGTCACTCCAAATCTTGAATGTAGGTTCTTCATATAATTCATCCTTCTCCTCATCATACAATTCATCATGTACCCAAGGTCTAGAATCATCTAAAATCCCTGCAAGTCCCCTAGGGCACTCTATCTGGGGTGAATGGTTCACACTGGTAACATCGGACTCCTTAGATAGGTGAATTTTTTCAGGGTTAGGTTCCCTAAGGGTGGGCTTGAGTTCCATCTCATGATCAGAAGGGAGGGTAGGATTAACAACTTGACTTTGACCCACTTCACCAAATGTCACGAAAATATTATCATCTGGGTTGAGGTCTTCCAATGGTACCATCATTCCCTTCTTTTAACTCCAATATAATTCAGGTGGATATTCAACATGATCATCATCTTCCTCGAGTTGCCACCTTTCTTCATCCAATGTATAGCTACTTTCATACATATTCTCCTCCCACTTAAGGCATGGACCTCTTAAGGAAGTGTCATCTAGCAGGGAGGTTTCAAAATCAATCCTCGAAAAGTAGCTATTCTCCCTTACATGATCCCTAAAATTCCTCTCCAACTTATGGTGTGGCTCTCCCATAGGAGATGCATCTAGCGTAGAGGGGTGCACTTCATCTTCAATGGGGTAGGTTGGGTGACTAATGGCATCTTTTTCTTGTTGTCCTGCTCTCGAAGATTCTCCTAATAATTTGATCATTTCGTCTTGCATTTTCTATATTTCCATCTTCAAGGTGAAGTCATCACTATTTTTAGGAGAGAATTCAGGCTCAGGGGTATAATAGCTAGGAGTTTCTGTCCAACCATTACAATCAATAAGGGAGGGTGGGTTGGGTGTTTCTATGGTGTGTGGGATATTGGGCAAGGCAAATCCCTCACCTAGGTTCTGCTCACTAATTTGGGGCTTAACTAGGCCAATTCTCCTATAGTAGGAGTGAAAAAGATCCCAATAACTGTCATTATGTCCATCAAAGAATGAACCATCTCGACGTATGGGATCAAAGATTGCAAGGTGGGGGTAAGGGTGTGGGCAAAATGTGAAAGGATGAAAGTCAACGTGGTTCATTCTAACTCACACCACAATTGAATTCCCTAATCAAACACAAATCAGAGGACTTTTTAAGTCTTTAATCAGTTAGGCTTTTGAGATTTAAGTCCACTTGTAGGTGACAAATCAAGTTATCTAAACAGTTACGCACCTACTTGTCGACCTACGATACGCCTAAAAAGACCTAGTTGGAGTTTAGGTGCTCTTCCCTAAAGCTCAAATGGTAGAAAAACTCCAAAGACGGAAGATCGAGGGATGCAAGTAGGCCTAAGCCTTCCTTTGAAGCTGTGCTTTCGCGATGCTTCTTAACTACCCCCAAAAATGAATGATAGGGTATCCCCCTCTTTGGAGTTACAAAACCTTTGATCTCAAGTTCTAAACACTTCAGAATCCAACGGTAGGAGGGCACTTGTCCTAGTAGTTCCAAGACCTAAAAGTGTCTATATGGGTGCTTCGATGCAACAAAATAGAAATGTGTGCAAACACCAAAAAATGTTTTTGAATTTTTGAAATGCACACAAGATTATCAGCTAAAGTTCTTGGTTTTTAGGATTCCTCCTTAACTTAAAGTCCTTTTTCAAGAAAAATATATGACCACTTGTTAGATCTTTTCAATTCAATTAGGTGGTCTTGAAATTAAATCCAGATGCAAATGCGTGAACAAGATAGAATGCAAGGAAAAGAAAACGTACCTCGCCTCCTGCAATCAGCAATGAAATGAACAGAAATGCCAAATAAATCTAGAGGCTGCTTATACACACCTAAATGGACATCCTTGGACATGCAGCTTCTAGCAGGTAGTTCGTGATTTTTTTTTTATGTTTTATATCTAACCTAGTTATGCACAAACAAGAAAAAATAAAATCAATCCACAAAAGAAAATAAAAAACCTAAGTCTAAATAAATGGGAACAGACTCCCATAAAAATGGCCTGCACAATGGGCCTAAAACAAGTTCAAGGAACAAACCCCTCAAAATGAACCCCAAAACAAGGGTGTCAAACCAAATGTGTAAGGAAAATTAAGTCCAAAGTCTAAATCCTACTCTAATCAAATCAAAGACTGAATGTGCAGAGATGATCATCACGTCTTCATCCTTCCTCTCCTAGCAATCTGGTTCCTTGCAAGGTGACTCGAACAATTTATCCTCTCATGACGTCAAGGGTCACCTCTCACGATGGCTGGTATTGGTGGTGAGTCATAGAATGTGTGTCACAAAACGTATGCACTCGCACCAGAACAAAAAGATCCAGAGTTAAATATGCTTCCAAAATTTAAATCAATGTGAACAAATGAATGCGATTTTATTAAGCCTGTTGCTTCCCCAGCAATGACGCCATTTGACGAGTCGATTCTCGCTTTCGAATTATTTTCGCACATAAAATGATGCCTGTCGTTTGTAATTCCAAGTGATGGAAAATCGACTAATCAAAGTATTGAATTAAAATTAAACCACTCAAGAGAGAGCGGGTTGTATCCACAGGGAGACAATGGCCTATTTAAACTTGTAAGGGTCAAAAATCAATGTTCACTATTAATTTCGTCAAGAAATCAAGCCAAATCTACCTTCAGATTAACAACAAGAGATCAAGCTGAAATGGCATTTATGAGAAAGAGGGAGGTAACTTGCATAAATTAGCCATAATATTTAATTAATAAATTCAAAATAAAAAGAGTGGCAATGGCATGTGAATGTAAAAACTAATTGGGCATCTCCTATAGAAAAACAGCGGAGGATCTTCTCCTCAACCGTGCGTGAGATGGAGACCAAGGCCGACGATGAGCTTCTCATCGAAGGAGCATCGGAAAGAGATCTTCGCAGCGGTGGGTCTAGCGAGGTAGAGACGGCCTGAGGTGGCAGGGTGAGGCATGAACAGTGGTGGGTAGCTACTGCAAGTTGCAGCAGCACACGCATGGAGGTGGCATGCTCACGGTTGGGAGGCGCACGGGGTGCTGGTGGAGGCTATCCACGCGGAGCTGGCGGAGGACACATGGGTTGTTGCTACTGGAGATGCGCTCGAAGGGGTGCGCGCACGCAGCTGGGGCGAGGAGGCGCTGAGAGTCGTGCACCCACACTTCTGCTGTGCGTGCACGTGGCTGCACGGTGAGTCAGCGAGGAGGACACCGGCCCTGCTGGGCGCGGATGCGAGGGTGGCTCCGTCGCGCAGTGGCTCTGCAGGTGCACGCGGAGAGGAGGGCTATGCACGCGGTGAGGTGGTGGAGGTGGTGATGACAGTTTGGGTTCCTTTTGGTGGGTAACAAGGAAATAGAGGAAGAAGAATGGAAGGAGGAAAGGGGAATGGTGGTGTGATGGACGTTGGTGTTGGTTGTGCGGGATGATCTTGGTGGAGGTGTGGGTGTTGCTGTTGTGGTCATGTACCTGTCAGTGCACTCACAGTGATGCGGCGACTGGTGAGGTGGTCTGCGATGGAGTGATGGTGATGGTGAACAGGGGAAGCATGGTAGCAAGTCATGCATTAGTAGATGCACTCACGGTAAGCGAGCATCAAGGAGCTCGTGCACGGTGGCAGCCAACTCCATCCTCTTGGCGCAGCGGTCTATCACCCTGCCGGCCCACGGTATGACGGAGCTTGGCCATGGAGGCCCACGGTGGTGGAACGCTACACGGTGGTGGAGTGGAATGATGGCCTCCCGAGCATGGCTACCTCCATCTTCTTTTTATCGCAGTCGAGGAGACCAGATCCACTTCTCCCACTCCTCCTTGACTGCCATCTTCAATGGCGCACAGCTGGCAAAAAGAAGGCAGCGTATTCCCTACAGAGAAGAGAGAATAAAAATGAATAATAAAAAGATTGGTTTATTTATGTACAATCACATAAAATATTAATTCCAATACATGCATATAATGCAACCGAAAGACTAATGCATGTTATTCTAATGCATGCTAAATAATTTATATATGAATGTAATGCATACAAGCAAATAGATATAGACTAAATTATTTATATCTTAATGCATGCTATGTATACGCTAATATTAATTTAATGCCTAGGCACTTAAGTAACTAATTAGCCCACAAATATGGGCTTATCACCTATTAGTGTAGAGTCCTATTCCTCTACCAAATATTAAACCATCCTCTCACCACCTTCATAGGGAACCCTAGAGCCATCCCCTCACCTCCAGTCAGGTAGACGATCACCTCCACCTCCTCATCCCCATTCCCAACTTGGTGAAGCTTTCCTCTACCCGGATTCGTCCTGTGCCTCAGCCCCGACGTCCAGCATCTCTCCTCCTCCATCCAAGCTGCTGCCAAGCACCATCGTCTCGCCAAACATCCACTTTGGGAGATTTCCTCTCACCCTCATCTATTTTAATTTGTTTAGCTTATTTTTATTGTAATAAACATTGTTTCTCTTCAAGTAATCAAATTGTGGTTCATCTCTCTATTATTTTTGTTGCAAGTGATTTTACCATTCTCCTAAAATACAAAAAAAACAACAAAACCTAAAAACACCAAAAAGAAACAAAGCAAAACAAGGATTTCAAAGAAACAAACATTGCCTCCCCGTGTGAAACCCAAGACTCCCTTTCGAGTTTCAGTAAATTTTATTTGATAGTGAGTTTTGCGACTGCAACGATAGGTTTTCCTGAAACCCTAACTTTTCTTCAAGAAAGCACGCTAACCATGACCCCTCCTAATGTGTTCCCTGATGAGACCATCTTAGCTTCCAATACCCTCCCTTGGTTTGGACCTATTGCAAACTATTTAGCAACAAAACGAATCCCCTCTGATTGGCCAAAAACCAAGCAGGATAAGTTCTTTGTTGATGTCAAATATTATTTTTGGGAGGTGCCTGACCTTTTCCGCATTTGTGCTGATTAGGTCATCACCGGTGTGTACCCGACTCAGAAATTCATGATATTCTGGCACACTGTCACTCCATGGCTTGTGGCGGACATTTTTTGGGCAATAAAACTGCAGCTAAGGTCCTCACTTCTAGATTCTTTTGGCCCAGCTTGCACAAAGATGCTCACTCTTTCGTTCGATCCTGTGTACGCTGCCACAGCATCGACAACATGACTAGGAAGGATATGATGCCTCGAAATCCAATCTAGAGGTTGAAGTTTTCGATGTATGGGGCATCGACTTCATGGTGCCATTCATCAACTCTTGTGGGTATTCATCACTATATACATTTCGACGCTAATTTCACCTAATTCGTTCTTGGGAAGAGTTGCGTACAGCATTTCTCAAGAAATTATTCCCAATGAGGCGCACCACTGCACTTCGTCGTGCTATAACTTCTTTCACGTAACAAAATAGTGAACAGTTTCATTAGGCCTGAGAGAGGTATAATGACCTTCTCAGGAAATGTCCACACCACTGTCTACCTAAGTGTCATGTAGCTCAGATTTTCTACTATGGGCTAAATGAAACTATGAGGCAAATTGAGGACGCTTCCTGCAGAGGTAATTTCATGAATAAAGGCAAGGATGGAGCGTTTGAACTATTTGAGAACAAGAGTGAAAATTCTATGAACAACGCTTACATCGTCACCTTTAATCAGACCAGCGCACCTCGTAGTGGAGCACACGAGGTTGACACAGAACCCTCCCATTCGTCCAATGACATGGACTTAATTGCACAAAATTGGATGAAGTCTCCTTCGTTCACAAGAAGCTGGTCAAACTCTTGGCCAACTTCGCCCGATCTATGGCTCACACTTCGAATCCTTCTTCACGTCACAAACCTAATCCTTCCCAAGTTAGGCTTAATTCCAGGAGTCCTACATGACCTGCACCATCCTTGCTGAGTATCGTGCCAAGTGACTCAATAAGTAATGTGGACCTGGCTTCTGCTAGCAAGTATTTTGATATGGAGGAACAAGCCTCCATGTACTCGGACACATTATCTTATGCAGATTCATCTTTGGAAATAGAAGACATGTGCTCCCTGGGGAACAATCCATATTCTACTACTTATAACCCAGGGTGGCGCAACCATCCAAACTTCACATGGTCCAACAACCCTCAGTGTCAAAACCCTACTGGTGGACCAATACGACCGTTCACTCCCATCATCTCTAGGGCCCAATATTGTTCACCGGCAAATCCGCCACTAGGCCCTTGCGCACCTCAAACAAATCACAGATCAAACCTCTTGATAAGTTGATGCAAATGATGACAAAAATGTCTAAGCACCATGAAGAGAACATGATCTCTCTTTAGTACTAATCGGCACAATAGAATGCTGAGATCAGTCCAACTACGCATGACAACTCGATCTCAAGGTACTCTTCTTGCCCAACCTATCCCAAACCCACAAAATTTTGTACCCAGTGGTCCGCAACCACAAGTGCGACCTTCTCAAGGTAGGTTCATCAGATTCTGCATGCTTTGAGTACTTCATCAGGATTTCAAGCTAATCTTGCAGCAGCACATCAACCTTACATCCCTCTTATGAACCCTCTTCCACCTTATGATCCGACTGGACCTGCGACGTCCAATACGATTACTATAGGGAGCGGTAAACAAACCGTCGATCTGCCTTGACCTAATGCTAGCCTATCTTCTTTGTCATCCTCTCATTCGGATTGTGCACCGCATTCTCGTGAGGACGACATACCCAAACTGGTGCCAGAATCAGTCACATTCCGTGAAGCTCTACTAAGGGAGCCAAAAGGCAAGAAAAAGAACACGCAGACCTTTGGTAATCTACATGATTTATTCAAGGACGTTGAAATTAAGGTTCCCTTGTTGGAGGTGATCGACCACATCTAAACTATCGCCCGTTTATTTAAGTACTACACTACACCAAGGAGGCAGCAAAAGAAAACAAAGAATTTGGTGGTTCTCTCGCCTCATGTGAGTTGTGCTATACTATCAAAATTACCACCGAAGGAGAAAGACCCAGGCACTACTCTCATTTCATGCAGCATCAAAGGCTGCAATTTTGATCATGCCTCGCTGCATTTAGGATCTTTCATTAACCTTGTACCGACCATCATGTTTCAAAATTTACATTGGGAAATCTGGAACCCACCCTCATTACATTACAGTTGGCAGATCACTCTGTCAAAATCTTGCAGGTTGTGGTGGAAGGCGTGGTGGTTAGGGTCAATAGTCTCTATTTTCCTATTGACTTTCTTGTATTAGAAAGGGAAGTTCTTGATTCTCTTACTGATTACTCGATCATCCTCGGTAGACCATTCTTGGCCACAGCCCGTGCCCATATTGATTGTGAATCAGGCTGAATGACGTTGGCTCTAAAAAGCTTAAAGTTAACATTTTTAAGGCCGCCAAGAATTTTGACTATGATTTTATCGAGGATGACATGTCTAACGATGACATGGCCATCAGTGCATGTATCAGGTTGATAGGGACCTATTTGAATTGTAGTGGCATACCCCAAGAAAATCACCAAGACCTGACTGACTTATACAATGACATTTCTCCACCCCTCCCCTTATCTCTATCCCTTCCTGACTAGACCCCTAATAAGGCCCACTTCATTTCTTACGCCTTGTAGTCTGAGTCATTTCCAAGCTGCTCACCTCTGGTCTATCCCCTTGAAGACCAGAGTACCCATTCTTTCCTGCCAAATCAGGCAGAAGTGACACTCCACACTGGGACCTTGTTCCCAAATACTAATTCCTGGGGTTCTCCTTTCTTGAATCCATCAATCCAAGATGCCCCTATTCTTGGTCAATCTGAGGGCCAATTTCCTTCACCCCTTATTCTTCCTTCTAATCCTTTTAGGACACTCTCATCCCAAGATTTGCCAGATCTTTCCCCATCCACTCTCGAGCTTAAAGCACTACCTGACATGCTAAAATATTCTTTCTTAGGACCAAATGAAATGATCCCTATAATCACTAGTTCAAAATTATCCATGGAGCAAGAGTGCAAACTAATGAAGGTCCTAATTGAACATAAAGTAGCCATTGGATGGTCTCTTTCTAATATGACTGGCATTAGCCCCTCCTACTGCACTTACCGAATACATACAGAGGAGGAGGGTAGACCTTCTTGCACAATGCAACAACGTCTCAATCCTAATATGCGGGAGGTCATTAAAATAGAAATTATCAAGTTGCTTGATTCGCACATCGTTTACCCGATCAGCAAAAGCCCCTTGGTGAGTCCGATTCACGTTGTGCCCAATAAGGCGAGTTTCACCACCTGTGTTAATGATAGAGGCGAATCCATCCCTACACTCACTCCTACATCTTGGAGAGTGTGTGTAGATTTTTTGAAACTCAATGTTGCCACTAAGAAAGACCATTTCCCGCTACCTTTTATTGACCAAATTCTAGAGCGGTTAGCAGGCAATCAGTTCTTTTGTTTCTTAGATGGATTTTCAAGCTATAATTAGGTGGCTGTTAGTCCCCGTGACCAAGAGAAGACCACCTTCACCTGCCCCTTTGGCACCTTCACCTTTCAAAGGATGTCATTCGGACTTTGTAACATGCTAGCTACCTTCCAACGATGCACGCTGGTGATATTCCATGATATGGTGGGTGATTTGCTTGAGGTTTTATGGATGACTTTGTAGGATCTAAATAGAGGAATATCTACGCGCACAAATACTCAAAAACAAAATCAGTAATAACAAGAAAATTTGCACAATCAATCAAACCACAGAAATTGACACAATATGTATAATGGTTCCCCTCCCTTGGGTACTCCACTACCTAAGCCTCCCAGCTCAGGACTTTTAACCCGATTCTCTCAACCCCGAGAGAATCAATTTACTAAACCAAGGTAATTAACGGGTTACCTCAACCCAAGTACAATAACGGGTTTATTACAACCCAACAAGCAACAAGCTCAAAATACAAATAAGAACTGGTGTAAGAAAGAAAACTCTTACAACAAGAATTCCTAAGACTCTCAACAATAATATAAAATTAATACCAATTTGAGAGCCTAGAATGAACGTGAATGCCTTGACAATGTGTGAAGAAATCACATCGATGTGATTGCAAATCCATAGAGAGATTGCGAGCAACAAACTATTCCTTCTCTTGAATATGTGGTGGAAAAATGTGAAATATAGCTCTAGGAATTTTCCTTATATTTCTAATATCTCTAGTCAATAAACAAAGAGTCCTAGGGTCATTTTATAGAGTTTAGGATCTCAGAGATTCGTCTACTAGACGTTGGGATTAAATTCCCAATGTTCACATTGACAAAATAAATTTTCTAGCCATTATGTTTTGAGCCAACGGCTAGTTGGTACCAGGACTAAAGTACCTGTACTGGTACTAGCAGCTCACTGCCACCAGTACATGAGTCCTGATACTGGTACTCATCATTGGTACCGGTACTTATGACTTCTAGGTTTGGAATTCCTTGGGCACAGTAACCTACCTGTACCGATACTCATCATGAGTACCGGTACTTGTAAGGTTCAAGCCAGAAATAAGGCATCAACCTGTGGCCAACTTGTACCGATACTCATGGTTGGTACTGGTACTTGTTATTCACAGTTTGAGACAAATTCTCAAACCAGTGCCTTGCAAATACCAGTACTGCTGAACAGTACCGATACTTGCTTACAAGTACCTATTTTAAGTGTTTTAATCCATTACGTACTTTGAAAATGTTCGCAATATAAATCATAATTTATCTCTAATTGATTTTATGATCTAAGTTATGATTCTTTGTTAAGAGGCATATACAATCTATAAATATAAAATCTAAACTAGAAAAACTAAAGGTCAAAGATGATCTTCTCCTCCTCGACTCTTCCTTGTCGTCTTGCCTCCTTCTTATCATTATCTTCTCCTTTTCATCAAGCCTCCATCATTTCCTGTTTGCCTTACTTCACCTAAATCTGAAAAACACTTAATGGCAAACATTAATCCATAATAATTTTGTTAACACCAAAACAAGATGTGGAACAAGGTTCCAACAAACTTTTCGATCTTCAGACCTACCTTTGATGAATGTCTAGCCAACCTAACTCGCATCCTTCAAAGATGTATTGATGTAAACCTCGTGCTTTCCTGGGAGGTCATTTTATTTTATGGTGCACGAAGGTATTGTTCTGGGACATCTCATCATCGGAAGGGGTATTGAGGTGGATAGAGCTAAGCTTGATGTGATAGCTGATTTACCTATACCAAGCTCTGTCTGGCAAATCCGCACCTTTCTGGGTCACATCGGGTTTTATAGGAGATTTATCAAGGATTTCTCCAAGGTTTCCAGACCGACGATGCATCTCCTATCGATCAATGTACCCTTCGATATGGGCCCCGATTGTATTTGAGCATTCACCCAGTTGCGTGATGCTGTCACTAAGGCCCCTATTCTCTAGCCCCCTGATTGGTTCCTCGACTTTGAGCTGATGTGTGGTGCTTCTGACCTTACTGTTGGAGCCATCTTCGGACAAAGACTCAATAAACACCCCTTCGTGGTGTATTATGCCAACAAGATGCTGGATGAGGCCCAACATAATTACGCGACCACTAAAAAGGAGCTACTAGCGGTCATCTTTGGGCTGGAGAAATTCTGATCGTACCTTCTGGGCTCTCATGTTACTATCTTTACAGACCATGCGAGCATTCATCATCTCATGCATAAGAAGGATGCTAAAACCTGTACCATATTAGAGCCAAGAATGTGGTCACAGACCACCTCTCAAGACTCAACTTGTACCATATTGGACTCTCCCTGCCGATGAATGAATCTTTTCCTGATGAGCACCTTCTAGCGATAGATGTGGCAAGTGGACTGTTGAATGTGATTTTTATGGCAAAAGTTTTGAGTTTGAAAACCCGTCATTGTAATCACATAAAAATCCATCAAATAAATAATTTAACTAAAACTCTAGTGAGTCCTAGGTCGAACACGTGGAGGCAAACATTTGATCAAAAACCGTGTTGGAATTATTGTCATGAAAGCAGAGTGGCTAGTTGAAATGAATCTACTAGCTATTCTACTTAAAGAATAATTAATAGAAGAGAGAAAAATAATACAAATAAATAGAAAATAGGGAGAGAATAAACAGATATTTCATAATGATAATAACATGTTCATTACATCTAATCACTACAACTAGAAAGTGGAAAATCTACACTAGAAAGCGATAAAAAGAGAGGGGGTGAGAAGTTATCATCCTCCACAGCCGCTTGGAGGACAAGCCACGTTAACGGAGTGCCCGAACGAGGGTGGTGAGATGTTGGACAAAGGAGGATGAAGCTGGAGGATGAAGAACGGAATAAGGCAACGTCGCAGCAGGATCCGCTTCCCGAATGGTGGTGAGAGGACAACCGTAGGATGCTCCACGAAAGGTATGAGAAGATAGAAAATTATTTTACTCTAGCTCTAATGGAGCAACCTGGGTATGGGACCAGCTCATAGAGCTTTGGAGGGGGTGAGAGAAGAAAAGAAGGGATGAAGAATGAGGTGGTAGGAGTGGCCTTTCATTGTTATAGGAATGGGGACATAGAGATCTTTTTACAAGCTTAGAAAATAAATGCTGGGGTCTTTAGTGACGGATATAAACGTCACTAAATTTGAGTGTTGGTGAAGGGCACGCCTCTTCTCCTTCAGCCGTTGAGTGCGCCCACCATGTATAGATCATCTCGGTCGTCCGATTAAGAGATCAAATGGTTGAGAAGCTATAAGCGCCTCTTCTTCTTCATGAGCGCAGTGCCCCGCGTCAGATTAGGCATGGATCGACACGTCATCACACATGTTCAGCACGCTCGCTCATCCACTTCGCCACATCTTTGCCTCTACAGCGGCTCATCTTAGATCAGACAGCTGAATTTTAATGCGCCCACGCACCCGCTTGATTTGGCTGCGAAGCATGCCTCGAATGCGCGCCTCGCGTTGCTGAGAGGAGAATGCAACTGCTGC
The DNA here is from genome assembly GCA_037157565.1 of Thalassia testudinum. Taxonomy (NCBI): domain Eukaryota; kingdom Viridiplantae; phylum Streptophyta; class Magnoliopsida; order Alismatales; family Hydrocharitaceae; genus Thalassia; species Thalassia testudinum. The sequence continues at coordinate 43,990,503 of JAZHRO010000078.1, forward strand.
ACTGAGGCTACCACTTTGTCTCATTTACATTTTAATGCTCACGGGTCTTCGGCCGTTGGATGAAGATCCAACGGCTGAGGATGTGCAAGCTTAGGCTTCATATGAGAGAAGCGGCTCGCCTTGATGAAATCTTACTCGTTGGATCAATGATCCAACGGCTGAGATGCATTGATCTTCACGTAAAGAGATGCTACGAGAGGCTTGGGTTGGTGTTGGGTGGTTGTGATGGCACCACATGGCTTCATCATGACCGTCCATCTTCTTTGACTTGTAGATGGTGCCACAGATGTCGGATTTGACCGATTTTCCCATCGTTGGGCTACGATCGTCGATCCAAACCCATCTGTGTGTTTGGATCTATCATCTGAAGTATGGATTTATTACCACCTTGGCCCTTGACCTCTGATCTTTCTCGGACCGTATCTGATACTACAAAAGTCCAATCAAGGCTATCTCAGAGGCATTAGACTCCGATCGTCGCCCTGATCAAATCTATACAGTTGGATCTTCAATCCGAAGCCCTGAAATGATCTCTCCCTGTCCCCTAACCACAAAAAGGGAAAATTAACCTATAATTTATACAAACTAATCTAAATGCATGATGATGTATGTTATGCAATATTTATAATGCATGATGCTTTTATGACACTAAGAACATACATAAATAGACATTTTAATCCAATTAGATGTATGCACATCACACTCCCATGCTTATCTTTTGCTAATCCCTAGCAAAACTATATGTTATTTATAAAATGAATTAGGATCAAACTACTTAGGTAGTATTTATTTTTCAACACTAAGAAATTTCTACAAAAGACCTAAACTACAAAGATTCAATAGTGCCTGGGTGTCTGCCAAAATGTAGACCGCCTAAGCCCTCACCTCATTCAAAAGGAAAAGCATCTTTTTCTTTTGCTTCTTTTCTTTTTCTTTTTTTTTGGATTTTTGTGTTTGGAATTTCAAGGTAGCTTTTCTATGGCTACCCAACCTACCCAAGACTCGAAAAGAACTCTAAGTGCTAAGCATCTTTTTGTAGACTCATTGATTGATAATCAGAACAGACTTTGGATTTCTACGCCCCTAGGTGATCTTAAAAGGAAGTTCTGCCTAAAGATGTATCTATCCAACTGGTAGCTTTCTCTCTACTTTTTATTTTTATGGGGTCAACACTAGTGTATATCTCCCTGGCATGTTCTACTTCTTCGCTTCTTCCTAAGTGTTTAGGAATTATTTATGCATTTCTTGTGAGTTGGGTTCTGGACAACCGGCCAATGGGCTATTACCCACGACAACTTCCCAACCATACTCGTGCGGTGAAGTGTGGCTTATTTCTTTTTTCTTCTTTTCTATTTCTCTTTTTTTTATTTTTGGATAAATTTTCATTTTTCTTTTAAGTAGGTGGCTTTCCAGATCTAAGATTTACCTAAAGGCAGCAGGAAGAGAATGGTCGTATGGCTGGGCTCTGGACAACTAGCCAATAAGCTATTACCATTGAAAACTTGTCAGCCATACCACCTAGAAGGTTCATTAGCTACCCAATTTTTATTAAAATCGCCAAAAAGTGAGTCAATGCAAAGAGTGTGTAGATGATCAGGCTTAAAGTTCCCTCAAATCAGAGGGTGGATTGATAAGTCGTGTACTTTCACCCCAACTTATTTAACCAATTTGAAATAAATTTACGAATGGTAAGGACTACAGAACAAGTCCACATTTTAGTGAACACCCGGACTAATTAAGCCCGAAGACTTGAAGGATCTAAGTGTTCAGGTCCTAACGTATTATTTCCTATGGTTGACAAATTTCTAAAGCCCAAGTTCTCTTTTCCTAATTCAATTTTTTTTAATAAATAAAGAGAAAATAAAAAAAAATCTATGAATCTAACAAAATGATTCAGAGGTGAATTCCACCCCCCCATGCCTACCTAATGTAATGTCCTCATTATATTAAATGACATGAAAAAAAGCAGAATAGAGAAGAAAGCACTTGAATTTCGTGATTACCTAGTCAGCTCTGAGATAAAAAAGAGACTGCATACGTGCTGAATTTAGTGCCTTCAGCTAGGCACATTATACAAACAAGGGGAAGAAATAAAGAATTCATAAGTGCAAGTCAAAATCAAAAGAAAAAGATTCACCCAGGACCTGCCAGCAAGTGTCCACAAATGTGGACCAAATTGTCGTGCAGACCCATGCCCTTAGGTCGAGTGTATCTAAGGTTTTGAATAAAAATTACCAAGAACCAGAGATCAATATGCAAGTGGGGCTGAGCCTGCAATATGTGAGGATGCAACCCAAATCCAAAAAGTCGGATAATAGGAAAATCAAGGTCAAAAAGATAATCAATGAATTTTTGCTTGGGTTGGACATCCTTGAAGTTGAAAATGTCATAAGGGTCCTAGTAGAAGGTTGGTGGTTTCAAGTGTATAGGAATCCTTAGACTCAAACTTCTACTTCCCCCGGAATTGGCTTCCCAAATCTTCATTTCCCAGTTCCTATCCTCCATAATCATAATTTCGGATTACAAGACCTCCTGCATGTTATGCACCCCATCTAAAGTACCCAAGTAGAAGATTTGTGATTGAATCAGAATTGACTTGGGTCTAGTGATCTCAAAAACAAAATCATCATTATGCTCAATGGAGTGTAATTGAGGAATGGGGCTATGAATTGAATCATCCATGAAAATAGGATTTGTATCTTTCAAGCTAGCCCCAACAGGATCAACTTCATCAATTATAGGGCCATCAAATGATTCATCGAATTCCTCAGGCCCAGTCGTCTCACTAAAATAATTGCTCTCAAACTCAAGTGAGACTTCACATTCCGATTCTTAACCTTCAAAATCAAAGAATTCTGGATCCGCATTTATGTACGTCTCAAAATCATCTATTATTGCCTTGTCCATGGAGACATACTTTTCCTCGTACTCTGGTTCAAGGATCTTGAGTGAAGAAATCAATTCATCCTCAATTGATTGTTCTGTTCTAGAACAACTTGGTCAACCTCGATCTGATAAAATGTGTCCCCCCTATAGGTGCCTGAGCGATTTCTGACAATGGCTCTCTTGAAGGGGATTCATCCTGGGAATCATCCCAAGATTGGACTAGAGCAACTACAAATCTTATCATCAATTTCAATAACTTCCCAAGTAAAAACTCACTCGGGTCCTTATCCTTAACATCTTGGAGCCAATCCAATAAATATTTGTTAAGATCATCAATCATTTGAATCAGAGGCTCCAATTCTTCAATGTAGGGTGTTGGCTAAGCTTCTAAAGATTGAACGGTATTCCTTAAGTTATCCAACACCCTATCTTGCACCTGGTTCACCTAAACCAAATGATTTGATTCAGTGTTGGGTGGGTTTGGGTTCAGTCCAAGGGTGTCAAAGAATTGAGGTTCTTAGTGCCCTCCCTGATAATAGGTCACTTTGGGTTGTTCAAAGAGGGTTGGTGACCTATATGCAGTGTAATCTAGGGGAAGGTAAGAGTTGTAATTAAGATATCCTTCTTGATTGTAGATCGGGTTGTGTTGATCATATAGAAATCACAATTATGATGTCCAGGGTTATACCCTGAACACGGAGGTCCGGAATTATATCCCCAATCCGAGTTATTCCAACTAGTAGATGGTTGATTACAGCACGAGTCGGGATAATAATCATCATATTGGGGATAAGAAATGTCAGGAGGGTAGGAGTGAAAATGTGTGTAGGATATGGAAGGACCCATGACAAGATGGGAGGAAGAAAGGTGCCCTGCAATACAAACAATCAAACATGTCCTTAAGTAGGGTAGCCTAATGACCTACAAACTCTCAAAACCCATCTTGAGATGAAAAGAACGATTTGGTCTACTTCTTTCCAGTCAATCCAACTAATTAGAGGAAGGGATTGGGGAGAAGGTTCTTCCCTTGGCTTTCTCCTCAGGTTCTTTTGATACCCCCCAACCATGGTCGTTCGACTCTGCTCCCCTATCTAGACATCAGATTGAACAGTAGAAGCAGATTAATCAAAAATAATCTCTATCTGGGCCCTGAAGAGCGAGTCCAATCCTTAAGACCAATGTCTACTCTATTTTAATTAGGCTTAGGTTTGAATGTGCTTAGGAATGTGATGGGCCCTATATCAGGGTTGTGCCCTTAAAGATCAGTTTCAATGTGTGTGTGTGCACAACTAATGGTTTTCAAGCAAGATTATTTTTAGATGCAGTGAATTTTAGGGTTCAAATCTTGCTTTAATAGCTTTTAGGGTTTGAATTAAGGTGAATTCAATCAAGTTCAGGAGGCACACCAGGATATGAAAGCACAAGTGAAGATGTTTTCCTTTGAAATCAAAATAAAGTGGAGTGACTGGTACTAACCTTAAATGTTAACCTTAATGAGTAAGCTACTTAATGTGTTATTTTTAAATGAAGTGGTGCGGCCCAAACAACTCAAACAATTGGCTGATGCAGCACTGAATTAGGCACACAAGTGGTTACCAAATCTAATTTCTACTCAATTATGTGTTGATGAGTGTACCGGTTCCAAAGATCGGGTTACCAGTTGAGTATGAATAATTAGAAGAGGTTGTATACCTCTGTGGGATTTTTTTAGATTTTTTTTTATAATTGGAGGGTAAGGCGAGTGAAGGTGACAACCAAATTAAGCCTAGGGTTTATGAGAGCTTCTAGGTTAATTAGGGTTTGTGTTATTAGGTGGTGGAATGAAAACTAGTAGGTGGGAGGTAGGGATATACTTACAGAACCTTCATCCACACTTTTCTGCCATCTAACAGTTCTGCCCACCTTGGAAGAGTACCTACAATCATAGCAAGATTGCAGAAAAAGTGAGATAAAAGTTAGGTAAGGCGGAAAACGCGAGAAATCAAAGAGCGTTGCCTCCCCAGCAACGACGCCAAAATGTTGAACATGATTTCTACGCTAAAAATTTTGAGTTTGAAAACCCATCATTATAGTCACGTAAAAATCCATCAAACAGATAACTTGACCGGAACTCTAGTGAGTCCCAGGTCGAACACGGAGAGGCAAACGTTTAATCAAAAACCACGTTGGAATTATTGTCACGAAAGCAGAGTGGCTGGTTGAAATTAATCTACTAGCTATTCTACTTAAAGAATAATTAATAGAAGAGAGAGAAAGAATAATACAAATAAAGAGAAAATAAGGAGAGAATAAATAAATATTTCATAATGATAGCAACATGTTCATTACATCTAATCGTTACAGCTAGAAAGCAGGAAATCTACACTAGAAAGCAATAAAAAGAGAAGGGGTGAGAAGTTATCCTCCTCGACGGCTACTTGGAGGACGAGTCGCATTGGCGAAGCACCCGTACGAGGGTGGTGAGATGCTAGATGAAGGAGGACGAAGCTGGAGGATAGAGAATGGAACAGGGCGACATCACAGCGAGATCCGCTTCCCGAACGACGGTAAGAGGACAACCGCGGGATGCTCTACAAAAGAGGTGAGAAGATGGAAATTATTTTACTCTAGCTCTAATGGAGCATCCCATGTATGGGACTAGCTCATAGAGCTTTGGAGGGGTGAGAGAAGAAAAGAAGGGATGAAGAATGAGGTGGTAGGGTGGCCTTTTATAGTTGTAGGAAAGGGGCCATAGAGGTCTTTTTACAAGGCTTAGAAAATAAATGATGTGGTCTTTAGTGACGGATATAAACGTCACTAAAGGTGAGCATTGGTGATGGGTGTGCCTCTTCCCCTTCAATCGTTGAGTATGCCCACCACGTACAGATCATCTCGGTTGTCCGATCTCTTAGAGATCGAATGGTTGAGAAGCTACAAGCGCCTCTTTTTCTTCATGCACGCAGCGCCCACGTTGGATTAGGCGTGGATCAGCACATCATCACGTGCATTCAGCACAGTCGCTTATCCATGTTGCCACATCTTCGCCTCCACAGTTGCTCATCTTAGATCGAGCGGCCAAATTTTAGTGCGCCCACGCGCTTGCTTGATTTGGCTGCAAAGCACTCCTTGCGTTGCCGAGAGGAGCACGCTACCACTACACTAAGCCTGCCACTTTGTCTCGTTTACATTTTAACGCTCACGCATCCTCGGCCGTTAGATGAAGATCCAACGGCTAAGGATGTGTGAGCTTGGGCTTCAACTGAGAGAAGCAGCTCGCCTTGATGAAATCTCAGTCGTTGGATCGATGATCTAACGACATGTGTTGATCTTCGCGTGAAGAGATTCTACGGGAGGCTTAGGTCAATGTTGGCGGCTATGATAGTGCCACATGGCACCATCATGGCCATCCATCTTCTATGTCTTGTAGATGGTGCCACAGATGTCAAATTGGATCTATTTTCACGCTATTGGGCTGCGATCGTCGATTCGAACCCATCCGTGCAATTGGATTTATCATCTAAAGTATGGATTTAACACCACCTTGGCCCTTGACCTTTGATCTTTATCAGACTGTATCTGATACTACAAAAGTTCGATCAGGGTGATCTCAGAGGCTTTAGACTCCGATTGTCGCCCTGATTAGATCTGTACGGTTGGATCTTCAATCCGAGACCCCGAAATGATCTCGCCCTGTCCCCTAATGTTCGAGCGCTAAATTGATTTTTAAAATAATCACATTGTAGTATAGCCAAAATAGCATTCAAACAAATACAATTTTTATTACTCGAAAAAGTTCTGAGGTTGACACAAGGAGCAATATGGGAATTTAAAGCTCAAGATCACAATTTAAAGTAAAAGAATTTTCATTAATAACAAGATCAATGTGCAAAAAGATGGGACTAAAATGGTGATTTAGATCACCAAATACTCCTACAATATCAACTAAGGAGCTGAATGTATATGTATGCAATCAAAACAAATAGTCATATGATTTCATAATCAGACGACTTAAACTTCTCTTTTTTTCTTCTTTTCTTCTGCTTCTCTTCCTCTTCTTCTCGTGCGGCTCCTCTTCTTCTTCTCTTTTCTACTTGACTTCTTAAGGTTCTTCTTCTTTCTTCTTCCTTCTTCTTCTCACAAGGGAGGGGAACTTCTTAAATTGGCTAAGTGTCAGCCAAAGCCTTCAACAGCAAAACCCTCCCCCTACCCCACATAGCTATCCTCTCCTTCTCTCTTTAGGAACCGTTCTCCCAGAGCCACGAGTAATCGGGATATCGGATCGAACACACTCGGGTCCAGGCTCACCGGCGGGAAGTAGTGAGAGAGGAGTGCAAGTCAGTCTAGGCAAGTAATCGGGTCGAACCAGGTCCGCGTGCAGTGATCGCGGACGAGGCCGAGTGAGCAGGTGAGAGGGACCTCACCCTATGAACTGAGACAAACAGCTTATGCGACTTTTTAATATTATACGCCCCCAATCGCTGCAAAACTTCCGAGGTGGGACTAATGGTAGCACCTTCTTCGCACGTCTGCAGCAGGGGGTCTTCTCCTCAATTGCCTCAGCTCACAAGGCACTGCATCCAATTGATTGCCTGGACTTGTTCACGGAAGGCCTCCGCTCAACGTGGAGCTTTGACCTGGGTGTAGCAAGACCTAGAGTAAACTTCAAGCAAGCTCAAAGCTTGCTCGTCAATGGCGGACAAGGCGAGTTCCTGAAATCAATAAAACAGCCTTTCAGCCACATCAGAATGCTCAGGGAGGGTCACCGAACAACGGCAAGTGCGATGAGGGTGTTTATTTGGCGTCTCGTGGTCCGTGAGTGCATGGTGAGGTCAAACTATGTGCGTGGGAGTGGGTGTGTTTGGGGGACTGCGTGGGTGAGTGGAGTGGTGAATAAAGAGAGGGGAAATGAGCGGAGAGGTGTGGTGATGGTTGTAGGGTGGTCGGCGAGGAATTTAGTGGTCTATGGTAGTGGGACGAGCTCGCCGGAGGGGTGGCCAAAGATGGAGGAGATGACATTGCAGAGGGTCGTCGAAGGTCGAAACAAGGTGTGGTGGGTGTGGTGTGAAAAGAAAGTGGAGGATATAGAGAACGTAGTTGGGATGTTGTTGGACGAAGCAGGGCAGAGATGGCGTCAGTTGAGATACGGTTGATGCTGGAGACGAAGGTGGCTCCGGTGAGAGAGAAACGGCGAGGATGGAGGAAAGGGCATCTGCTGGTACGGCGAAACGCGGAAGGAAGAGAGGAAGATGAATTCGCCACTGGTATTGTGGAAGGACGACGAGGAAGAACGGAGGAGGTCACCGGACATCAAGGAGCCTTCGGTCGAGTGAGAGAGAGGAATTGAGTGGGATCTCGACCAATTTTGAGCGTGGGAACTTTGACGGGATCTAGGCTCTCTTATATAAGGATCTAGAGGTGATTTGAGCTTGGGAAACAAGCTTTCCAAGCTTGGAAAGACTCACCAGACTTGAAAATTTTTTGAGATCTAAATCTCTCATGCGTTCGCATGAGAGATTAGATAAGTTCTAGGGCTTAGGATTAGGTCCAATAGGAAGGGGATTTCTTGATGAACTTCCCTTTCAATTTTGAAAGGGATTCGTCAAGAAATCAGGGCGTTCTTTCCATTTTAAGGTCGCTGGAGCAAGTAGGAATAGGATTAATGGTGGTAGGGACCTTTTTGTGAAAATGATGACAAAGTTAGGGTCCTATTTGAAAGGATTTTGAAAGTTAAGGGTAGAAATGAAATTAGACAGGACCAATTTGCAAATTAGGTCAAGACAAATTCATCTTAGGTCCAAATTTTGGTACAAACCTAATTTGGACCTAAGGAATCTAATGGTGAAGTTGGATTTTGTTTTTGACCATGTTTGATTGGGTAATTTATGTAAAAATCTAAATTAAGGCAAATGTCTATCTGTGGTTTTGTTTTAGGTCAAAATGGGTTCTGATTGTCAAATTGAAAGTAATAAAACCCTATAGAATATTTTTCTATGAATTTTAGAGGGTTTAGGTAAATTTTATCCTGATCAGAACCTCAGTAAATTAAGCGGGTTTGTTTTTACGATTTCAAAAGTCATTTAATTCTCAGAACATATGCAAACCCTTTTCTGTCTATCTTATCCCACTTATTATCTTATTAAGATCAATTAACCTTCATTCAACCCCTGAGAAAACCCTTGGTTGTATTACATTCATGATGAGTTGGTAAAATTCCAATTTTAGTCCTAGTTTCTTATTCTTCTTCCAGAATGAATATGCAATGACTTGTGACTCTCTGGTGTTTATATAAGAGCATTTATTGACTTAATTGGGTCAAAATGAGCTAGTTATGGCTCATGATAGTGTTCCCATCACCTGACCACAAAAAGAGAAAATTAACCTATAATTTATACAAACTAATCTAAATGCATGATGATGCATGTTATGCAATATTTATAATGCACGATGCTTCTATGACACTAAGAACATGCATAAATAGACATTTTAGGCCAATTAGATGTATACACATCATGGACTTTGGTATGCCGATATCGTTAATTACCTTGCTTCTGGCTCTCTTCCTCGAGGCTAGCCTAAAAACTAGTGCATCTCATTACAGAAGCAAAGTATTATTTATGTGATAATCCACTTCTTTTTAGAATAGGTGCAGTCAAATTATCCATCGCTGTGTCCCTGACAGCGAGTTCCCCAATGTGCTATCCTTTTGCCATGATCAAGCCTGCGAAGGCCATTTTTCTAGGAGGAAAACTGCAACCATGGTGCTACAATGTGAATTCTTATGGCCCTCCCTTCACCAGGATGCACACAATTACGCTAAGCATTACACTAGGTGCTAGCCGCTAGGGTCAATGTCACGTTACGACATAATGCCCTTGCAACCCATCCTAACTGTGAAAATTTTTTATATTTGGGGGAATCGATTTTATTGGTCCTTTTCCTCCATCCAACGATTTCAAGTACATCCTTGTTGCCATCAATTATATCTCGAAATAGATTGAGGCTATTCTCGCACACTGGGCTGACCATGTCGTTACCACCAAATTCGTCAAGGACTATATCTTTGTGTGCTTTAGGATCCCCGAGCCATCATTTCGGATGGAGGAAGACATTTCACTCACTCGTCTTTCCAGGCACTTTTGAGGAAATACGGAGTTCACCACCATATCATTTCTCCGTATCATCCCCAAACAAACGACTAGGCTGAGGTGTCGAACCGGCAGATCAAGCAAATCCTCCAGAAAGGGGTTCGACCTGATCATAAGGATTGGTCCGACAAGCTAATTGACGCTTTATGGGCATATCAAACCACCTTCAAGGCTCCCCTTGGTATGTCACCATACAAGATTGTTTTGGGGAAGCCTTGTCACTTGCCCATTGAGTTGGAGCATCGCGCTTATTGGGCAGCTCACTAGTGTAACCTTAACCTAGACTTATGTGGTTGAGAAAGGAAACTCCAACTCCAAGAATTAGAAGAGCTATGTCGTGAGGCCTATAACTCTGCTTTGACCTTTAAACAACGAACCAAGGCCTTTCACGACAGCTGTATTCAACGAAAGGAGTTTAAGCCATTACAACAAGTTTGGCTTTATAATGCCCAACTGAAATTCTTTCCCAATAAATTGAAGTCCAAATGGACTTATCCTTTTCTGGTCTCGAGACCTTTTCCCAATGGTGTCGTCGAAATTGAAGCTCCTAAAACTGGACATAAATTTACGGTAAATGGGCAGCGGTTAAAACCGTATCTCACTCATGAGCCTGCCCCTGTTGGTGAGATAGTTGCCCTGTTGGAAGTTCTGAGTCCAGCTGAGGACGTTAAATTCAATGTCGTTGGGAGGCACCCTAACACCCTTTCACCTTCACTCCACATTCCATTTCATTTCACTACACTTCACTTCACACTTTACCACCCACCATCTATCCACCCATCCACCTTGCTTTATACCCCGTACTCACCCTTGCACCAAGAGCCTGTAATCCTACCTACCCTTTTTACATGCATATGAGGACATAGCATGATTTAGCATGGGGGGTGGATAGGCATCCATAGGATCTAGTATATTATTTTGGTATTATGTAGGCTCCTGTCCATTATACATATCCATCTGTAGTATATATAAATAGCTTTAGTAAAAAACCCATAAAAATTGAAAAGTTTAGAAACAAACTATAAAACACAAAAAATCTATAAATTGAAAATTCAAAAACTCCAAAAAGGTTTCAAAAGTGTTTAGCTATGATTTGAAAGCTAAAGCAAAAACAAAACAAGTGTTTATAGACATTCAACCTTTACTGGTTAGATTTTCCGGGCCACAGAAGCTTGATTCGCTCAGGCTTTGGCTTAATACACTCAAGAATTGATAAGATAGACCAAGATCTCTCCTAACTTAAGATGTATTCTTGTACTTGAGTCACCAGTATAGGATTCATTGGTTTGCTTTTGTTTGAGAGTCTAAGTAACCTTGGTTTACACTACATAGTGTCGGAAAAGGCCAGATGAACTTAAGATTCAACCCTAGTGTTCATTAGGGAAGGTGGAGTCCTTACCTGTGCATGCAAATAAATATTTTATCCCAGTCTTTAGTCTTGCATTTAAGAGAAGCTCTTTTCACCAAAGTGCTCATCCACCAAATAAGTGTGCTCTACCAAATAAACTTGTAGGAGACATACTGACATTTGCTTTCAAAAAAGAAGAAAATAAAAATAAATAGGAAAAAAAGGGAAAAAACAGTTCTTTTGAATAAGTCAGTATGTTCTCCAAATTCCCGTAAATTCTTCCATCAAAAGGATTTTTCAGGATGCATTACAAATACCATGTTTCCACCAAATATTCTTTGAGCCACAACACAATAAGAGTTGGGTTGAGTCTTCACTCATTTTTGAGAGTCGATTCAAAGACATGAGCTAAAGCTAGAACCAACCTGGACTTAAAAAGATATAAAACCCCGGGTTGGAGCCTTAGTGTTCATCTGGTTAGTCTTGATTATTCACTAAGCACAACCATAACCTCTTAGCTTTTAAGCTTGGTAAAACCCTCTGAGTCCTGAAAATCGCACTTAAGGTTTAAATATCAAGAGTCCTTGTTGGTCAAGAAATGGTCTATGTTATGTAAGTCTTGAGTTCTGGTAGTCTTCCTTGCAAATGGTTCTCATAATGTCCAGCAGATAAACACATTAATATTGCTTCAGAAAACTCTTTAGCTTGAGATCATTTCTAAACACCTCACTACAATATCAAGTACTAAATAAGTATTTTGCTAGGGACTAGCAAAAGATAGGCATGAGGTTGTAATTGTGCAGAAATTCACGCCATTAAATAACTCATCTTATGCTATTTCCTAGCTTTACGCATTTAGTATTAGATAAATATGCATGAATTTTGTAAATACATGCATTCATGAATCTTAGGTGAGGAAGATAGAGAGAAAGATAGAGGCCCCATTTCTACTTCATTTCTACCACACTTCTACCACCTAACACCACACCACCTAGTCACCTACAATAATTCCCCAACAACCTAAGTTCCTAACCACAAAAATCCCAAAATATCCTACTCTATTCCCTATCGCCACTACTTGCTTGCTCCCCAACCCATACTTACCTATTTAACCCCCCTTCCTCCCCTCCATGCGAGGAGGTCAACTCCACACCCCACCCCACAAACGCACACACCATCTCACTCATAGGTACTCACCTCCATCCTCCAGCCAACCACACCTTCTTCCCCTCTCCTCTCTCCCTCTCTTCCTCTCCCATACGTAGCTCCCTCTCACTAGTTGAGAGGGCACACTGTGTGCCGGGAGTAGGCTCACCGTGGCTGCAAACACCACGACGAGTTCCACCACCATCTATCTCCCTTGTGAGCAGGTGGACATGGTGGGTTCTTTTTACTTTATTTTTGCTTTGATAGTTTTATCACTATGTATTTTGATCGCCATGAGCGTAGTTTTGAGCTCTGAAGCTCCTCCTCTATTCACACTGTAAACAATCCATTGCAACTCATTTTTCGCACTCGCTCACCGGATAGCTTCTCAGTTATCCGATGAGGAACCCACGCATGCACCCTTCTACTCACTCAGCCAGTCATCGTTCCAACCCGTGCACCCTTTCTCTCCCCAAACCACCGGCTAGGTGAGAAACCTAGCCAGTGGTTCATTGCGCCAACCGATAGCTCAGGCAACATTGTTTGCCCCTGCGCTCTCTCAAAACACACCCACGTGCACCCTTTAGAAATTGGCAAGCTTCTCAGCTAGTCGATTGCCCACTCGTTCTCTCTCTCACCCGCGACCTACTCCAGCAGGTTACACTCACCACTCCTCTCAGCACACTCACACCCCTCTACACATACTCAAATGCACACATACGAATATATACATACATACACATACACATACATATATACTCACATACACACTCACACACAGACACACACACACACCTATATACATATACATACACACACATATAGGTATTCCACACACATTCCCTTTTTCACACATACATCCTCCCATTCACCATCCCACGCACATCTCCCATTACCACACATTACATTGCGAGTGTATACGCACCAGTTGCATACACATTCGCGATATTCACGCACATTAAGCATTTCCACACACACTCCCACACGTCTGCTCTACACCCACACGTGGCACATTGTTAGTGTCGATCTCGTCTCTTTAGACGGTGGTTGCATTAACTGATGAACATGCATGCATTCATGATTAAATGCTTACTTATGATAGTTCCTAAGCCGAGAATTGCATTCCATAGCATAAATACTGCATAACATTCATCATACTGCATTTAGTGTAATGTGTATAAATTGTACAATAATCCTACATTATTGTGACCAGGAGACAGGGTGCGACATTTCGAAGCATCAAATACAAAATCTGACAATACGGATGAATCCGAAGCGACGATCGTAGTCCAACAGCATGGAAATCATCTCGATCCAAGTAGCGTAGCATCTTCTGCAAGCAAAGAAAGGTGGATGGTCCAGATGGTGCCACGTGGCACCATCCAGAGCGCCCAACATCACCCGGCGTTCCTCCAAAGGCCTCCCAACATGCGATCTCAGCTGTTGGATGAAAATTCAACGGCTGAGAATCCTCCTCCACCGCATGCCCGCACCGCTCCTCGACTCAACCGATAGCATGGCGCATCAGTTGTGGCATCAACTCCTAAAGGAGGGGCGTAGGTTCGAAACTCACCAAGCCCCACACAATCACTCAATTAAAGTGACGCAGGCACGGTCAGCGCACGCACTGTGCCAGAGCAACGCAGTGCAGTGCACAGCACAGCCATGCACATGCGCACAATAAGGCAGCATGTAGCGCACGCTAGCAACGCCGTGCAGATCTTCAACGACAACTTGGGTGGATCTTTAGCGATGATTGCAGCTATCACTGATTGTATATGCGCGGAAAGCTTCTTCTCCACCACCTATATAAACCCCCTACACCTCCCATTTTTCCCCATCTCTACCTATGCTATTCCCACCTACTCCAAGGCTCTGAAGAGCCCTCCAAACTCCCAAGAGCTCTCCCAAGCTCCACGGATTCTCCTATTAGTGCAAAAATCCCTTGCACCACCAAATATTCATCCTTTACCTCACCACCTTCAAAGGAAATCCTAGAGCTGTCCTCCCACCTCCATTCAGGTAGACGATCACCTCCACCTCCTCATCCCCATTCCTAGCTTGGTGAAGCTTTCGTCTACCTGGATTTGTCTTGCACCTCATCCCTAACGTCCAAATCTCTCCTTCTCTATCCAAGCTCCCGCCAAGCACCGTCGTCTCGCCAAACATCCATTTTGGGAGATTTCCTCTCACACTTATCTCTTTTAGTTTGTTTAGCTTATTGTTATTGTAATAAACATTATTTCACTTCAAGCTATCAAATTGTAGTTCATCTCTTACTCTCTTTATTGTAAGTGATTTTATCATATCCCTAAAATACCAAAAAAAAAACAAAACCTAAAACCACCAAAAAGAAACAAATTGAAATGCAGATTTCAAGAAACAAATGTCACCTCTCTGTGTTCGACCCGGGACTTCCTTTCGAGTTTGGGTAAAATTTTATTTGATAGCGAGTTTTGCGACTACAACGACGGGTTTCTCAAAACCCTAACTCTTCCCTTTCAAAATCCTGTTTATCACTAACCCATGCTTAATTCCATTGAATCCCTGATTCAATTTCTCCCCCCTCCCTCCACTATATACTATATAGTATACATATATATATATATACATGGATATCTATAGATCTTATACATATATATATAAGCTAAGTAATTTCATTCATTTCCATTCCGTATTTCTTTTTGCATTTTCTTTTCATAGTCTTTGTTATATGCTGATTAAGAAAAGACAAAAAAATTATAAAATAGAAAAGATAACTATTGATCCTGCAGTTACCCAATCTCGCGTGTAGTGAGATCAGTTTTGGACTTGATTTCTAGCGATTCACCAAGGATCTTTTTGAGGGTGTACCTCAAGGACAAGAATATCACAAAAAATTCTAAAACTAAGAAAAACCAAAAGTATAATAAGTGGAAGGAATTGATCAGTCGTTAGGAATTGCATAGAAATCGACTAATTCAAACTAGCCTCCCTGAGTTCAACCCCAAGCCTAAAACTGACAATCTTAATTTGATCTAGTCCACATAAATAAATTTTGATAAATCAATGTAGAATCACCTATAGGTAATCGCTTCCACTATATACATTTCGACACTAATATCACCTAATTAAATAACCCTACTCGCATTCGATCACTGAGATCCAGCTGAATTGGGCTTCTCCTTCAATTTCTACCTTTCTTGGTGTCAAGGTTTGTGGGATCTGATTTTCTGTTAACCCTGACACTCAAATAAATGTGTCAAATAATAAAAAAAATGCAATGCATGCCTATCCTAAGAGAATGCCTAAATGCAGCCCAAAAACTTGATTGCGAAGTTAAAATCCCAAGAGCTAGGTGTGTTTTAGGGCATAAGAATGACGGTAAACTGGCATTTATTAGTCGACTCCCAAACTAGGCTTCGTTACGGCATAAGACAAGTAGCCCATACACCCCTGGCTCAACAACTTCGCTGCCTGAAGCACAGATATACATCTGAACCCTCTATCCACTAGCTGACCATGGAACTCAAAGGGAGGCAACTTAGGGACGAAGAAGACAATCTTCCCAAAACAATCCACCAAGGTGAGGTATGAGAACAACCAGTCCATCCCCAAGATCATGCCAAAGTCCTCCATGTGGATGACTATCAGGTCGGTTAAAAGGCTATACCCTTCTATTGTGACCTTGCAATTGGTAAAAGCCTCCTCTACCATGAATAACTGTTCCCCTAGGCCCTTAATCAAAAAGGGTTCCTCAAGCAGTGTACTAGCCAGCCTTAGGCTGACGGCAAAGCTCGTGGAGACAAACAAGTGTGTGGCACCAAAATCAAAAAATACATAAACTAAATGGTCAAAAACTGTAACCATACCTGCCACCATTGAACCAGAAGCTCTGGCATCTCTGAAGGTCAGGTCATTCACATGCTCCTAAGTCCTGGGTACTGAACAGGCAGCCACGCTCTAGGTCAGGCGAGTTGCTACTGGCCTATACCCACCTTGTGACTACTGTCCTCAAGCTTGGTACACATGACCGCCAGCTTGGCCTCCTGTGCTCGATGCGGGGAGAATCTAGGCTACTCCTACCCTAGACGGGCAGTCCCTCCTCATGTGGCTCGATTGGCCACACTAGTAGAAAAGAGGGACACAACCTCTTCCATCGACCTGTCCCTATCGGTTGCTAGATCAGGGTCTGGCATTGGCAACTAGCCCCTGCCTACAGGCTCCAAAGGTCACTAACGACCCTACAGAATGGGATGCCTCTCTCGTAAGTGCAGTACGCTGGGCGGAAAGTGCCTCCTCTCTTGACAGACCTGCGAGCAGTCGGCCTGGTAGGCCTCTTTTGACGCCCTCCGTCGGTGTCTCGCATGACCGGGTTGGTCGCCTCATAGGTCATTGTCACCTCGACCATGCGAGAGAAAGTGGGTAGCTTCAGGGGCTTCACATACCTCCGTATGGCAGGCCGAAGGCCCTCAGTGAACCTCCACAGATGCTCCTCCTCAATAACCACTGCAAACGTGGCGAAGTGTGACAGCTCCAGGAAGCACGTACGGTACAAGCTAACTATCATCGCCGCCTAGTGAAGAGTGTGGAACTCCCGCCTCCTCTGATCCTTCCACGTTTGTTGAGAGTACCATTCACAGAAGAGAGTTACGAACCGATCCTAAGATGGTTCCTCCCCCTCCTTCCCTCGAATCGCCCACCACCACTTGTAAGAGGTGCCTTCCATCTGGTACGTGGCAAAGGCCATGCGACACTTCACAAGAGGGTCTAGCATGTCAAAGATCTTCTCCATCTGCTCAAGCCAATCCTCTACCTCAAACAAGATCTCCTTCCCTTTGAAGGAAGGGGGCTTCAACTTCTAGAACTGTGTGATAGATCATGGTGAAGCTACAACAGGGTCACGGGTCCACCCCCAGGTAGGGCGCACTCCTACTCGGTACCGTCCACAGGTAGTAGGGGTGGTGGAGGGTCACCCCCTCTTCCTCCAGCTTGCTTGGCTCTGCTGCGACTCCCCTACCCTATGGAAGATTCCCCCTCCGCATACTCTAGCGAGGCAGGAGGAGGTGGCGGAGGCGATGGAGGTAGTGGGTGTGGGAATTCCTCCCACACAATCTCCTGAATTAGCTAGACGAGCTCCTAGGTTTGGACACCCTGAAGGAGGGGCGGGACAACCCTTGCCTTAGGTCTAGTACGTCCGCCCCCATGACCACGGCTACAGCCACGTCCTTGACCAGCCCCGCGAGTTGCATGACGAGGCATCTCTTGTAGAGGAGATGAGAAATCAAGGATCAGTAGCAACATAAAATAGACACGAGACTCAGAAACAAGGTCAAGAGAGATTTTGTGATGGCTATTCTATCTATACTGCATGGGTGATTTTTTCCGGGTCTATTTTAGTTTATTACTCGGGACGACCTTGCTCTGATACCATCTTGTTACAGCCCAACTCGGATCCGCTTGGAAATCGAAAAGGGTGGCATCCTTATCGCAAGACCCATTTGTCCAATGAGCAATAAAATAAAACCACAACATTTTCACACAAGCACCATAGCAATAAAATAATTAAACGACAGGAAGGAAAAAACTACATAGTACGGAAAGCAACGTCCATACCATAACCATCACACAACCGACATCCATATGACAAGGAAAGGAAAATAGAACAGTATCAGGGAAAGTACGTACTATAGTAACTCAAAGTACTGCTAAGCTACGGCTGGGCGTGGCTAGGCCCAGCTCCGTCTGCAGCCGATGGAACTGGCACTCACTCCCCTGTCCTGGGTGTAAGTAGAGTAGGCATCAGCAAAAGCTGAGTAGAGTGGTAGTAAACAAAATTTAATTCATGCAGGTATTTAA
Source organism: Thalassia testudinum (assembly GCA_037157565.1). Taxonomy (NCBI): domain Eukaryota; kingdom Viridiplantae; phylum Streptophyta; class Magnoliopsida; order Alismatales; family Hydrocharitaceae; genus Thalassia; species Thalassia testudinum. The sequence continues at coordinate 44,008,845 of JAZHRO010000078.1, forward strand.
ATACAGGTAAGAAAATAACTATAACGTGTGTCTCGTCTAGTTCCCATTTCTTTATGTTATTCTAGTCAATTTATTTGGTTCCCTCCCACTAGTAACCCTAAGGCTGGATCACCTTTCCTCTTATTACATATGTCTCCTATTTGAGACAATCTTGATGCAATATTCCCGTAATGCAGGGTGTGCACGTAGTGCTCTCCTGGCTGAAAGAACACCCCGTGTTTGTCCTACGCCCGGTATACCACCCTGGGGTCATGGTAGCGGCATAACAAGGACTATGGCACACATGATAAACACAAGGGGGATACCCCGCATTGGCACACGATCAGTAATTTTCGCTAATGAGTACGCACTAAACCATACAACATAGAATAGAACAAGGGTTGTACCCCTCACAAGTCTAGTACCCTTGCCCGACCATCCCAGTCGGTGCAGAAATGTTGTACCTACCCTGGGTCCCTACTCGCGGAGGTTAGCTCCCTTCCTACATAATGGGGCAGTCAGCTCTCCTCGATGCATGTGCACCTAAGGGCCATCTCATCCCCACACTAGTACCAACACGTTAGTACCCACTTGGTCGGTCACGGCCCCACAGTCTCATTTTCATCTCGTTATCAACCCCAAGACTCCATTTCATACTTAAAGCAATGTTATTTTGCCTTAGGGTTCAAGAAGATCCCTATTTGGTTTCTAACAAGTGCCCATTGATATCAAGATTTGCCATGTTGCCAATAATTTATTCTTCCCTAGGGTTCAGACTCATCCCTAGTTTGATTTCTAATTAGTGCGTACATCCGTAGCTACAAGCAATCCAATTTTCCAATTTCCCTAAGGTTCAAGCAACCCCAACTTGGTTACTAACAAGCCTCATGTTGATAACCTCGACTTCGGCCCAACACATGCAATCGTCTAGTTGTCCTTAGGATTCATGCTCAACCAGAGGGGTTACTAATGTTTGCATGCCAACGAAATTTATCAACCCACGTACATATACATACACATCTAAACATCGACACAAACATGCAAGTATGACACTTCTTGATCCTATGCAACAAGCAGAAAATTACAGGGCAATAAGAAAGCATGGAAACGAAATAGGGCAACCACTCTACTACTAGATCAGAAAACCTGGGATAGGGTAGGTCAGCCCTTGTCCTCAGTAGTACTTGTATGGACTCCCCTTAGAGTCGGACCGCCCTCGTGTGCCGAACTTAGGTCATCACAAATGCCAAAAGTGCTATTAGGGACTTCAACGATTTTTTAGTATGTCTAAACAAGCTTAAAAAAGAGTGGATATGGTTTCACAAGATGGGGAATTGCGAGAGCTTTCCAACGATACCTTGTTTTGCACAATTTTGAGTCTGATAGGCCCCTGAACCAACCAAGAAAAGGTGCCTTAACCACGTGAATCAAGGCTAAACTAGTTTGGTCCAACCGAACCGGTCGAGTAGCTCCACGCACCCATGCATACGCACTGGTCAAGATGCTACTACCTACTCGTGCGTAGCTCCTCAAGTCGCGCACCTCTCCCGCTGTTTCCCCATGCACGCGCCCCCTCGGCCCACAGCGTGGCACTCGCACTACGCATTTCCTCATCACGCCTGCCCTCAAGCATCGCATCACCTCACATGTTGAGCTGTTGCAGTTGCCTCACTGATCACATGCCCTTAAGTAGTGTGCTGCATGCTACTCTCACACCACATGGCGCCCGTTGCCTCGCACTCCACAGGCTACAGTGCCTCGAATGTCGTGCCTCCCTGGCAACGGTGCCAAAAAGTGATACAAGAAAAGCGCAATTTGAAATTAGGGTTTTTATCGTTGTAACATGTAGTTCTGATCGCTTTTAAAATTTATGAAAATCGAGTACTTAGAAAAGTATTCGGGTCGTCCCAAGGGAGGCAGAAATGCAATTTAAAACTCTTACTTGATATCAGGAAATCAACTTTCTTTTTATAATTTTTTAGTATGAAATCTTTTTGAGATTTTGAAATAATGGGCAACAAGGTAATAAGCGGAGAAAGACTACGCCTAATTTACTAAAGTTAAAACCTAAGTGATAAGAAAAATCCTCTCCTTAAACTCACCCTAGGTACGTGAAAACCTAGGGTAATCAAAGAGAGGGTGTAAGTGCACTATGGTAAAAGCAAGAAAATGCAACAAAACAATGGTGGAAAGGCAACTTGATTAAGGAGAAAAAATGTTTTACAAAATGACTAGTAGAGGAATGCTTCTACTTTTTAAATGAAAATACAAAAAAAATGCAAACACAAATCCTCCTGTGATGATAATGAAGAGAAGGAGGTCCTTGCTCCAAGCTCAGCTACTCCTGGGCTTGAAAAGGATTTCTCCTAATCCCTTCCCTGAAATGCTCCTCTAAGGTGTGTCCTCCTTAGCAAGCCCTAATTGGGTATGCCCTTACTCCTCCAAAGGTGGAAGAATTCCACCTTAGAATGCTCCTCCAAGGGTGGAAGGATTCTACCCTAGATTCTCCTCCAAGGGTGGGCATGCACCACCCTAAAAACCTCCTCCTGGATGTACTCCTTGCCTGGCTGGTCCTCTAGCTGACGTGGGCTCAAGAGAGAAGGGAAGAGGGGAAGGCACCAAGGGGATAGAGTGTCCCCTCTGTCCCCTTAATCTTCTTCTTCGCTTGGCCATGGAGATGATAGGTGGAATGAAGGTGGAAATGTGGTAGATTAATGAAGCCAAAGGTGTCCTTTTTGGTGGTAGGGTAGGTCTTTATATAGAGAGGGGGAGTGGCTGCCATGCTCGAGTAGGCCTCCACCCCGATTCACCACTATGCAGAGAGTGCACCACTCTCGTCCACTCCACCACCACCGGCCTCAATCGTGGCGACAAGCCTCCACCACCGTGGGTGTGTGGCATGACAGGCCACACCACCATCTGGAGCTTGTTTGCATTACCGTGAGCACCTCAGCATGAAACACCCTCACCGCCATCACCAGCAACCACCACTGCAACCACTGCAACTCCACGCCCTGCACTTTCATCTCCCCCGTCAATTAAGACGTCCTGGAAGTTTCCCGGATGTCTGACACCCCTCGCTGCGCGTCCACACAGCAACCTACGCCTGCAGTGCAGGCCTTCATCCCCTCTCTACGCATACTCTCCACCATCTTCCTCCCCTCAATGCGTTGTCGCCCAGCTCACGCAACAGCTGAAACTGCAGCAACATGCGCACAGCCTCCACACGCCACCCACTATACTGCCCCTCACCTCCAGACCGCGCACACCTCCTTATCGCCCTCCTTGCCACCAGCCCATCCACTCCACACTCTCACAGCAACTCAACGCACTTCATGCCCAACAGAGACGTCGTGTGCGGCAAGCCCTTCGTCGGCTCCCCGTGCAGCTACATGCGCGTATGTCCGCTCGCTGCGCCTCTGCCACACCCGCAGTAGCAACACCTCTGCCCACATGCTACAGAGCGCGTCCTCCAGCACCTGCGACCACACTCCTCCAGCAGCTCCTCCGCACGTGCTCGCATGGCCTGCATGTGCCCTCGCTAACCCCTCTAACGTGCATGCATGCTGCTGCACCTCCTCGCGTGCACACCTTTGCGAGCAGCTCCCCCATTAGCAAAGGCCACCGCCGAAACCCACCTCCACCACTATTCCGTCCGACCGACCCCAGCCACCTTGTGACTCTTCGCCGCCACTGCCGCGAAGCCCTCGCTCCACTTGACCTCCGGCAAGCTTCTTCGCTCCGGCCATCTCTTGCTCTGTACGCATGCCTAAGGGAAAGTTTCTCCCCTATTTTGCTACAAGAACCATGCCATTAGTTTTTACATTACTTGCCATTGCCACTTCACTCATATATCATTAAATCAATTAAATATTATGTGATTTTGATGAGAATGCCCCTCCTCTTTCGTAAAATAACTATTGCAACATTATCTTACATGATTCCCTTCATTTAAAAGGCTTTCTTGGTTTTTTAATTCAAGGGAAGTCATTCCCAAGCAGCATTTATATTTACGGTGATTGTTTTTATCAATATTTATTTTGGGATTTCATTTTTGGGCATAGGAATTTCATGATCACCATGTTATTAAACATAAATATAACTTTAAGTGATTTCCTTAAAAGGAGGTTTGAGCTTGATTATGATTCTATTGCTTGGGAGAATACATTTGAGAATTTTCACTTGACATCTTGTGCGAGTTTGTAATAGATATTGCCTCCCTGTGGATACGACCTGCTCCTAATTGAGTGGTTATTTTAATTATTTTGATTAGTCAATTTTCCACCACTTAGAAATACAATGACAAATCATCTTAATCATCATTTTCGAAAGCAAAAATCGAATCGTCAAATGGCACCATTGCCAAGGAGGCAACGAGTCTATTAGACTTGCATTTATTTAATTATTTGTTCATATTTTATTTGAGACATATTTCGATTATCTGTATGGTGCGAGGTACGCGTATTTGGAGACATCTTGTCACACCAGCCTCAAAGATCAAGCGATCCTTGACATCGTCGGTGGAGTTGCAACACTAGGAGGAGAATCACGCCCGCCTCAGCAATGCCTTGGTGGACCTTGTTTCCACTGCTGGAGGAGATATCCGGAGGACCACATCTTCATCTCATCCATTTAGCTGCAGATAGTTTTTATTTTTATTTCTTCTCTTTATTTTAGTACATTCATTTGGAAAACCCTTGTTCTAGGGTACATTTTTAGGGGTTAGCTCCCTGATTTTGTTTTGGGCCTGTGTTGGGTAATAATTTTTGCGAGAGTCTGTTCCCATTTATTTAGACTTAGGTTTTTACTTTCTTTCGTGGATTGATTTTATTTTTCTTGATTGTGCATAAGTAGCTAAAAATAAAATAAAAACAAAAACACAAGCTGCCTGCTAGAAGCTACCTGCCTTAGGATGACCATTTAGGTGTGAATGAGCAGCTTCTAGATTTTATTTTGCATTTGTGTGCATTTCATTGAAGATTACTGGAGGCAAGGTACGTTTTCTTTTCCTTGCATTCTATATTGTTCACGCATTTGCATTTGGATTAATTTCAAGAGCACCTAATCTGTATTGAATAGATCTAACAAGTGGTCACATTTACTTTTTTGAAAAAGGACTAATTAAAGGAGGGACATTTAAAAACCAAGCACTTGATTTTCAAACTTGGCGTGCAATTCAAAATTCAAAATCTTTTGCGATGTATGCACACTTATATTTCTTACACCATGGCACACTTTTAGACACTCAGGTTTGAAACCGATAGGACTAGAGCCTCCTATTGCTGGGGTCTAAAGTGACCCGAACTTTAGTTCAGAGGTAAAGTTGCCTCCAAACCTTGCGAATTGAGGATAGTTAAGTAGCACCACGAAAGCAACACTTCAAAGGAAGGATTTAACCCTACTTGCATACCTCTTTGCCGTGTTTGGTGGTGACTAAACTTTTTGGGCTTTAAGGAGGATCACCTAAGTCCCAATTAGGTCTTCTTAGGCGTATCGTAGGTCGACAGTAGGCACATAACCGTTTAGATAACTTGATTTGTCACCTACAAGTGGACTTAAAATCTCAAAAGCCTAACTGATTAAAGACCTAAAAAGTCCTCTGATTTGTATTTGCTTGGGGAATCTAATTGTGGTGTGAGTTAGAATGGACCACATTGACTTATGGCCATCCCGCAACCTCAAAACTTAGACACCCTAGACAATCCTTGGCTTAAAGGTATGCTCACTACTGTTTTGACAGGCAGGCTTAACTGACCAATATCTCTTGTAATGGGGTACTGGGTATGGATACCCCCATGCCTAGTTTTTGCTAGTCCCTAACAAACTCAAGCAATAACCCAGCTCTCTAAGTGAACAAGCCAACCCAATTGGTCTTCCTTTAGAAACTTGTTAAGTTATAGATTTTAGATCTAAGGTTCCCAAGTAGTTGCTAAGTTACAAACTAGGTCGGTTATGGACGAGTTGCAGGCGTAGGTTTCCTTGATTTCTAGCTCAACCCTAGGGTTTATTGGTCCTAGATATTAAAGCATCCGTGCATGTGCATTGGTCTGAGTTATTTGAGAGAGTAAGAAAGATTTTTTTTTGTATTCCTCTAAGTCTAACCTTGGATCAGCTATCAGCACGGTCCGTGTCGGATTCATTGTCCCCATCACCGAACCTCGAAGGGTGCATGGCTTTCGATGCTTCAAGATAGCACTATTCGATGCGTGATCGTGATTAAAATTTATTCAGTTGTAGTATAGCGCGAAAACACGACGACAAATAATACTTATAAAACCGGTGAGTACCGGGTCATTCGCAGGGAGGCAATCTTGATTTTTAACGGAAGCTTTTCAATGAAACTAGTTCTAACAAGATATTTATATATGTATATATAGATAGAGATGCATCAAATATTCATAAGATCATATATCATTGCATTGATAAAGAGTTTTTCATAATAGAAATTGCTATGCAAAAAGTAAAAATAGATAGAGAGAGAGAGGGAGAGAGAGAGATAGAAGAAAGTGGCAGAGAAACGACGCCGCTTGTAGGATGCTTGTGCAAGATGCTGCAGCACCTCAAATCCAAAGCGTTGGGATGAAGTCAAAGCGGAGTTGCACAAGAGACGAAGAATTGCAGAGAAGACAGGATGTCTGGAGTTGATAGAAGAGAGAGGTTCTAAGTGGATGCCTCAACTGGGGGGGCCCTGGACCTTCTTTTATAGCTTTTGTGGAGGGCAAAAAGGGTATTTCAGCCCTTAAAATCGTCCAACAACCCCTGGTTGATCAGATCCGTCGATCGGGAGATCAACGGCCCTGATTTGGCCTCAAAACTCCTTCAATTTCCTTCTTATCGCACGAATTCACTCTGATGGCAACATGTGGCAGCCTCTAGACACTTGGATGATGATCGCACGGCTCCGCTGCTTCCTCGTCCGCCTATGCTTTCTTCATGTGCACCAGCATGCCTCATTTTAGCGCCTGATTGTTCGAATGGCTCAGATTAACACCCGCACCTTCACATTTTCGCCTTTGCCGCATACCTTCAAATCCCGCCTCATCGTCAGCCGTCCGATCTTGCAATCGGACGTCAAATGGCGCAATTGCGCCTGCATACGCCCGCCCGCCGAAGCCGCATCAATTTTGCATAGCGCAAGGCTCAAACCCGCATCCTATGCTTACGTGCGTGTGCACGCGAGCCAATGCACTGCGCAAACTCTTTATCATATATACTTGCTTGTTTATATTTATACTGATCTAATCTGGGTGGCGACGTGGCACGCTCGTGGCCGTTGGATGAAGATCCAATGGCCCACACTGTGAGGACAGGTGCCTTCAAGAGTTGGGGGCATGGCGAGGGGTGGCTACGATGGTGCCACATGGAGCCATCGTGACCGTTCGTTCTTCTTCTCTTTATATCTGAAAACATAGGCCTCCGATTAAGTTGATTTCTGCACCGTTGGACTGCGAACGTTGATCCGGATCGATCCGTGCTGTTGAATTTGTCATCTGAGGTCTGGATCTTTGCCCTTTGACTCCATGATCTTCGTTCTTCTACGAACTGCACACGATGCTTTGGTTGTCTGATCAGGACGATTTCGGAAGCATTGGACTTCCGTCGTTATTCTGATCAGATCTGTCTGGTCTGATCTAACATCTGCGGCTTCGAATCATCTGCGATTAAAATCACCTCTCTTTTAGGTCATAAAATAATGATATTATCTATATGACTAATAAACTAACTAGTATGAGAATTACGATGCTTATGCATGCATTGACTCGAAGTTATGCTAGAATCTAGCTCAATTTAGGTGTTTTAGGTTGCATGATTGTTGTGTAATCACACTCCCATGCCTAAATCTTGCTAGTCCCTAGCAAATGCAAGACTAAATGTAAAGTGGTCTTACATGACAGATTTCTATCAAGAGTTTGACTAAAGATTTATGTCTTTTGTTTTCATCCAATACTTTAGTAATCCAGATAATCGTGAATGTGTTTTGTTGCAGTCTATGCAGCAGATCCAAGTGAAAAGCCAATCTACATCTAAAGCTCGTACTTGACCCTTAGTAAAAATCTATTGGGATAGGCAAACTTCTCCCTTCGGGGTTATGAAGTATTCTGTAAATTCAGCCCTAGCTTTTGGGTTAGGTAGAAGATTTATTTTTGGTGGCTCACACTCATCTGGTGCTACATATAGACTAGTACTTTAGAACCTAGATTTTCAAATTATTAAATAATTCAACTCAGAGGGAGGCGGAGAAACTATGCTCTCTTTAGTTTGTTTGTATGCGTTCTCTCTCTTTCTTTCTCTCTTATTTTCTTTTCTTTCTTTTTAAGCTCACAATCTCACCAAATTTATCAGTATATTTGGTGGTCTCTCCTGGCACTAACACTTTGATTAGGTTCTGATAACTCTATGACTAAGTCAGCATTCTTCAGCCTATATTCAAGCGGACAGAAATACAGAAAAGTAGGTCAAGGCTGTATTTGGTGGATCATGAGGGTGATGGGTGTTGTTGCCTCAATACACTTGAAATAAACTCTAAAAACACTTATGAACTTTTTTTTTCTTTCTTTCTTTCTTTTCTACTCCTTTCTCTTTTTTTTTTATGTATATTTTTTGTATATGCATAGACATATATACCTTCTCTTTTTTTTTTCAGATATCTAACGCAACACAGTAACACATACGGCTTTTATTCACGAGGCATTATTCAGGATTGTGAGGTTCAAGAGAATATCGGGTGGCTTATTTGGTGGAAGTGCCTATTCTCAGCACCGGGAAAATAATGGATGGGACAACGTATTTCTAACCTTGACATTAATACCCTCCTTTAGCCGAGGTTTCCGTAAAGGACGGTCGTGACCATCCACCTTAGTCATAGTTTTATCAGAACCCGCTCTCTGCATATTTTGCCTTAGTTGGTGGCTCTCAAAAGTTGTTCGCACTAAGAACTTGTACGCAAAAATCGAGAGCGAAAACTATGCCTAACTCCGAATATCATTATCTCATTATCTAGAGGTTAAGATTCCTCATACTAGCTTTAGAGCACGAGTGAACTTTCTGCTCTCATCTCACACGTGTTTGGTGGATCCATTAGAAGATTGTTTGCCTGACTCCCTAATTACTGTCCAAGGGTTTAGGAGAAGAAGCACTGCTTCTTCTCGACAAACTAAAGATGTTTATCGGTCTTCACAAAGGATCCATTGTAAATTCTACGTGTAAGTGTGAAATTATACTGGATTCTAAACTCAGGAATCAACTTAAGAATAAATCCCTAATAAAACCTTAATAAAATTTCTTTATGCCTAAATGCATTTTTTTATTATTATTTTTTTATTTTAGACATAAAGATAAAACATGCAATGTCCACCCCCCATGCCTATTCATTACAATGTCCCCATTGAAATGCATGCATGAAAATAAAAAATATAATAAGCAAGAGGAGGGGATATCACCTAACTTTTCTTGTTGATCCTAGGTCAGCATGGATGCAGAAGATGCAGGCCTACCTGTAATGAATACTGGGTTGCCTCCTAGCTAGCGCTAAGTTTAACATCATTTGTCGGACTTAGTTTAACTTCAATAAGATTCCAGAAGGTTGATGTGACCATCTGGAATGGGATCACAACTTTGAGTGATATAAGGTTTTAGCCTCTGACCATTTACTTGTGTTTCAAGACCAGACTTGGGATCTAGGATAAGCACAGCTCCATGAGGGTAGACTTTTCTTATAATGAAGGGACCTGTCCACTTTGATCTTAATTTTCCCGGAAAGAGCCTCAAGCTTGCATCAAATAACCAAACCTTTTGATTAGGGACAAAGCTTTTTCTGGAGATGTATTTGTCATAAAGCCTTTGTCTTATTCTTATAGATTCTTGCACTTTCATAAGCATCATTTCGGATTTCATCCAATTCAGTCAATTGGAGTTTTCTTCGTCGTCCAGATTGATCAAGATCGAGATTAAATGTTCTAATTGCCCAATAAGCTTTATGTTCAAGTTCAACAGGCAAATAACAAGATTGTCTGTAGACCAGAGATAGAATGGAGACATTCCAATCAAAGTTTTATACGCAGTCTTGTAGGCCCAGAGAGAGTCATCCAATTTGGTGGACCAATCTTTCCAATCTGGGTGAACCATCTTTTGAAGGATCTTTTTAATTTCTTGATTGGAGATTTCAGCTTGTCCGTTGGTCTGCGGATGGTATGGAGTAGAGATTCTGTGACTGACTCTGTACTTGGCTAGTAAGGTCCTGAATTGATTGTGAGTGAAATGGGACCCCCATCACTAATCAGAGCTTTGGGCACACCGAACCGGCTAAAGGTGTTCTTCTTGACAAAGTTCATGACCACTTTATGGTCATTGGTTCGGGTCGGGATGGCCTCAATCCATTTGGATATGTAGTCAACTGCGACCAGAATGTACAGGTACCCAAATGAATTGGTAAAAGGTCCCATGTAATCAATGCCCCACACATCAGAGATCTCAACTTCAAGGATTGGGTTTAGGGGCATCATATCCTTCCTGGTCATGTTTCCTAAGGTTTGGCAATTGATACATGACCTACAGAAGTTGTACGAGTCGCGGAATAGAGATGGCCAATACAATCCACTCTGCAGTACCTTGGCTGCTGTCTTTTTTCCTAAGAAGTGACCTCCACAAGCATAAGTATGGCAAAATTCTAGTACACTTGTGATCACCTCGTCTGGAATACAACGGCAGATAACCTAATCCGTGCAAACCTTGAATAGCTCTGGATCTTCCCAAAAGTAGTATTTGGCATCGGCAATCAACTTATCCCACTTATGCTTAGGCCAATCCATGGGCAGTTTTCCAATGGCCAAGTAGTTGACAATATCTGCAAACCAAGGTAGTTTGCAAATAGTCAAGAGAGTCTCATCAGGGAAAGAATCATAGAGTTGAGGAGTTGTAGAGTCTACCAGGATTCTAGAGAGATGATCTGCTACTACATTTTGGGTACTAGTTTTGTCTTTGATTTCTAAGTCAAATTCTTGTAACAAAAGGATCCATCTGATTAATCTCGATTTTGCATCCCTTTTTGACATCAGGTGCTTTAATGCAGCGTGATCTGTAAAGATTGTGACATGAGATCCAAGTAGGTAAGATCTAAACTTCTCCAAAGCAAACACTACGACCAGCAACTCCTTTTCTGTAGTGATGTAGTTTCTTTGAGCTTCATCCAAGGTTTCACTAGCATAGTAAATCAAGGATGGTTTCTTGTCTACCTTTTGTCCCAAGACTCTCCAATGGCAAAATCAGAGGCGTCGGTCATGATTTCGAAAGGATGATCCCGATTAGGAGGTTGTAAGATGGGAGATTGTGTAATAGCCTCCTTCAGCTGATTGAAAGCCCTTAAGCAATTGGAGTCAAAATCAAAGGGTTGATCTTTTGCTAGCAAGTTGCTTAAGGGCCTCACCACCTTAGAAAAGTCTTTAATAAATCGATAGTAAAATCCCATGTGTCCAAGGAATGATCTCACTTGCTTAACCGTCGAAGGTGGCGGGAGTTTAGTTATAGTGTCAACCTTGGCCTTATCCACTTCGATCCCCTTTTCAGACACAACATGGCCAAGAACTATGCCATCCTTAACCATAAAGTGAACAAGATTCACCTTAATGCATTTCTGTAGAGTCTTCTCTAGATTGATCAAACATGAGTCAAAAGAGTCCCCAAACATAAAAAAATCATCCATAAAGATTTCCATGAAATCACCCACGATGTCTGAAAAGATTGCAAGCATGCACCTTTGAAAGGTCATTGGTGCATTGCATAATCCAAAAGGCATTCTACGGAAAGCAAATGTTTCGTAGGGACATGTGAAGGTGGTTTTTTCTTGATCATCAGGGTGGATGGCTACTTGATTGTAGCCGGAATAGCCATCCAAGAAATAGAAGAATTTTTGGCCGACTAGTTTTTACAAGATTTGATCAATGAAGGGTAGTGGAAAGTGGTCTTTCTTCATTGTACTATTCAGCTTCCTGTAGTCGATGCAGACTCTCCACGAGGAAGTTGTGCAAGTTGGAATCAATTCCCCATTATTATTAGTAATCACAGTTAACCCAAATTTCTTAGGAACCACTTGTACAGGACTAATCCAGGGGCTATCAGAGATTGGGTAGATTATTCCTGCATCTAACCACTTAATTATTTCTTTTTTCACTACCTCCCGCATGTTGGGATTCAATCATCTTTGCATTTCCCGGGAGGGTCTTGATCCATCCTCAGTGTAGATTTTATAGGTGCAGTAAGTAGGACTGATTCCCCTTAGATCATTCAATGTCCAACCAATTGCTCTACTGTTTCTTCCTAAAACTTGAATTAATTGATTTTCCTGAGTCTGGGTTAAGTAAGAGCTATTGATTACTGGATAAGTCTAATCAGTTCCTAGGAAAACATACTTTAGATGATCAGGAAGAGGTTTAAGTTCAGGCTTGGATCCTTGGGATAAAGGGTCCAACGGTGGATCATAGTTACCCTTAAGAGGTTTAAGAATCAAGTCAGTGATTGGTGGGCTGACCTCTTGATTGGTTTAGGTGTCAAGGCATGTAGGATCATATAGGGATATTCCTAATTCCATACAATATTCAATAGTATGATCCTCATAATCTTCTATCATTCAACAATCCTCAAATTGTTTAATGGCCTTAAAGATGTTAATCTTGGTTTTCTTATCCCCGAATTTGATTTCCATATTGCCAGATTCACAATCAATGTTTGCCTTGGCAATGGCTAAAAAGGGTCTTTCTAGGATTATTGGGGTATTCTTCAAGTTTTTTGGTACCTCCATGTCAAGGACCAAAAAATCTACCGAGAAATAAAAATCATGGACCTTGACAATTATATCCTCAATAATCCCCCTTGGCGTGGTCACAGATAGATCAACTGATTGTAATGTGACCTCAGTAGGTTTTAGCTCTCCAAAGTTGAATTTTTCATATAACATAGTGGGGATCAAATTTATGGAGGCACCTAAATCTAATAGAGCCCATTCAAAAGTGGTATCTCCAATAACGCACGAGATCAAAGGGGTTCCTGGGTCTTTTTGTTTTTAAGGTAGGTTTCTAAGGATAACAGCACTAGCTTGTTCAGATAACACTACCCTTTTTGCTATTTTGGCCTGTCGTTTAGGTGTGCACATTTCCTTTAAAAATTTCACGCAGGCAAGATATTCTCAATGGCTTCGAGGAGTGGTATGTTCACCTGGACTTGTTTAAAAATATCAAGCCACTCCTCAAATGGATTGGGTTTCTTTTTCCTAGGTTTGTTCAAGGCTTCAGGAAAGGGTGCTTGAGAGAAATCATGAGTGTTTGGGTCCTAATCCTTGTCTTCTTGATCTCCTAGGTCAGATTCAAGCTCCTCAAGATCTTATCTAGGTCTAGATTTAGAAGGGTAATGATCCTAGGTCTGTCTCCCACTTCTCAAGGTTACTACACTAGCAAAGACATTATGGTTGAAAGGTTGAGGTGGGTTCTGCAAAATAGGTGGAGCCTGACTAGGGTTAGCAAAACCAGGTGGGTGCTGGGGAGCAGGTTGAACTATATGTGCCTGTTGCTCCCGTGAGTTGCTTTGGTTAACCCTATTAAAATTTCTTGGGTTGGGGATGGGTTGGGATGGTAGCATCCCGTGTTGTCTAGCATCAACTAGCTGGTCTAGTCGTCCCGTTAGTTCTGTCCTCAATTGATTCATCTCTCCCTTATGTCTCAGATTCATCTCTCGCATTTCTTTGAAGACCAAACTCAAATTAGAGAGCTGGTTTTCCTGAGTAGGTTGTGGTTGATATATGTGTGGTTGTGTATGCCTACTAGTTTGCCCATAAGTGTTTGGCTTAGTCAAGTTAGGACCCTGGGCAGGTTTCTGACTTGACCAAGCAAAGTTAGGATGGTTGCACCATCTAGGGTTGTAAGTGTTTGAATAAAGCTCATTTCTAGTGTAACCCTGGAGTGCATTCACATCCTCAGGATAACTTGGCATCGAGCTGCCTAGTTCAGAATTCGAGGGCAACAAGGTCCTTCCTTGGCACCCAGAAAGAGATGGGTCCAAGTACAGTTAGCTCATAAGTGGAGCCATGGTTAGGTCATCGATGTTGTGCATAGATTCTTGACCTAGAGGGTTGGGGAATTGGTTGTGGGTTAACATATTCATTCCTTGGGTAGGCATAGGGTTTAATCTAGATTGTATACCTAAGGAACTCCCACCTTTTAGAAGATTATCCAGTTTCTTATCCAAGTTCTCCACATTCTTTCCCACGAGTTCCACCTTATCTAAACGTTGTGCAATTAGCTCTAAGTCAACAAAGTTTGAATTGTTGTTAACTTCATAAACTCTGCTTCTTGGTTAATTAGCTCAGTTAAAGGCAGACATTGAGGCATTGTTGAGGGAATTTTCACTCATATTCTCAAACAGTTGAAAGGCTCCCTCAACATCTCGACTCAGGAAATTGCCCCCACATGCCGCATCAACAAAATTCTTTAGATTATCACTCAACCCATAATAGAAAATATGGGCTAAGTGCGACTTCGGAATCCAATGATGAGGGCATTTCCTAGCTAAATCATTGAACCTCTCCCAAGCCTCATGTAGTTATTCCCCATGATTCTACTTAAAGGTTGTTATAGCACATCTAAGGGCATTAGTTTTTCCTATGGGGAAGAATTTCTTTAGGAATGTGCTTCTCAGGTCTTCCCAAGTTAGGATTAGTCTACCGATTGTCCTCAACCAATGTGCAGCTCTATCTTTCAAGGAGAATGGGAACATTTTCATCATTAGGGTGGCTTCATTCATGTTCCTAGGGCCAAAAGTTCTTCCTATGTGTAGGAGCTCTTCAAGGTGGTGGAAGGGATCATCTGATTCACGGCCATGGAAGTGGGGAATCAAGTTAATGATCTAAGGTTTGAGTTCAGAATCTTCCCCATCCTGAGGTACCCTAACAAAGGGTTCAGGTTGGGCATTAGGAGGGTTATAAAAGTCACGGAGGGGCTGGTCTGCCCTTCCATTTTGGAGTCGAGTGATGGCCTACACTATAACTTCCATCTGTCGGTCATGATGTTGGCCCTGCTTAGTGATCTGCCTTTGTAAGAGAGTCATAGAATCCAGATTTTGTTCATCGATCTCTTCTTCCTTGTGATGACTAGCCATTGCAAAGGGTTTAGATTCAAATCCTGCATAAATATGTCTTCTCCTAGGATTTCTTTCTAATGGTGGTAGCAAATCAGGATTTTGAGATCTTCTACCTTGCATGTACCAGAAGAATGTCTGTAGATGAGAGAGAAGATAGATGAGAGAAACCCCACCCACTCAATGCAAGCAACCAAACTAGTCCTTAGAGTGTCAACCCTAATTAAACCTGATCCTGGCTCCCCAAAACACGACTGGGTTAGATCAACCCTTGAATTACTTGGCTGGCCAGAAGGGTGGGACACCTTAGGACACCCCTCACAGCGAAACACCACTAAAGGCTAACACGGTTACCGCACCGACCTTTCTTGTCACCAGTGGATCCAAGTAGACAAGGCCTTGACCTTAGCCCAATCTAGTTTCAAGTCCCCAAGTCTATTAGTCCTGCATAGGGCACGTTTACTCAATTTTAGGCTTGGGTTTGATGTGCTTTTGGAATATGATGGGCGTTAGGGGGGTGTTTGCCCTTAAAATTGATTTTGAAATGTGTGAAGTGCTCAGGCAAACAGGGTTCACAAGCAATTTCTTATGATGAAGTATCTTTTAAGATTCAATTTCTTGCGTTAATGAATTTTAGGGTTCACTTGATTAGATATTTTCAAACAATATTCTAATGAGGCACACAAAAGTTTTGCAAATCCTAACTTATTTGATATATTTCCTTTAAGTATGGAAATGCAAGTGTGCTCTATCCTCAGCGTGAAACCCTAAGCACAGATAGTTCTAAATGATTCATTTAGGTCCAAAATGATGAGTGGTGTGACCCAAGCAATGCAATCAATTGGACTTCTTACACCACTAACTAGGCACTCAAAAAATATTTTTTTCAAGAATTTTAAAGCACGTTTTCTATTTTTTCAGATTTAAACTATACTGGGGGTTTTGCAGTCTATTTTGACCCCCAATTCGTGATCAGATAATTCGTGCAAACAAATGAGCAAAAAAAATTTTTCTTAGATTTTTATAAAATTCTTGACTTTCTCAGAAATTAACTTCCACAAATTTCACTTCAATCGGAGTTATACAAAAATTCCTATGATATTTTAAACTCTAAAAAATCAGGAACAAAATTCGTATTGATAACAGATCAGTGCATGAATTTTTAAAATTTTTATATAACTCTGATTGCCACAAAATTTGGATATGTTGTTTCTATCTTTGAAATATACGTCTCGTAAAAATTTGAGAATTGGACATACGGATCTTTGAGAATTGAATTTTTAAGATAAAGTTTTATTTTAGCCCGAAATCAAGAGAAATATTTTTTTTCTTTTATTTTCTTTTTTATTTTTAATAAGCAAACAAAGTCTAACTAATCCTAGGGTTCAAGCAAATCCTAAATCTAACTAATCTAAACTACAGGCACTTACCTGAGGTTCGAACCCGCACTTTTTCCGTTGTCGTGTTTGGTTCAGATTTCTTCGTTTCCTGCACACACGAAATCAATGAAAAATGTAGCGAGTTAGAAATCTCAAATACGCATCGAAAAGCTTCAAAAACTTCCGTCGCCTCCCCAGCAACGGCGTCAACTTGTTCGGTGCATGATCGCAATTAAAAGTTATTTAGTTGTAGTATAGCGCAAAAACACGATGATAATAATATTTATAAAACTGGTGAGTATCGGGTCATTCGCAGGGAGGCAATCTTGATTTTTAACGGAAGCTTTTCAATGAAACTAGTTCTAACAAGATATTTATATATGTATATATGTATAGAGACGCATCAAATATTCATAAGATCATATTTCATTGCAATGATAAAGAGTTTTTCATAATAGAAATTGCTATGCAAAAAGTAAAGATAGATAGAGAGAAAGAGAGAAAGGGAGAGAGAGATAGAAGAAAGTGGCAAAGAAACGACGCCGCTTGCGGGATGCTTGTGCGAGATGTGGCAGCACCATAGATCCAGAGCGCTGGGATGAAGTCAGAGTGGAGTTGCACAGGAGACGAAGAATTGCAGAGAAGACGGGATGTCTGGAGTTGATGGAAGAGGGAGGTTCTAAGTGGATGCCTCAACTGGGGGGGCCCTGGACCTTCTTTATAACTTTTGTAAAGGGCAAAAAGGGTATTTCAGGACATAAAACCATCCAACAACCCCTGGTTTATCAGATCCGTCGATTGAGAGATCAACGGCTCTGATTTGGCCTCAAAACTCCTTCAATTTCCTTCTTATCGCGCGGATTCACTCTGATGGCGACATGTGGTAGCCTCTGGATGCTTGGATGATGATCGTCCCGCCCGCCGAAGTCGCATCAATTTTGCACAGTGTAGGGCTCAAACCCGCATCCTACGCTTACGTGCACGCGCGCACAAGCCAATGCACTGTGCATACTCTTTGTCATATATACTTGCTTGTTTATATTCATACTGATCTAACCTGGGTGGCGACGTGGCGTGCTCGTGGCCGTTGGATGAAGATCCAATGGCCCACACTGCAAGGAGAGGTGCCTTCAGAAGTTGGGGGCATGGCGAGGGGCGGCTGCGATGGTGCCACGTGGCACCATCGTGACCATCCGTTCTTCTTCTCTTTATATCTGATGACATAGGCCTCCGATTAAGTTGATTTCTGCATCGTTGGACTGCAAACGTCGATCTGGATCCATCCATGCAGTTGGATTTATCATTTGAGGTCCAGATCTTTTCCCTTTGGCTCCATGATCTTCGTTCTTCTACGGACTGCACACGATGCTCTGGTTATCTAATCGGGACAATTTCGGAAGCATTGGACTTCCGTCGTCGTTCTGATCAAATCTGTCTAGTCTAATCTGACATCTGCGGCTTTGAATCATCTGCGATTAAAATCATCTCTCTTTTAGGTCATAAAATGATGATATTATCTATATGACTAATAAACTAAGTAGTATGCGAATTACGATGCTTATGCATGCATTGACTCGAAGTTATGCTAGAATCTAGCTCAATTCAGGTGTTTCAGGTTGCATGATTGCTGTGTAATCAAGCACTACCCATAGCGACCCCAAGAACTCCTGGCAATCGACACTTTGAGATTGTATCGCCCATGGATTTCTTAAGCGAATTCGGGCCTGTGGCAATCGGTGCTTCGAGATAGGGCCGCCCATGGTACCTGATTGCACAACAAAAATACACCAACAATTATGCCATCTTGTGTTATTTTCTGGCATTGCCATTGCATATTAGGTAGCCATAGTTGCATTTGTAAAAATTAACACATGCTTGCATTTATTTGAGAGGGGAGGAAAGTGAATAATTGGCCTTGTAATTAACGTATTCCTCAAGTGCTGCCTCGTAAATTCACCATCTTCATTTTTTATTGCCTTTGAATTTCTTCTTCTCCGCGCAGCTGCAAGGCATGGCTTCTTCTTCGTGCCACTCTCTGCCAAAGCATGCTCTTCCAGCCACATGCTTAGTCATGCATGCAGCCCAGGGCATGGCTATGCATGCCTCATTCTTCTTTAAAAAGGCACAGCCATCTTCCTTGTGCAGCAGCCTAGTCCAGACACACAGCAGCCTTCTTTCTCCAGGCCATCTCCTCCCTTTCTCCCCTCCATACACGTCACCTCTTCCTGCTGAAGAGATACGCTACGGGCAGGAGCAGCTCACAGTGGTCCATGACCACCTCTGTGAGTCCCACCACCGCCCAGCTCATCCAAGAGCAGGTGGGCGTGGTGGGTTCTTTCTCTGCTTCCACCGCTTAAAGCCTTCACGCCATTGCCGAAGACCCGAGCTCTAGAGCTCAGCAGCAACAGCAGCACGGCGCAACAGCCTCCAACCCGTGCGCAAGCACCACACACCCCTGCAGCAACCAGCGCAGCTCCTTCCGCCCGTGCAGGCCTGCTCCAGCGCGCCCGCGTACGCAGAACCAGCCGCAACCGGTTGTCCGCGCCGCACGTGCAATGTAGCTACTGTTCACGCGTTTCTGCGGAACACTATAGCTACAATGCGGTGACCGGAAAGTTTCTCACTTATCCGGTCACCGCGCGCTCTCTCTCCGCGCCGCAACCGTCTCCAGCCCGTCCGCGCCTGCTTCCGCGTACACTCGCGCCCGCAGCGTCTGCTCCAGCTCCCGCGTCTATCTGCGCCCACGCCCGCTCACGCCCGCATTCACTCCAGCGCACAACAAGGTGCGTTGCACTACGCAGTGCGTTGCGCTGCAGCCTCACGCCCGCGTCCTCCAGCGCGCGATGAATCCTTGCGTGCCTGCGCCTGCACGCATCCACACCATCAGACGTCGGCGGCGTGCTCCGAATGACTTAACTCTCCAGCTCTCTCTCTCCCGCTCACTCTCCAGCAGCAAGTCTCTCACATACACACACCACACTTGTACACACTCACGTGTACACACACACACTCACTTGTACACGCCTATATATATACTTAGATATATATATGTATATATATATACATATATATCTATACATATATACATATACACGTATATATCTATACGTATATACGTATACCTATATACGTATATATATACGTATACGTATATACGTATATCTATATATACACATACATATATATATACACACATAGATACACACACACACATATATATATATATGTATATGTATGTATATATGTATTTATATCTACATATATCTATATACATAGATACTTATACTAATATATCTATATACATAAATACATATAAATATATATACATATCTATATATCTATACACACACACACACACACACACATATATATATATATATATCCATATCTATATAGTTAGATATATATACATATATATATAGTTATATATATATATATATAACTACATATACACCTATATAATTATAACCCTATCTATATATATACATGTAAATATATACTTACATTCATATCACCTACCACGCGTTATATCGCGGGAATATCCGCACCAGTTGCTGATATTCCCCGATACCCGTGTACAGAAAGCGTCTCCGCACACACCTTCCACCCATCCATCCTACACTCCACACGGCACTTCATCCTGTTGGTTGAGTCTTTCTAGACGTCGATCAACTCGACACCATGCTACACACCATTTCCACCTCCACCCCCACCCCTATATATAATATATATATATATATATATATATATATATATATATGTAGACTATATTTACCTTGTTTCTATTTTCTCTTTTGTTTCCTGTTATTGAAAAGATAAAAAAAAATAGTAAAAGAGAAGATAATCCTTGTCTTGCAGGTACTCGATCTTGCGAATAACAAGACCAGTTTTGGAACCCTAATTTGGCTCAAAGCCAAGAACAATTTGGCTCTAAGCCAAGGACCTGATTTTGAGGGTGTACCTCAAGGACAAAATTATTAGAAAAAAATCTTAAATAGAAAAACACCAAAAACATAATAAACAAACGGAAGAGATTTGTTGTAGGAGAGGCATGGAAACTTATTCACCTCTAATCTCGCCCCCCTGAGTTCAACCCTGGGCTTAAAAGTGACCAAGATAAAAATCAAGTAGGCCAGGTTAAAAATTTTTGTAAAAAGATGGTTAGGCTCGATTTAGGTTAACCACTATACTCATTTCAACGATTAATTCACTATATTAACACAACCTATCTGGTCCCGACCAGTACCTGAACCGCACAATGCACTTACATGCCCCCAGTAGGATGGACATCCTAAGAGACAAGCACCGAGGAGGTGACATGTTATCATCGCATCCTCAAGGTGAGTATATACTCCACCTCTCCTGCAGCAGGAACTCGTCCAATCAAATTGTGTTTTCAAGCTTCTCCTACATCAGAACTAAGAGAACCAAATTTTCTTTAATAAATTAAGGTGATCATTACTTATACAAGACCCAGTGTATGTGAGATGTTGATGCTTAGGTTACGAGGGCCTGTAAACCAAAAGGTAGAAAAAGACACCAGGTACTACCCAGCCTTTTGAGGAATGGTCCGCAACTTAACTCCTACTTAAGTTTTTAAGTCCATAAAGGACCCTAAGGGTTTAAAGCTAGTAGCTCAACTTAGCTTCTAAAGTCAGACACCTAGAGTGAACTTAGTCTAACCTAAAGTTCTGGTCTTATGCCTAAGAATGCAGGGTCCAACCAGTTAAGCTCAATACTACAATTTTTTTTTTTAATCCTAAATAAAAATTCCAAAAAAAAAAATTAGAAAAGAAGAAAAAAATCTCTTTCCTATTCAGAATAAGGCAAGCACTTGAGTGATCTGCATTTTGGCAGACACTCGAGTGTTGATGAGTCTTTATAACTTAGGCCCTTAGTTGAAATTTCTTATCATTGTTAAAAAACAAGTGTCCCTTAATGATTGAATCCTAATTCTATTTATAAATAGCATTCAGTTTAATTTGGCTAGGGACCAGTAAAAAATAGTCAAACGGGTGTGATTAAGACACAATTATTCGTGATAAAATGCCTATTTATGCATGTTCCTAGACGCATAGATGCATTCAACATTATAAATATTGCATAACATACATCATATCGCATTTAGACTAGATACTATAAATTATGTATTAATTAGCCTATTCTGGTGGCTAGGGGAGAAGGTGATACATTTTTGGGTCTTGGATTTAAGATCCAACCATACGGATCTAATCAAGGAGACGATTGGAGTCCAACGCCTCCAAAATTGCCCTAATCGAACCTCCGTAGCATCATATGCAGTTCGAAGAACATCAAAGTCCAAAGGGCAAGGTGATGCACATCTAGACCTCAAACGACAAATCCGACCGCACGGATGGGTTTAGGTTGATGATCGTAGCCCAACGGTACGAAAATTGACCCAATCCGACATCCGAAGCGCCACATAAAAGACAAAAAAGATGGGCGGCCAGGATGGTGCCACGTGGCACCATCCCAGCTGCCCAAACCACCTTCAGCCTGCTGCCCCTCCTCAAAGGCACCACCCCCATGCGATCTCAGCTGTTGGATTGCCATCCAACGGTTGAGGAGAGCTGCATCCGGACCCAATTATTTTCTAAAGGCCACAACCTTAATTGATCTCCACTGTTGGATTCCCATTCAACGGTTGAGATCTTGAGCGCTCATGGCCCTTGGAATACCATCCAATGGATGCGAGATCACCCTCAGCGCAGTGGTCATGCCCGCGCTCTCGTAAGCACTAGGCATGAGTTTGAGCCCCAATTAGAGCACCCCTTACACATGAAAAAGAATTCAATTGGGTCGTCTAATCGGGAATGCATGAACGTGATTCCCCCACGTCGATTCCTGCACTTCCCTCGTATCTTCAAAGTGTGTGAACCACACTCTCAGAGCTACCCGATCAAAGATGGAGGGCGGAAGAGTAGGCTACGTAGCTGTAGCGAATGCGGCACGATTAGAGGTGAGTGATACGCGGCAAGGATCAAGCCACGTGTCACCATGGATGCGTGAGCACTAGATGGGGCGCAATCAGTGAAGGTCGATCTTCGAGCACTTTAGCCATGCGATGAGGATCGAACATCCCTTGTTTCACCTTGCCTCGCCAGTGCTACACTAGCCATGTGCGCACGTGCTGCCACGCAATATGCTACATACGTAAGGCTTTGGGCACAGGCTGCGTGTCTCCTGTGTGCGGATGCACTAAGTTGTGTCTAATGATTCACCCATGACTCTCCCCTCCACTATATATACCCCATGCCCCCTCCCTTGCTCCCCATCCCTTCCTGCTCTCTCCTCACCCTCTCCCAAGCTCCAAGAACAACTCTAGAGCTAGTCCTAAGCCAGAGATGCTCCATTAGAGTAGAAAAAAATTATTTTTCCCTCTTTCTCATCCCCATTCATGGAGCGCCCGTGGTCATCCTCTCACCCCCATTCCGAAAGTGGATCCTCGCTGCAACACCATCCTACCCTGTCCCTCTTCCTCCGGCTTCATCCTCCTTCCTCCAGCCTCTCACCTCCTTCGTCTAGGTGCCGGCGGAGCGAGTCGTCCCCCAAGCAGCCGTCGAGGGGGATTCTCTCTCTTACCTTCTTTTTACCTCTTTCTAGAGTAGTTTTATTTTCTGCAAGTAGTTGTAATGAACATTGATTTACTTTTATGAAATAATTATTCTCTCTATATATATTTCTCTCTCTTTCTCTCTCTCCTTTATTTTGCACGTAGATTAGCTAGATAGAAATATTTCGACCTAATCTCTTGCTATGAAAACACCAAAAAAATTAGAAAACCATAAAATACCAAAAAGAAATAAAGCAAATGCAGATTTCTCTTTCTCAAACGTTCGTCTCCCTGTGTTCGACTCGGGACTCATCAACTTTTGGTTATTTTAATCTGATAGCCAAATCTTCACAACTACGACGATGGGTTTTCCGAACCTTGATGTTTTCTTGTGTAAAATCTCATTATCATCAAAAAAACTCAATAAATAATGCCTCCGTGTCTCAATTCAATTGAGGGAGCACGAACACAAATCTGCATCAGAAGGTCATTCCAAAATACAAGGACAATCATGTTCATGAGATCTTGAGATTATTACTGAGAAACTGGATAAGGTCGATATTGTAGCCAAACATCTTGTTGAGGTGATATCATCATTGTTTAAGAAATGCGTCGTGGTATAGGAAAAAATTGCTCAAATCATTTAAATTTATATGCTCAAATTTAGGAAATAGAGTTCGAGGTCGTTCGTAGGGAGCAAAGATGCAATTTTAATTCACCAATCACAAGAAATATAAGCAATTGAAAGTAGTGATATTCAAAATGATATTTCAATAAGAATCGGACTAATAGTGCAAAAAGATTAGGTTAAAATGGTGATTCAAATCACCAAATTAACCCCTCAAAGTTACTCTCACAAATAATCAAATAAATGCACAGTAATCAAATCAAATTCCTCAACAATTATCAGAACCAAGCACAGGGGCAACCAATCAGTCAACAGAACCAAGGCACAAATGCCTTAAGCCATCCCTCCTCAGAGGAGCCAAGGCACAACAACAACAGAGGAGCACAAGGCTCTTCATAAGAGCAAGCCACAAGGGCCTCACTGAGCCTTCAGCGGTTAAGTCCAGAGAGGAGATGAGGGCACAAGAGCAAAAGCCTCCCCCCCTTCTCTCTCTCTGATTCTCTTTCTTCTTTGTCAATTCAGACTTGGGTGAATAGGACCGGGTAATCAGGTATACAGTCAGAGGTCCAGACCCACCTGTCATGTGTAGCGAGTGAGGAGTGAGTGCACGTGCGGTGAGTGGGACCTCATCTCATGTGCTGAGGTGAATAGCGAGTATCACAAATCACTCTTATCCACTGTTGAAATGTCCTTAGTTAACAATGTGGGACTATGTTCCCACGTCTTCTTCGCACCACGGCAGTAGGCAGTGAGGCTTCGAACTGGAGGCGAAGGCGCGGTGCAGTGTCCAATTGAGGTTCTGGAAGAGCACTTAGGAGTCATCCGCAACACTTGGAGATGGATTCATGGATGATTAAGGCTGAAGAACTACAGTCAAGGTCGGATAAGTCAAGGGCGGCGACGGTGCTCCGATGATGACCTGAAAAGAAGAAGACGGCATCTCAGCCACATCAGAAAGCTCAGGAGGATCGCACGGATGTGGTGAACATGATGGTGGTTGTGGCATTGCGTACAAGTGAATGTGGAGGTCTGGCAACCTCAAGAAGGTGGTGCGAAGGTGTGTGTGTTTGGTGGGGAGTTTGAGAGGTCAATCCCCTCAATTACTTGAAGGGTTTTGGTCGTGAGGACACAGCGGAGCTTTTGAGACCGGGGGTGACCAGTTTGGTGCGGTGTGGCAGTTTCACGAGGTCGCCAGTGGTATGTCGGAGACGTGGAAGACAACGGTGGCACAGGCGTGAGAGCATGCTAATGTGGGTGTTAAGTGTGTGAATCAGGTCAAGGAGAGATGAGGAGTCGAGCTGGAGTGGTTGCTGATGAAGGAGATGCGGAAATGGCATCGACTATGATTGGCCGGTGTCAGAGACGAAGGGTTGCTCAGGGAGAAAGAACGGTGATGCCTGAAGGGGAAGGAGCTTCTCGCAGGTATGGCGAGATGCGGAAGAGGCTGGGGAAGGCAAACCTGCTACCTATATTACGTGGCAGCAGGCGAGGAGACCGGAGGGAGAAGGTCGCCAGAGCAGTCTTTAGAGCAGGCTAGAGGTAGAAGATGGAGGATTTCTGGGCCTAGAACTCGCTAAGGAGCTAGGTAATGCGATGGAGATCCTTTTAAAGGCTTCAAGCAGGCTTCTAAGCTTAGAAATAAGCTTGAGGAGCTCGGATTTCCAGGGAAAGAGACCCCTGAAATCCACGAGTTCACACGAGCTTCATGAGAAGAATTGGAGCCCAAGACAAGGTTTAGGTGATTGGGGATTCTCTCAAGATCATTCCTTCCAATTTTGGAAGGGATTGATCAAGAAATCAGAGAGAAATCCCAGATTGAAGGTCAGTGTTGATGGGTTCACATTGTTAATGGAAACAGGGACCTTTTCAAAAAAAATGACGAGAAGTTAGGGAGCTAAATGCAAAGATTCAAAAGCTAGGGCCTTAAGTGTGAAAAATAGAGTTTAAATGGACTAAAATGCAAACTAGGTCAAGATGAACTCTGATTGGGTCCAAATTTTGTTACAAACTAATTTGAACTTAAGGAATCTGATGGTGAAGTTGGATTTCAATTTTGACCAAGTTTAACTGGGTAATTTGCGTAGAAATCCAAATTAGGGCAAAATTATGCCTATGACTCTGTTTAAGGTCGAAATAGGTTCCAATGGTCAACACAAGGGTACCAAACCTCATGGAATATTTCTCTATGAATTTTAGAAGGTTTATATGGATTTTATCCTAACCATAACCTCAGTAATTTAAGCGGGTCTGAAATTACAGTTTTGGGTGTTATATTAGTTCTCAAAATGCGCAAAACCCTATTTCTGTTTACATGGACCCACTTATTAGAATTTAATGATCATTTGACCTTTATTCCACCCCTAGAAAATGCCTTGGTTATTATGTGTTCATGATATACTGTTAAAATTACAAAATTAATCCTAGTTTCTTGTTCTCTTCTTAAAACAACCTGAAGTGGCATTGTAACCCTTAGATGGTTATGTAGAAGCATTTATCTTTTAAACTTGACTAAAAGTGGCCAGTTAGGGCCGATGATGGTGTTCTCATCATACTCCCATGTGTAGCTTTTGCTGGTCCTTTAGCAAACATCTTATGGATCAAACCAGGTCTCTAGGTCGAATGTAACCGTCAGGATGCCTTACTAAGCTGCATCTCTAGAAATTATATCAGAACACCAACAATAGGCCTAGAGGTACTCAAGTATTAGCCAAGATCCAGACCTGACCAGCTTCAGCCTGAGTCTGCCGCGAAGGTTTCTAAGGCCCACAAAAATAGCCCAGAGGTTTGTTGAACCCAGTGGTTAAAGCACCTATGCATAGACGTAACGTGTCCAAGTTCAGTTTCCCAGTGCATTTTGATAAGAGATAAGGATTTTTTTTTCATTTGGAGAGTTTTTCTCTCATTTCTTTTTAGATTTCCCTAGATCTAGCCTTGAATAAGCCCTAAACACGGTCTGCATCGGATTCCCTATCCACACCATCAATCCTCGAAGGGTCCCTGGCTTTTGATGCTTTGAGATAGCACCGCCCATGACAACCCCCAAAACCCTGGCTTTCGAAACTTTGGGATAGTGCCGCCCATGGCGTTCTGTAGCCAAATTCAGGCTCTGGCAATCGACATTTCGGGATAATCTCACCCATGGCACCTAAACCAACACAAGGTGCTTACATGCCCCCGGTAGGATATTTAGATATCCTAGGAGAAAAGCACCGAGGAGAAATATGTTATTTCGCATCTTCGAGGGGAATTTCCTACCTCTCTACACTAGGAACTCATCCAATCAACTTGTGTTGTCGAGCCACTCCTGAGCTAGATCTTCAAGATGGCTTTTCATAATAGAACACTTTTGGCATGATTTTTCTTCATTAAGCGCACTGAACCAGGCTAAGTGTGTGATTTTTTGGTGCTTAGGTTACCAAGTCCTGGAAACCAAAGGGCAGGCAACGGAGCCAAATAATCCCTAAGAGTTAGACCTACTACATCAGTCTCGCACTTTCCTCAACCTCTTAAGGATTAATCCAGATCTTAACAAATACGTGAGTGTTTAAACCTTAAAATAGATCCAAGAGGCCTAAGGTTGGTACTCGTCACTAATCCCTTTTAGGTCTTAATTCATCATCCGATCCAACTTAGAAGTTAGGTAAGTTCCATACTCAATTTTAAGGGACTCACTCATCTTCTTCTCCTCTTTTCATTCAGTTCAAAATGACCTCTCCTTTCCTCTTTTCTCTTTGTTTATTATTATTTTTTTGATTGAAACCCTCCCCTACATTGATTTTCATAGCGTTTTGCACTTTAATACCCCCCCATGCCTAAGATTTGCAATGTCCTCATTGTAAATTAAGTGGGTTCGAGTTCAATTCAAATCATACATTAGAACAGGTGGGTGGTGAATGGGTCGGAATGATTGTTGCGGACGATTTCTAGCTCTGATACAAGTATCAAAGGTGAAGTCGGCTATTCTAATAGACGAACCTGCAAGTGCAATATGAATTTAGCAAAGAGATATGCCAGGAAGGTTTCAGGTTTCGTAAAAGATGACGGGTTGCCTCCCTTTAAGCACTAAGTTTAATGCCATCAACTGGGCGTAATGAAGCTCAGGGGGAATGGAGATCAAATGATACTACAGCCAATTCGTGTCAGTGAGTTTGAAGAACGGTTAGAGTCTCTAACCGTTCACGACAAAAGGTTTTGATTCATGGTTGAGTTCACTGATTTCAACTACTCCATTTCCAAATACTCATCTTAAAAGGCATGGTCCAATCCATTTTTATCTGAGTTTTCCTAGGAAGAGCATGAGTTTGGCATCAAAGAGTAACACTTTCTGACTAGGATGGAAGGATTTTCGTGAAATGTGCTTGTCATGGAAGGCTTTTACCCGCTCTTTATAGATTCGCGAGTTCTCGTATGCGTCATTGCGTAGTTCCTCGATCTTGCTTAATTGCAACCGACAATGGATTCCAGCCATCAAAAGATCTAGATTGCACTTCCGTACAGCCCAGTAGGCTTTATGCTCCATTTCTACGGGGAGGTGACATGCCTTCCCATACACAAGTCTGAAGGGAGACATATCTAACTAGGTCTAATGGGAGATCCTATTGATAAGTCTACTTTTGTGGACCATCATTTGGCCTAAGTACTCTTTAATTAGTCATTCTTAGTTAATATTTGATTAGGAATCAAGGGGGAATTCAACATAGTCTGTTTATCATCTTATGCATCAATTTTATGCTTAATAACATATGATATGTTATGATAATCATTTGGTGGATGCCAGCTAGGAACAAGACACTTGAAGGCAGCAATCAGACGTCCAAAGTCCCATTTTAAGACGTCTGGATTCTAGTCTGGACATCTGGAACTTCCAGCGTGGACTCCTTGCTAGCCAAATATTTTAAGACGTCTAATAATTTTATCGGACGTCTAATGGCTAAACGGACAGGACTTATCCATCGATTTCAACCACTCGCAATTTTCGTGAGTGGTTACAGAAGTTAGCTGCAGATATTGCAAAAATGGGCCAACAGAGAGGAAGGATCATCTTCTCCCCCTGGCAGGGACTATCTCTCCATCATCTCCACCGTGAAGGAGGCAAGCACCATGGATCCTGCGTGCACTGTGGACTCAGCGTACACCATGGCTTAGGCGTATTGCACCTCTGCTCCTCCTTCTCGCTGGTTGCATGGAGACAGCGTGCCACCTCAACACCTTCCACATCACCAAACCAACCCCCCTGCCACCGACCATCTCCACCCACAGAGCAAACCCACTTCACCACCTTCCCCAACACAACCCACGCCACCACCGTCCTCCCTTCCCCCTCGCAGCAGGCCTCTCCCAAGCCACTGCGTCCTCACTCCTCATCTCTCAGACACAGCACCACCGCACCCTCTCGAGCAAAGGACCGCGACCACTGTGACCCTACTACGACAGCCACAGCGAATCTTCAACATGCCTGCAGCTCCACAAGAAGGAACCCAAAGCTGCCGCCCCCTGACGTAGAGATTCTCGCTTATTTATGATAGCAATAGAATGATATGTCGTGTTTTATGTGGTGGAAAATCTCTCAATCAAAACTAAATATCAAATTTAACCACAATAAAGATGTCGCATCCACAGGAAAGAATAGACCAATAAATTAACAAGTAGAGGAATATACTATTTGCAGACACTTTCGCGACTTCAATGCGAGGAATATGCTATTTTAAATGGAGCTTGCAATTTTCTTAAAAGTTTAGGGTTATTTATGCAATTTTCATGTTAAAATTAAGCTCCAAAAATATGTATATGATGCATGTGTAATAGCATATCATGTAAATTCAACTAGCATGCAAATCTGATTTGAAATTCAAAGTTAAATCATGCACATAACACAAGTGAAGTAATTTCAGGAAACTATAAGTGCATCAATACAATGTGGCCTGCATAAAATATTAATATCCAAATGACAATGGCATTCAATGTAAATATTAATTGAGGAGAAAACAGAGGATTTCTCCCCTCTCTTCCTCGCTTGGACGGGCGTGCACAGTTGGTGGCGAGAGTCGACGGGGTGGTTCGCCTCAACACGTGCTTCGCAATGGAGGTGACATGGCGACCGGACGATGGAGAATAGCCGCTGACCTGTTAACTCTGTTGAAGGAGGATGGCCGCGCATGGAGAGGAGGAAGAGCGCTGCTGTAGCCCATGCAGCTGCACGTTGGGTGCGCGCTCAAGGGCATGCTAGGGCGCGCCGGCGGGCAGTTGCTGGCGTAGGCTGCAAGGGCGCTTGGTGCGGCGACTGCGGTAAGGGCAGGAGGGTGATGGTGTGGCGCCTGCAGGCGGTGGGTCTAGGTGCAGCGCCTGCAGGGCGCGCAAGGTAGGCCGTGGAGGGTGCGCAAGGCAGTAGCGCGGGTGATGGGTGCGGCGCCTGTGGTAAGGGCAGGAGGCCGATGGCGTGGCACCTGCGGGTGGTGGTCGGGGTGCAGCGCCTGCAGGGCACGCAAGGTAGGCAGTGGAGGGCATGCAAGGGTGCGGGTTGCCTGCAGGCGTGGTTGGCTGCAGGGCGCTGGTGGGTCTGCATAGGTGCGGGTGGTAGAAGATGTGAAGGCAATGCGGTGAGGGTAGGCTGTTACGAACGCGCGGCTTCAGATGACTTTTAAGACGTCTGGGAGGTGGCTCAGACATCAGACCAGACGTCTGGAACCCCTTCCGGACGTCTGGGATTCGGTTTCGGCGGCACGCGCGGTTGCGTCTGCGTGCGTAGACCTGCAGATGCGCTCCTTTTTCCCTCTCCTCCGTAGGCGCTGCCCCCTCTGTCTCGCTCTCTCTCTCTCTCCCTGCGCGGCCTAAAAAAGCCACGCCCCCTCCCTCACTCTCATCACCTCCGCTCCCTTCCTCTTCTCCTTCCAGCCTGTGCGCGAGTGCGAGCGTGAGCGAGCAGTGGCGGCGACAGCCGCGGCGAGTGTGGGAGGAGGTGCTGCGCGAGAAGAGGAGTCAACCATGAGGGCTCGAGCCTGCCGGGGCAGCGAGAGGTGGCCGGCGGGGGCGCAGTGGGCGCAGAGTGACGTGGGAGGCCTGCTGCAGCTCGAGCAGCAGGTGGACGAGGCGCGGCGCGACTGTGCGTCGCGGGCGGAGGGCGAGTCGCGCTCTGATTCTGGAAGTTTTTCCAAAATCAGACGTCTGAGATTCCAACCAGACGACGGGGAAGACGTCTGGAGGACTGTCCAAACGTCTGGTAAGTAAGTTATTTCTCATACCTTCTTCCTTTACTTCGATCGTCCGTACTGAGCACGAGGATGTGTACGTGCAGGTTCTGAGATTCGCATCCAACACGAATCAAACGTCTGGCAGTGGTGCCAGACGACTGGAGGGACTTCCATACGTCCGGGGTGACCATCGGACGTCTGGGAACTAGGCCAGACGCCCCCGCAGGCTTCTGGACGTCTGAGAGACCACGCAGGACAGGGTACCATCTGATCCCATTTTTAAGACGTCTGGAAGAAGTTCCAGACGTCTGATTTTGCACTGTTTCGTCATTTTCGACCCATTTAGGGCCCGTTCGAAGTCCGTTTTCCGCATTTCGAGTTGCGTTCTTTTCGGAATTAAATCCTCTACCCATCTACAGTAGTTGTATACTATTTTGAGAAACTCCTTATGTTTGATCCTTGTGATAGGACCCCGTTCCGTTGCAGTCTCAGGGGTTGCGGAGGTACGTGGGATTCCCGACCATGCCCCCAGTACGCCTGTTGTAACCGGTAGAGTGGCTTTTAAGTTTATTAGTATAATCTGTTAAATTATGAAACCATAAATAGAACCTAAGACATTGCATGAATCCTAGGAATGAGAAACTAGAATGAATGGCAGATCCTAGGGTGTTGCATGAATCCTAGGGCTGGAAAACTAGATTGTATGATAGATCCTAGGGTATGGCATGAATCCTAGGATGGGAAGAACTAGTGGAATATATGAATACTGCAGTCTTGGAAAATGTGGAAAGGAAATAATAGCTACCTGTAAATTGGTTTAACAGCTGCCTGTTATGAATAAATGAGCATGTCTGAGAATATGGGATATATGAACGTGAAACTGGAAAGGTGAAACCTGAATGTGCTAAGTTAAAAGAACTGGAACCCTATGGGGAATTAGGAGTAGAACTCCTGGAAAGAGAAAGGAATGGAACTGAGAAAGAAAGACGTGGTAGTGTGCTGTCTCTTGGGTACGTAGTACCAAGGGAAGTACCTGTACCTGTTTAGTGCAGAGCGGAGCCAGCCGCCCCAGGGACCCGGGGTTAGGACTGGCCACTTTGTATCGACTTGCTGGCCCTCGTGTATATAGTACCGAGGAGAGCTACTAATGTAGGGAGGTACTAGCTACCCCACGGGCCCCGGGGTTCTGCTAGCCTCCTACACCAACTTGTTAGGCCCACTGGGCAAACCAGGGTAGTCAGGCGAGGGTGCGCGGACTGTGGAGGGGCAAGGCCCCTGTTTGGTTACTGTGGAGGTGTTCGACCCCTGTTACTGAGAGGGCTATGCCCTGTGCTGGTTTCGTGCTGTGCTTTGGGCGCAACCGTTAACGGAAACGACTGACCGCGTGCCAGTGCGGGTTAGCTACCTGTGCGTTTATCGCGCGTGCCGTAGTCACCGTTACGCCTGTCCATGACCTTGGGGTGGTTGACTGAGAGTAGGATCACCACGGGGGACTCTCCCGGCCAAGAGAGCACCACGTGCTACTTCTACTTTTTGGAAAAGACTGCAATCAAGATCGTTCCCACGAGGAACATTCGAGATCAAGTGAAGGATCTGAGAAATAGATTAATTGTGAAACAATATAAAGACGTAAATAAAGGAAGAAAGAAAATTAAAACAGCTACTGTACACTTTACTGTTTCTTTAGTTTAGCTGCCACTCTACTCAGCTTTTTGCTGACGTGTTACACTCGTTACCTTTCAGGACCAGGTGTTGAGCAGCCAGGGTCAGCGACTGCAGAGGACGCTGGGCCGAGTAGGGTCCAGTAGAGTTACCATTGTTCTCTTGTACCTCTTTTTGGTTCCACTGTAGTGAGTAGTTCTTGTTACCGCTATACTTTTCTTTACCTGCAGTTCATATTATGTTATGAATGTTGTTCTACTGTTGTGGTGGTATATACTGTAGTGGTTTCTTTCCTTACTGCTGTATTTTCTTACTGTTAGTTATATTCATGCTGAATGTGGTTTATTTTACTGCTCTTTTGGTTACTTCCTCGTTGGACGACCAGGTCTTGGGATTAGTCGAGTCGGTCCGGTTCTCGTGTCTCGTAGGGACTCGGGAATCGGGTCGTTACACAGGCTAGGCTGGACAGGCGGTGGAGGGCTTGGCGCGGTGAAGGCAGTGCAAGGGCACAGTGGAGGTGAAGGTGCTGTGAAGGCAATGCAAGGGCGCGGTGGACAGGCAGTGGGAGTTGGTGAGCACAGTGCACGCTCTCCCCACAGTGCACACCTTCTTCACGGTTGGGTCCCCGCCAGGGGGAGAAGAAGAAGCCGAGCCCCCCTCTCCTTTGCCAAGCCTCTATTTATCCCCTCCCCCATCTGCAAGTCAAGGGATTTTTAAATCCCTTACTAAATTTGGCCTTCGAATGTTGGAGAGGTGTTGAGGCCGGCCGGAGGTTTAGGAAGACTTAGTTGAGGCGGGCGGCTGAGGGGAAATTTATCTTCACCATCCTGTTCTTTTCCAACATTATTCCTACAACAACAAAACATAAAATAATTACATACTAAGTTATAGAATGCGATAGAATAGATGTAAACTTAAATAATGATGCATGCCAACATTCTATAACTTAATGTAGTTATTAACAAACCTAAAAGGTAAGAATAGAGTTAACTTAGGCGTAACAATAGTCCATTAAAAAGGACTCATCACCCCCCCTCTACGCAGCCACTCCTCTGAGCCTCCACCAACCGCCGAACTCGACGCCGAGCACCACCGAGCATCTCACGGGCCACAGAGGCCACGAACGGCCAAGAACGTAGAACCTCCACCTCGACTTCCGCCAGCGTCCTCTTCCTCCGACCGGCTGCCTCCTGCCGTAAGACCAACATCATCGAAACCCCATCCGCGCCCTCTACGTCCTCCGAGCACCTCATGGGCAACTGTGGTTCGCACATCACGCAAGGAGAGAGGAGAAATTCTATGTTTCTTCTTGCAATATTACTTACGGGGTATGCCATTATAACAAAGCACTATTCATTTGTTTATTGACTTATCATATTCTGAAAGATTTGCATGAATATCCCTCCTGTCTATTAGAATTACGGATAGCTGAACTCTTCTCATGCATGATAGAGTATTGGATATTGGTTATGGGAAACGAGTTCAGTTTTGATTAAGATTGACGATGCTTATCAGTACTAAGATCATGATTCACGTGTTTCCATTATGGTGATTTTGCATGTGCACCCTCACATTATTGATTAATTATTTAAATCAAGAATTTATGTTGAAAACATGCGCACCAGTTAGTATGCATACTCGTTGAGCTTCCCGAATAAACGAGACACATTCAATAGTTTAAATAGGCTAATTCCTCCCTGTTGAGACGACCTAACTCTTCGTGGTTAGTTTTGAATTATTAAATATTTTTGAAAAGCGATTTTCTACCACACAACAAACTATAACGACATGACATTTTATTTTAAATTTTTCAACGAAAACGAAGATCGCTCTTTCAAATGGCGCCGTTGTCGGGGAAGAAACACACCTATTAATTTTTTTGAAAATTTTATATTATTTTTATGCTATTTTGAAAGCTTTTCTGAATTACTGAATGTGGATCTTTTTCTGTGCAAAAATAACAAACTAACGTGGCGGGCATGCACGACGAAGGCGATATTTTTGGTGGACCTTAACGCCACCTAGAGGCCAGCAACGGGTGCTTGTGGGCCTTAATCCCAAGCACGTAGGCATACGGAGGAGCCTTTTTCTGATTTAGTCATTAGATCTTAGTTTAGATTTAGTTGAGATAGACCTTAGACATTTAATTTTTGTCTTGTGGACCCTTGTTAGGTATTTTTGAGAACGTGTTCCCAGTGTTTCTTTATTTCTTATTGCTCTTGTATGCGAGAGTGTATTTTCGGGAGCGTGTTCCCATTTTATTTAGATTATAGGATTATTTGAATTGTTTGAACTGCATGTTGGTTAGTTAGTTAGATTAGGGTTGTTTGCTTGTTATTATTAAAATATATATATATTTGAACTGCCTGCTAGAAGCTGCATATCTATAGGACGACCATCTAGGATTGAATGAGCAGCATTTAGTTCTTTTTGCATTGAAAACATCCTGCATTGAAGAGAGCTAGAGTAAGGTACGTCTTTCCTTGTACATCAGTTATCTGCACACGCATTGCATTTGGACATAATTTAAAAAAACCATTTAAGCTGATTTGAAAATATTAATCAAGTGGTCACATTACTTCTTGAAAAGAAAGAAAAGCATATTGAAAGTCTTTGAATAACATGACTGCGATTTTCAAAAGGAAAAATCACTTTTTGCGTGTGAAGCACACTTCCTACACTGAGCACGCACTATAGGCACTGCATTAGGACTTGGACCCTTAAGGCTATAGGCATCGATCTCTTTATCGGTGCAAACTCTCCTATCTCGCTTTGTGACGATAGTATTAACTTTTGCCTGAGTGACTTGATACTCTAAGGAGGGGGACACCCCTTAAAAGAATTCAAGGGTAGTTAAGAGGCACCACTAACGCAATGCCTCAAAGGAAGGGTTCTCCTTACTTGCATCCCTTGGTTCCATCCTTGGAGTACCTTTTTACTTGAGCATTAGATAATATCATCGCAACAAAGTGTACGTCTTAAGGGCACTCGAAGGTCAATTTAGGGTGCATAATTGCTTGACAACTTGATTGATCAACCAAAAAGGACAAAAGTAACCTCAACCTTCTTAACAGTCATTGACCAGAAATTTCAAGTGCCTCATTTCTCTTATACCACTTACGTGGGAATGGAGAAACACTGCCTTGACTATATTTGGCCAAGCTGAAGAGTTGGAAGAGGACTTAAAGAATTTTAAATCAACAAATGACCTATTGCCTTGTGTTTGCTTGGTGTGTACGTGATAGAGCTCTCTAGGAATTTTCTATTTTAATCTATCTAAGTCCTAAGAGAGTTAAAACATTTAATTGAAAGAAATGGACTATCCTAACTCTATCATTTTAACCAGGATCCCATGCCCAGAGCATATCCATCCTTTGATGGGTACATTGACAATTCATGGAATCATTCTTATTCTTATCCTGGGAGTACTGGCCCGATAACTCCCACTTTTGAGTAGAGCCTAGGAGCGAGATTTTCCAACCCTAGAATCCCTACTACTATGCAAACACCTAACCCTCCCACCCTTCATGATTTTCTGTATCAAGGTTGGACCGATACCCCTAGGCAAACAGAGCTTGAGATTGACTATCCTCCCCAATCCGATAGTAGTAGCCTCTCCTCTTTTATGATAGAAATGCAAAAATAACAAAAAGAAATGATGGAGACTATGGGAGAGATGTTGAGAAATAGTCAACAATTGAACAAAGAAATTAGATAGCTTAGCTACGCTCTTCCTAGTAATTCTGATCCCTACCCATACGACCATGATCATGAAAATAATTCTGAGGAACCAACGACAATAGGGATCCTATTTTAAGTAGCTATCACTTAGACTCTCCCCATGAGACACGGCCACTAGAGAAGAATGATCCTAGTGATTATCTACCCGAGCTATATTGGAGTCAAAAGAAAGGGAAGATAGTACCTCTTGAGGACCTTGACCCTAATGACAATATTTTCCTTACCTCTGATAACCCAAGTCAAGGTCATATTGTTCATATCACTTCCCCTATTAGTTATCTGGTGGAACCCCATTCTACCCTTAGTGAGCCTAATCTTGACCCTCCACTTAGGGAATCAACACCTACCATCCAGCATTCTGAAGATTTAAATGCACCCAATAAAGGTGACCCTAAGGGAATGGAGGATGAATTGGATCAATTTTGGTCCCAGGGGTACAAAGAGTCTATTTTAGAGGAGGATGATAACCTAATGGAGGAACCCAACCTTAGAATCTGGAGTGAATCTCAGGGGGATTATGTGTTATTCAAGGACTTACCCCCTGAGGATATAAATAATCTGGTGAAATCCGGATTCCTCCCTACTTTTGATTTTGAGAGTCATCCTCCACAAATCAGGAGTTAATATTAGAGGAGGACAAATACAATAGTGAGAAGCCTAGGGGAGACTCTCAGGGACAAAACATGTCAATTGAGGATTTATACCCCGAGAAGAACAAAGAATCGAGTGATATAGGCTTACTCCAAAACATTAAGATGGATCCTCCATCAGAAATAATTGATGATACTAAAGCAACTCCTTTCTTTACTAATGAATCACATATACACCGCGACAAAAATTTGAGTGAACCAAAAGAATTCAGGGACGAGATTAATGATAATGATTCAGTTGCTTCAACCCTACCATCAAAGAAATTTAATTTGGAGTCTACCATTGATTCACATATACTAGAAGGTGAAAATATGACTGATCATTAATGATAGGCAAGGTGACTTGAATTTTTCTGCAATAATTGTTAGGGAGAATACACAATCTGAATTGTTGTTGGAATTGGACTTGACACCGACTAAGCCCTCCTTGGACTTAACCATTACCGCCCAACACCACAAACAACCCTTCCACTCCCTAACCGATCCTTGGCTCAGGTCTTTGCTCACTTACATTCTTTCTGGGGAGAATATCAGGCCAGTACATCCTCGGGTAGAATGGCGAGTTTGGATTGATGCTTGTACGTTTAGTCTCGCCATTTAAGGGTTTAAAATAATTATGTTTATATCTTTTAAAATCCTTCCTGCTTTGGAGGATCCTTGTTATCCTCCACTTATTCCATTTCGGGAGGTCCCTTTTCATATTCCTTTTATTATTCTTAAACCTCCCCAAGTAACCAACGTGGTTCTCCGCTTTCATGTCTTTTGGTGAGCATTTGGAATCACGTTACATCATCAACTCGCCAACATCCGTGGCTACCTATTTTCTAGGCCCAAGCTGTTACGCATATTTTTAGGGCTTAGCTTTTTCTGTCTGGAACCAAATTTACAGGTTCCCAATAAGTATGGCTGCTGATAGAAATGTAGCGCTTGTTGGGAGGCAACCCAGCGTTCTGAATAACATCATCATCAGGTGATTTCCTTCCTTTCTCCCCCTATTTTAATTTTACAATGAGGACATTGTAGGATTTAGGCATGGGGGGTGCATTTGGTATTTTAGGAAGTATTCATGCATTTAGGTTAGCATATAAAAAAAAAAAATCTTTTCTTGAGCTGAATTGGTTAGTCCCTAACAAATCATCTTTGTCATAGAGGTGTCCTTAAAGATTTTTCTTC
Organism: Thalassia testudinum; assembly: GCA_037157565.1. Taxonomy (NCBI): domain Eukaryota; kingdom Viridiplantae; phylum Streptophyta; class Magnoliopsida; order Alismatales; family Hydrocharitaceae; genus Thalassia; species Thalassia testudinum. The sequence continues at coordinate 44,046,938 of JAZHRO010000078.1, forward strand.
TTAAATTACTTCTTAAGTTTAGAATCCAGTACATTTACTTCACTTGCACGTAAACTGGGTAATGGATCTTTGAATAGAACCAATAAGCATTTTTAATCTACTGAACCCTTGGACAGTTAAAAGGGAGTCAGGCATACTATCTTCTATTAGATCCACCTCATATTTGTGAGAAGAAAGTAGAGAGATTACTGGTGCGCTAAGTCTAGTGCAAGGACTCTTAAGTTTTGGACAATCAGATGATGATACCTCAGAGTTAGGCATAGTTTTCGCTCTCTGTTCCTATGTGCGTACATTGTGTGAATTCCTGAGAATCACCAAATAAGGTAGATACACAGAGATTAAGTCTTAACAAAACTATGACTATGGTGGATGGTTACGACTGTCCTTCATAGAGTCCTCAGTAGAACGAGGGTAATAGAGTCAAAGATCAGAAATACGCTTGTCCTATCCATTCCTTCCCAGTGCCGAGAGTAAGCACTTCTACCAACTAAGCCACACAATATCCTCTTGACCATCATCATCCCTAATAATGCCTCATAAATAAAAGTCTGCGTCATGTTATGTTGATTTATAAAGAAAGAAAAAGAAGAAAAAAAGAAACAATTATATTTAGAAAAAAAATAAATAAAATAAAATAAAATAAAAGAGAGAGAGAAAAGAAAAAGAAAAGAGTCTAAGTTTATAGTTTTATCTTCATGACGATGTTTCTGAGGCAACAAAAACCCCATCATGATCCACCAAATATGACCTATACCTACCTTTCATTATTTCTGATCGCCCGAATACTAGCTGAGAACTCTAACTTAGTTGTAGAGTTATTAGGACTTTAGTTGAAGTGTGAATGCCATGTGAGGCCACCAAATAATGAGTACATTTACTAAATCTGGTGAGATTTGTAATCTCAAAAAGAAAAGAAGGAAAAGAGTGAGCACAAAGAAATATCAAGAGAGCACAGTTATTTAACCTCTCTCTGAGTTGACTTATTTAATAGTTTAGAGATCTAGAGTCTGTAGTACTAGATTACATGTAGCACCAGATGAGTGTGTGCCATCAAATACAAATCTATTCAACTCGATATCTCCTACCAAGCCAAAAAGCCGGGGTCAAATTATAAATTATCTTCTGCTTTATCCTCGAGAGAAGTAGTTGCCTATCCCGATAGAATTTTATCAAGGGTTAAGTAAGAACTTCAAATGTAAGTTGGCTTTTCACTTGAATCCGTTACTTAGGATACTATCACTTCACGAGTCTGGATCCCTAAATTTTTGGAATAAGGAAAGAAGAAATCTTCTTATTACTTCTATTATTTTTCACTTTTGCTCGGGACTAGCAAAACTTAGGCATGGTGGCATTTGATAAGTCTACTTTTGTGGACCATCATTTGGCCTAAGTACTCTTTAATTAGTCATTCTTAGTTAATATTTGATTAGGAATTAAGGGGGAATTCAACATAGTCTGTATATTATCTTATGCATCAATTTTATGCTTAATAACATATGATATGTTATCATAATCATTTGGTGGATGCAGGCTAGGTACAAGGAACTTGAAGGCAACAGTCAGATGTCCAAAGTCCCATTTTAAGACATCTGGAATCTAGTCTGGATGTCTGGAACTTCCAGCATGGACTCCTTGCTAGCCAAATATTTTAAGACGTCTAATGTTTTTATCGGACATCTAATGGCTAAACGGACAAGACTTATCCGTCGGTTTCAACCACTTGCAATTTTCGTGAGTGGTTGCAGAAGTCGACTGCAGATATTTCAAAAACGAGCCAACAGAGAGGAAGGATCATCTTCTACCCCTGGCGGGGACTATCTCTCCATCATTCTCCACTGTGAAGGAGGCGAGCACCACGGATCCTACGTGCACTATGGACTCGGTGTACACCATGGCTTAGGCATACTCCACCTCTGCTCCTTCTCCTTCTCGCCAATCGCATGGTGACAGCGTGCGGCCTCAACACCTTCCACATCACCAAACCAACCCCCCCCCCCACTGGCCATCTCCACCCATAGAGCCCACTTCACCACCTTCCCCAACATGACCCACGCCACCACCGTCCTCCCTTCCCCCTCGCAGTAGGCCTCTCCCAAGCAACCGCGTCCTCTCTCCTCATCTCTCAGATGCAACACCACCATGCCCTCTCGAGTAAAGGACCGCAACCACTGCGACCCTATTACGACAGCCACAGTGAACCACCGTGCCACCACGCCACTTCTTCTTCTTCAACACGCTTGCAGCTCCACAGGAAGGAACCCAAAGTCGCCAGCCCCCCTTGTCGGGACTTGAACAGGTTTTGTTAATATGGTGAAATTATCGTTGAAGTGAGTATAGTGGTTAACCTAAATCGAGCTTAACCATCTTTTTACAAATTTTTTAACCTGGCCTACTTAATTTTATCTTGGTCACTTTTAGGCCCAGGGTCGAACTCAGGGAGGCGGCTATTAAAGGTGAAGAAGTTTCTACACCTTTCCTACAACGAATCTCTTCCGTGCATTTATTATGTTTTTGGTTTTTTTTCTATTTAAGATTTTTTTTGCTGATAATTTTGTCCTTGAGGTACACCCTCAAAATCAGGTCCTTGGCATTGAGCCAAATTATTCTTGGCTTTTAGCCAACTTAGGGTTTCCAAAAAAACTGGTCCTGCTATTCGTAAGATTGAGTACCTGCAAGACAAGGATTATATTTTCTCTTTTACTCTTTTTTTTTATCTTTTTAATAGCAGGAAACACAAGAGAAATAGAAACAAGATAGGTTGCTTGTAAAGAAATAAATATAGTCTATATATATACAGATATATATATTATATATATAGGGGTGGGGGTGGAAGTGGAAATGGCATGTAGCACAGTGTCGAGTTGGTCCACGTCTAGGAAGATGCAACCAACAAGACGAAGTGCCGCGTAGAGTGTAGGGTGGATGTGTGGGAGTGTGTGTGGAGGCGCTTTCTTTACGCGGGTATTATTGAATATCAGCAACTGGTGCAGATATTCCCGCGATATAACGCATGGTGGAGTGACTAGTGCATATGGATATAGGTAGGTGATGTGTATGTAAATTTATATATATATATATATATCTATATATATATATATATACATATATATATATATACATATATATATATATATGTATGTATATGTATATATATATATACATATATATATATATCTATATATATGTATATGTATATATATATATATGTATATATATATATATATGTATATATACATATATATACATATATATATATAATTAGATATCTATGTATATATGTGTATAGATATACTTGTATAAGTATCTATGTATATGGATATATATATATATATAAGTATGTATAGGTCTGTACAAGTGAGTGTGAGTGTACAAGTCTGTGTGTGTGTACAAGTGTGGTGTGTGTATGAGTAAGGGAGCGTCTGCTGGAGAGGAGTGTGAGAGAAAGTGGTGAGTTAAGACGTCTGGCAGCCGCAGGCGTTGTCTGATGGCCAAGGCACAGGCGTGGGCACACGTAGGTGCAGGCGCGCAAGGGTGCGCCTGGAAGAGAGGACGCAACGCAGCACACTACGTAGCGCAGCGCACTGCGCTGCGGGTTGGAGAGGCTGCGAACGCTGGAGAGGAAGCAGGCGGGTGTGAGCGTACGCAGGCGGTAACGGCGAGGAGAGAGAGCACGCGGTGACCAAATAAGTGACAAACTCTCCAGTCACCGCACTGTAGCTACAGTGTCTCGCTGAGAGGCGTGAACAATAGCTACAGTGCCGTGTGTGGAGAACAACCGGTTGTGGTCGGTTCTGCATGTGCAGGCGTGCTGGAAGGCTCCTGCGCGCGCGGAAGGATCTTGCGGCCGACTACTGGCTTGCGCGTGGTGCTTGCGCTACTGCTGGCTGCCGTGCTGCTGTTGCTGGAGCTCCGGAGCTTGGAGCTTCGGCAATGGCGGGAAGGGCCTCAGCGACGGAATCAGAGAGTGAAACCACCACGCCCACCTGCTCTTGGATGAGCTGGGCGGTGGTGGAACTCACAGTGGTGGTCGTGGGACCACTGTGAGCCTGCTCCTACCCGCAGTGTATCTCTTCAGTGGGAAGAGGTACTGAGTATGGAGAGGAGAGGGGAGGAAGATGGCCTGGACGAAGGTGGCTGCTGTGTTGTATGTGCCAAGCTCCCCCTCGCAAGGAAGAGGCAGGGCTTTTTAAAGGAGAGGAAGGCATGCCACGGCCATGCCCTGGGTGTGCATGACCAGCCATGCAACTGGCAGAGCATGCTGCTGGCAGAGAATGGCGTGACGAAGAGTAAGCCCATGCCCTGAGCCGCGTAAGCGAGAAGAAATTCAAAGCAAAATAAAAAAAAAATGAGGATGGTGAAATTGTGAGGCAGCACTTGAAGGTGTTATTTACATGGCCAATTATTCACTCTCCTCCCCTCTCAAATGCATGCATGTGTCAATTTTACAAATGCAACTATAGCTACCTAATATGCAATGGCAGTGCTAGGAATAACACAAGATGGCATATTTGTTGGTGTATTTTTGCTGTGCAATCACCCCTCCACGTAGCCACTCCTCTGAGCCTTCTCCAACCACCGAACTCGACGTCGAGCACCGCTAAGCACCACGAGCATCTTGCGGGCCACAGAGGTTGCGAACGGCCAAGAACGTAGAACCTCCACCTCGACCTCTGCCAGCGTCCTCTTCCTCCAGCCGTAAGACCAACATCATCGAAACCCCCTCCGTGCCCTCTACATCCTCCGAGCACCTCACGGCCAATCGTGGTTCGCACATCACGCAAGGAGAGAGGAGAAATCCTCTATTTCCTCTTGCAATATTATTTATGGGGTATGCCATTGTAACAAAGCACTATTCATTTATTTATTGACTTATCATATTCTGAAAGATTTGCATGAATATCCCTCCTGTTTATCAGAATTACGGATAGCTGAACTCTTCTCATGCATGATAGAGTATTGGATATTGGTTATGGGAAACGAGTTCAGTTTTGATTAAGATTGACGATGCTTGTTGGTACTAAGATCATGATTCACGTGTTTCCATTATGGTGATTTTGTATGTGCACCCTCACATTATTGATTAATTATTTAAATCAAGAATTTATGTTGAAAACACGTGCACTAGTTAGTATGCATACGCATTGAGTTTCCCGAATAAACGAGACACTATTCACTAGTTTAAATAGGCTAATTCCTCCCTATTGAGATGACCTAACTCTTCGTGGTTAGTTTTGAATTATTAAATATTTTTGAAATGCGATTTTCTACCACGCAATGAACTATAACGACACGACATTTTATGTTAAATTTTTCAACGAAAATGAAGATCACTCTTTCACCTATAGGCCCACAAGGCTTCCGGAAGGTGGGCAGACCAATCCTTCCTATCAGGCCGAACAGTGACCTGAAGGATCTTCTTGATCTCCCAATTTGACAATTCAGCCAATCCATTAGTCTAAGCGTGATAAGGAGTCGAGATATGATGCGACACCCCATACTTTTTCATTAGGGACTGGAAGTGCACATTCGCGAAGTGGGTCCCTCCATCAAAGATGATAGCTCGTGGAATACCGAATCGAGAAAACATGTGTTGATGAATGAATTTAATCACAACTTTATGATCACTGGTTCAGGTTGGGATGGCTTCGATCCATTTGAACACATAGTCCTTGGCCAAGAGAATGTATTCGAAACCATCGGATTTTGGGAAGGGGCCCATAAAGTCAATCCCTCAGATGTCGAAGATTTCGCACATAAGAATTGGCTGTAAAGGCATCATGTCATGTCGGCTCATGTTGCCTAAGGTTTAGCAATGAGTGCATGCCTTACAGTAGTCGTGCGCATCTTTGAAAATCATGGGCCAATAGAATCCACACTGAAGGACTTTTGTTGCGGTCTTGTGTCCAGAAAAGTGACCACCGCAAACCTGGCCGTGGCAGAAGGATAAAATTCCATTGAACTCAGATTCTGGAACACATCTTTTAATGATTTGATCGGCACCGATGTGGAAGAGAAACAAATCTTCCCAGACAAAGTATTTGTCATCTGAAAATAATTTGTCTTTCTTGGATTTTGGCCAATCAGACGGAATCCGATGCGATGCCAAATAGTTCACCATATCAACATACCATGGAAGTTCTGTTTCGATTGTCAGGAGGTGCTCATCCGAAAAGTGCTCTGTGATAGGTCTAGAAGGGTCAACGAGTGAAGAAGTAAGACAAGATAAGTGGTCAGGTACCACATTCTGCTTTCCCACCTTGTCGCGAATTTCAAGATCAAATTCTTACAACAGCAAGATCTAGCAGATTAATCTAGGCTTCGTGTCCTTCTTCATGAGTAAGTGCCTTACTGCAGTGTGATCTGAGTAAATGATGACGTGGGATCCCAAGAAGTATGACCTGAATTTCTCCAGTCCAAATACTACATCCAGCAGCTCTTTCTCTGTAATAGTGTAATTACGTTGAGCCTCGTTCAATGTCTTACTAGCGTAATATATGACCACTTGTTTCCCATCGATTTTCTGACCCAACACCACTCTTACTGCTTAGTCAAACGCATTGCACATGATCTCGAAGGGTTGAGACAAGTCAGGAGATTGTAGGATTGGTGCTTGGGTGACTTGGTCACGCAGGATCTCAAATGCATGAATGCACTCACTCGATACCTCAAAAGGTGTGTCCTTTGAGAGGAGATTCGTCAAGGGGCATGTGATTTTAGAGAAATCAGGTATGAATTGACGATAAAATCCAACGTGCCCGAGGAATGATCTGATGTCTTTAACCAAGTTAGGCACAGGTGGTTTGGAAATCAAATTCACCTTAGCCCGATCAACCTGGATACCTCTCTCAGAGACAAGATGTCCAAGAACGATGCCTTTAGGAACCATGAAGTGGCTCTTTTCCCAAGAGACAACCAGGTTCACTTCAATGCACTTTTAAGGATCTAGACCAAATGCAGGAGGCATTCATCAAAAGATTCACCGAATACCGAGAAGTCGTCCATGAAGACCTCAAGGTAATTACCTACCATATCTGAGAATATGGCTAGCATGCACAGCTGAAAGGTGGCAGGTGCATTGTAAAGCCCGAATGGCATCTTGCGAAACACGTACGTACCATAGGGGTAGGTAAAGGTGGTCTTCTCCTGAACCTATGGATGAATTGCCACCTGATTATATATGGAGTAACCATCTAAGAAATAAAAAAATTGATTTCCTGCCAGTTTCTCAAGAATCTAGTCAATGAACGAAAGCGGGAAATGATCTTTCTTCGTGGAGGCATTCAGTTTTCGATAGTCTATGTAGACTCTCCACGAATTTGCAATGCAAGTCGGGATGGTCTCTCTAGATTCAATCATGATAACGGTGAGCCCTGCCTTCTTAGGCACAACCTGAATTGGGCTCACCCATTGACTATCAGAGAGTGAGTAGATAATACGAGCATCTAACCACTTGAAATCTCTTTCTTCACGACCTCCTATAGATTCGGATTGAGTCTTCTCTGCATCTCTCAGGATGGTCGTGAGCCCTCTTCAATGTAGATATGGTGTGTGCAATAGGAGGGACTGATACCAGTTAGATCATCGAGAGTCCATCCGATGGCTCTCCAATGCTGCTAGAGAACAGAAATCAGCTTTGTTTCCTGATCAAATGTGAGTCAGGAATTGATAATCACAGGAAACATTTGATTGGAACCCAAAAATACATACTTTAGATGATCTGGGAGAAATTTCAATTCCATAACTAGGTTATCAGTAGCAGGTGAGGGTTCAGGATGGGCCTCAGAAGATAAAGTGGGAGCTAAGGGTGAATCTAGATCAGCTCTGGGCTCCTCTAACTGTGGGTCAGAATTTTCTTGGGATTGAGGATCAGAAGTAATTGGGTCTTCCTCTGCAACTAGCCTCAACCATAGAACTAATATCACATACTTCCTTGATTACCCCACAGTTTATTCCTTTCTGGGCCTTGAAGATGTCAATATTTAATGTCTGGTTCTCGAATTTTAACTTCATCTGGCCCTCTTCACAATTGATATTTGCCCTAGATGTGGCTAGGAATGGTCTCCCTAAAATGATCAGTGTGTTCCTCAAATTTTCAGGAGTCTCCATGTCTACCACAATGAAATCTACTATAAAATAGAAATCCCAGATCCGTACCAAAACATCCTCGAGAATTCCTCTAGGTGACTTGATTGATCAGTCTGCAAACTGCAAGGTCACCTCAGCCAGTTTGAGCTCAATTTCCTCAAAATGGTCTAGTAGGGATATAGGTATCAAGTTTATGGAGGCTCCTAAATCCAACAATGCTCGATCAAATTCTAGATCACCGATTTTGCAGGAGATCAAAGGGGTGCCAAGATCTTTTGCTTTCTGCGGGAGTTTACTCAAGGCGATCGAGCTGACTTGCTCAAACAATATGATCGGACTCCCATCTTTGCTTTGCAACTTACGCTTAGGTGTACACAAATCCTTCAGAAATCTTGCGTATGCCGGTACGTAGCGGATTACGTCCATCAAGGGGATGTTTATCTGGACTTGCTTAAAGAGCTTAACTAGATATTCCTCATAAGTGTCACGGGTTTGGGTTTCCTCTTTCCTTTGGTCTAGGCCTTAGGAAATGGAACCTCTGTAGGTTCCTCTAGGCTTGGTTCAGGTTCTGGATTTAGGATAGGGGTGTCCTGGATAACCATCCTAGGGTTAGGCTCTGAACTACCAGGCTGAGAGTGGCTTGGATAAGGTGGATCCTATGTCGTCTTGCCACTACAAATGGTAACAGAATTAAGTCCTGCCTAGCTCTGGTTTAGATTTGGTAGAAGTGGTGATTGCTGCTGATATCCCGAGTATGATGTCAAAGCTTCCATCTCGTCGAGTGATGGAGTAGCAGCAGCCTGGTAAACATAGTGAGCTTGGCCTTGATTTGTGTTCATAACACACCTCTGATTCGGCATGTTATTAGGATCTGGCAGAGGCTGAGATGGAATTGCACCAAGCTAGTGAGAATTCACCATCTATGCAAGTTGATTTATAACTTCTATGATCTTGTCTTTGTGCTGTTTCTGCAAAGCAACATTGGTCTTTTGTATGTCAGCTAGGGTTTGTAGGATAAGAGTCATTTGATCTTCTGCTGATGACCCAAATTGATAATTTGGATCGGGTCTAGGCTAAGCAGGTTGCTATGGGCGTGGAGCTTGTGGTCAGGGTTGGAATTGAGAACTCCAATTTTGATTATTCCCTGACCATGCAAAGTTGGGATTATTACACCATCCAGGGTTATAGGTGTTTGAGAATGGTTCATTCTGAATGGCGTGGAGATCCTCGCAGATATGAGGAACACTAGAGAAGTCAAAATACTAGGGTTCAGAGTTCCCCTAACTAGAGCAGGTGGTCCCGAAGTTTTCTCCAAAACTAAGATCAGACAGGGGTGGTATAAGTCCATCCGTTGAAGAGAGTGGTGATAAATATTATGCACAGCCTCCCTACCAGAGGGCGGTTGCGCATATGTGCTCTGCTGTGCTGAGGTGGTTCTCTGTAGATGTCAAGTCACTTCATCCACCTTCTTTCCGATAATAGAGACCTTGTCCAGGAGACTAACCATCAGTTTTAGATTGACAGATGCAGACAGACCCTTAGTCTTGTATGTCCCCTGTGTTTTTGTCAATGCACGGGTAGTCGTCCAATTTAACATACCCATAGATTCATTGTTTATGGAGTTCTTGCACATATTCTCGAGAATCTCCCAAACGGTATCTTCATGTTGACCCATGATGCTTCCATCATAGGTTGTATTGACAAAGAGCTTGATCTTGTCATGGAGCCCATTGTAAAAAGACAAACAATGTGGAAAATCAATTCTCTTTTAATTCAGGCAAGTGTGCTTTCCTCAAAACCCTAAAAATAGAAACCCTAATTTGGTTCTTTTTCCAGATCCAATTCCTTCCAAATGTAGCACCTAGGGCTCAATCAAGGAGGTGAAGAACCCTAGGCACCTTAAATCCATAGTAGGTGCAGAAATCTGGGTAGGGATGTCTGAAATCAATCAAATCAAGCAATTCAAGTGATTAAGTCCAATAAGGAAATCAAGTTGATCCTAATTGATTTATCTTTTTAATTCTTTCCAGAAATAGGGGCTTAAGAAGAAGGAAATGAGATTACTTGCCCCTGGAGTGCCTGTTGTGCAGCTGATCTTCTCCGTGTACCTTGCACAACCACAACAAAACCGATAGAACAAGTTAGTATCAAATCAGAAAATGTAATTAGTGAAATCAAACTGCGCGTTGCTTCTCGACAATGGCACCAAAATGTTGAGGTGAAATCGTCGTTGTTTAGGAAATGTGTTATAGTATAGGATAAAATTGCTCAAATCATTTAAATTTATAGCTCAGATTCAGGAAATAGAGTCCGAGGTCATTTGCAGGGAGCAAAGATGCAATTTTAATTCACTAATCATATGAAATATAAGCAATTGAAAGCATTGATATTCAAAATGATATTTCAATAAGAATAGGACTAATAGTGCAAAAAGATCGGGTTAAAATGGTGATTTAAATCACCAAATTAACCCCTAAAAGTTAAGCTCACAAATATTCAAATAAATGTACAGTAACCAAATCAAATTTCTCAGCAATTTTCAGAACCAAGCACAGGGGCAACCAATCAGTCGATAGAACCAAGGCACAGATGCCTTAAGCCTTCACGCCTCAGAGAAGCCAAGGCACAGCAGCAGCAGAGGAGCACAAGGCTCTTCACAAGAGCAAGGCACAAGGGCCTCACTGAGCCTTCAGCGGCTAAGTCCTAAGAGGAGATGACGGCACAAGAGCAAAACCCTCCCCCCTCTCTCTCTCTGATCTCTTTCTTCTTTGTCAATTCAGACCTGAGTGAACAGTACCGGTAATCGAGTATACAGTCAAAGGTCCAGACCCGCCTGTGATGTGTAGCGAGTGAGGAGTGAGCGCACGTGCGGTGAGTGGGACCTCACCCCATGTGCTAAGGTGAACAACGGGTATCACAAATCACCCTTATCCGCTGTTGGGGCATCTTCAATTAGCGATGTGGGACTATGTTCCCACGTGTTCTTCGCACCGTAGCAACAGGCAGTGAGGCTTCGAATTGGAGGCGAAGCCATGGCTACAGTGTCTAATTGAGGTCCTAGAAGAGCACCTGGGAGTCATCCACAGCACCTAGAGATGGACTCGCGGATGATTGAGGCCGGAGAACTGTAGTCAAGGTTGGAGAAGTCGAGGATGGTGGCGGTGCTCTGGTGATGACCTAAAAAGAAGAAGGCGGCCTCTCGGCCATGTTAGAAAAGCTCAGGAGGATCGCGTGGATGTGGTGAATGTGATGGTGGCCATGGCATTGCGTGGGGATGAATGTGCAGGTCTAGTGACCTCGAGAAGGTGGTGCGAAGGTGTGTGTGTTCGATGGGGAGTTTGAGAGGCCAATCCCCTCAATTACTTGAGGGATTTTGGTCGTGAGGACGTGGCAGAGCTTTTGAGACGGGTGGTGAGCGGTTTGGTGCGGTGTGGCGATTTTGCGAGGTCACCGATGGTACGCCGGAGACATGGAAGACGATAGTGGCATAGGCATGAGAGTGTGCTAACGTGGGTGTTGAGTGTGTGAATCGGGTCAAGGGGAGATGAGGAGTCGTACTGGAGTGGTTGCTGATGAAGGAGCTACGGAGATGGCACCAACTATGATTGGTCGATGCCGGAGACGAAGGGTTGCTCCGGGAGGAAGAACGGCGACGCTTGAAAGGGGAAGGAGCTTCTCGCAAGTATGGCGAGATGTGGAAGAGGCTAGGGAAGGCAAACCTGCTGCCTATATTACGTGGCAGCAGGTGAGGAGACCGAAGGGAGAAGGTCACCAAAGCGGTCTTTGGAGTAGGTCGAAGGTAGAGAAGATGGAGAATTTCTGGGCCTAGAACTCGCTGAAGAGCTAGGCAATGTGATGGAGATCCTTTTAAAGGCTTCAAGCAGGCTTCTAAGCTTGGAAACAAGCTTGAGGAGCTTGAATTTCCAAGGAAAGAGATCCCTAAAATCCACAAGTTCACACGAGCTTCAAGAGAAGAATTGGAGCCCAAGACAAGGTTTAGGTGATTGGGGATTCTCTCAAGACCATTCCTTCCAATTTTGGAAGGGATTGATCGAGAAATCAAGGAGAAATCCCAGATTGAAGGTCGGTGTTGATGGGTTCACATTGGTAATGGCAGTAGGGACCTTTTTGAAGGAAATATGAGAAGTTAGGGAGCTAAATGCAAATATTTAGAAAGCTAGGGGCTTAAGTGTGAAAAATAGAGTTTAAATGGACAAAAATGCAAACTAGGTCAAGATGAACTCTGATTGGGCCCAAATTTTGTTACAAACCTAATTTGGACTTACGAAATCTGATGGTGAAGTCAGATTTCAGTTTTAACCAAGTTTGATAGGGTAATTTACGTAGAAACCCAAATTTGGGCAGAACTATGCATATGACTCTATTTAAGGTCGAAATAAGTTCCAATGGAACACAAGGGTACCAACCTCATGGAATATTTTTATATGAATTTTAGAAGGTTTAGATGGATTTTATTCTGACCAGAACCTCAGTAATTTAAGAGGGTTTGAAATTATGGTTTTGGGTGCTCTATTGGTTCTTGAAATGCGTGAAACCTTGTTTTTATTTGCATGGACCCACTTAGTAGATTTTAATGCTTATTTGACCTTTATTTCACCCTTAGCAAATCCCTTGGTTATTCTATGTTCATGATATGCCGTTAAAATTATAGAATTAACCCTAGTTATCTACTCTCTTCTCAAAGCAGCCTGAAGTGGACTTATAACCCTCAGATGGTTATGTAGGAGCATTTATCTTTTAAACCTAACTAAAAGTGGCCAGTTAAGGACTATGATGGTGTTCCCACCACATCTCGATGAGGTCCGAAACACAGTTAAGAATCTTACGCCTCTGTTAGCTACGAATCTCACACAGAGAATAGTTTCACAAATTCCTGTAGGGAGGAAATTTGTGAATGATAAACGCCAGCTTATCATCATCCTTAGCATTCATTCACATCTAGTTCCTAATATTTTGTCCACTGCATTGCATTATATCATTACATTTAGCATGCATGTGCATTTAGGTTTTAGAGCATACATTAGCATTCATTTCACATTATCTCATGTAGTTTCCGTTTGATTTCCAGGGATGAATGCATTAGAAATTAGAGAAACCCTGGCAGTATGGAAGGCACTTGGAACATTTGTGAAGATAGAAGCTCCAGTAGTTGGACCCCAGCTCAACTCAGCTGGATCCAACTCAAATGCAACTCCTACCCTACTCCCTCTCCACCTTAATGGCTATCCACCTACATTAAAACCCCCAACCATTGGTGCCTAAAGTACACTCCTTGGCACCCTTTCACATGGCACCAAGGAAGCTTCCTAACCATTCTCCCTGGCACCCTTTCACATGGCACTAAGGAAGCCTCCTAACCACCCTCCTTGGCACCCTTTCACATGGTGCCAAGGAAGCTTTCTAACCACCATCCATACTAGCCTATAAAAAGACCCCCCATCCTACCATTCAAACCATCCTTGTCAAGCAATAATTCTTCCTCCTATCAAACACCTATAGCCACCATACATCCCACGACCAAGAAAGGAGAAGGAGAGAAGAAGATTAAAGGAGTAACCTACCCTCTCCCTTGGTGCCTTCTTCCTCTTCTCTCTCCTTCCTTATGCCACGCCAAGGAGCAAGCTTCCATCTAGGGAGGACAGCCAGGCAGGAGGAAAGAAGGGTGGGCGTCAACATTTGAGAGGAGCAACTCAATGAGCTAGAAGGAATTCCTCTTCAAGTTTGGGAGCCACCATTCTTGGAGTGAAGGCTGCCTCAGCTACTCCGGAGAACTTTCTATCTTTTATTTTGTTGAATTTTAATTCCTGTTAAGCATTCATCTACCTAGGGATTAACTAAGTGGAACTCTGCTTAGTTGAGCTCCCTAGGTACTTTGTAAACATTTCTTCTTAATAACAAAGTATCTTTCTTTAGTCTTGAATTTTCAATTTCAAGTAGAAACTTTATTTATTTTAGCATATCACATCTCTCTTCTATTTACCCTAGATGCACTTGCCTAGGGTGAGCTTAGAAGAGAAGACTTCTCTTCTCACTTAGGTTCTAGTTGTTGGCAAGTTTCTTTAGCATAGTTCTATCTTCGCATTCGTATCCCACTTATTTCCAAACATAAAAATTTACAAAAATCAAAATACAAAAAGAGAAGTGTTGATTTGAGAGATGAGAGAGAGAATCACTTATTTGATTAATAAATTGGCCTCCTTGGACGACCCTAGATACCACCACTATCTAGGAATATAAATTTAAAAGCTGATTGATTTTACACATTGCATCGACATTAAAACCCCCATTTATAAAACTGTACAAATCTTGCATCAAAGAACAATATATATATTCAAGATCCTTCTACCTTGGGTTTTTATCAAACTCCCACTCAAACGCAACAGGGGACCTTTGTCCCATCTTTTCCTACTCTTTTTCCACTTCCTTTTTCTCCACCTGTGGAAAACATGCCAAATCATAACAATCTGTATGCCATCCAGGAATACGATTCAAAAATTCCGTGAAGAAAATAGTTAAGGTTTTGAGAAAGAGAAATCCACATGGTAGTACATGCAGAATTTCACTTATCAAAAAAATTTACCGAGACGGTGAGTCTCGGGTCAAACATGGGAAGGAGACATTTGATTTTCAAAATTGCATTCGATTTATTTATTTTTGGTATTTTTGGCTATACGCATTTTTTTGGTATTTTTATACAGGCAGAATATCAAGTCAGAATCTAAGATGCAACAAAATACTTAAAGAGAGGGAGAGAGAGAGATAACAAATAGCTATATTCAAAGTGAAGAAAAATGTCTATTACATAATCAATGTTTATTGAGAAAAATAAATCTACATTAGAAGGTAGAAAAAGAGATAGAAAGAGAGAATCCCCCTTAACGATTGCTTGGGGGATGAGTGCTTGGACGGTGCCTAGACGAAGGTGGTGCGAAGATGGAAGAAAGAGGATAGAGTTGGAGGAAGAAGACGATAAACATGGTGACGTCACGACGATCTGCTTCCTTGAATGGAAGTGAGAGGACGATTGGTGGTGGCTCCACGAATGAGGTTGAGGAGAGGGACAAAAATTATTTATTTTCCTTTAGTGGAGCTTCCCACAAGCTTGGGACACTAGATGTGAGCTCAAAAGAGGCTCTTGAGCTCTAGAGGGGGAGAGGAGAGGCTAGGAAGGGATGATTTGACAAAGGGGAGTGTATGAGGTTTATACAGTGGTGAAGGAGGGGCATCTCTCGGCCAAATTGTGCACAAGGTAGGCCACCGTGAGTGCATCCCTCGGCCACTGCACGTAGCACCTACGTGCACGCATTGTTGTCATCACATGGGACAGGAGAGGGGATGTGGTAGATGTCAAATTGCATGTTCATCGCATGTTGAGATCATGTTTGAGGCATATACGATCTCACGCGTTGGTCTCCAATCATCGCCCTGATCACATCCATATGGTTGGATTCTTTGTTTGAGGCCCATTTCAGTGCCATCCTATATTAATCATTAAAAAGAGATGAATTAATTCACAAATTAGCAAAAATTGTTCTAAATTCATGAATGTGCTACTACATTATATTTAGAGTACTAAATGCATCTAACCAACCTAAGAACATGCATGAATAGTCATTTTATGCTAAATAAATGTATGCTTATCATTTCACAATCAAATCATTACTCCAACACCTACAATCTTGAATGGAGAAAACTCTCCAACTTCTCTTGGTCTGATCAGAGCCAAAGACCACCAATCTACTAGAATCAGACCTATCAAACCCAAAACCCGTCAACGTTTCCTTTTCAGCAATTGCACGCGAGACCCACCCAGTCGAATATGCAAAACTATTCGAGGTAGTCTAGAGAATCACAGCTAGACAAATTTTGAGAGCTGTGAATGAGAGCTAGCGAAGAAATGCCGAGGCTCTCGCTGAAGTACAAAGGCAATGTTCAGCCGAACTAGCTGAACTTAGGGGTTAAATCACGCAGTTGGCTGAAGCTCGTCAACTAGTGTAACGACCCAATTCCCGAGTCCCTACGAGACACGAGAACCGGACCGACTCGACTAATCCTAAGACCTAGTCGTCCAACGAGGAAGTAACCAAAAGAGTAGTAAAATAAACCACATTCAGCATGAATATAACTAGCAGTAACAAAAATACAGCAGTAAGAAAAGGAACTACTACAGCATGTACCACCACAACAGTAGAACAACATTTATAACATAACATGAACTACAAGTAAAGAAAAGTACAGAGAGTAACAAGAACTACTCACTACAATGGAATAAAAAGGGGTACAAAAGAACTGCGGTAACTCTACTGGACCCTACTCGGCCCAGCGTCCTCTGCAGCCGCTGACCCTAACTGCTCAACACCTGGTCCTGAAAAGTAACGAGTGTAACACGTCAGCGAAACGCTGAATAGAGTGGCAACTAAAACTGAAGAAGCAGTAGAGTGTACAGTAGCTGTTATATCTTGTTACTTTCTTTATTTACGTCTTTCTATTATTTCACGATTTATTTATTTCTCAGATCCTTCACTTGATCTCGAATGTTCCTCGTGGAAACGATCTTGATTACAGAATTTTCCGAAAAGTAGAAGTAACACGTGGTGCTCTCCTGGCCGGGAGAGTCCCCCGTGGTGGTCCTACCCTCAGTCAACCACCCCAAGGTCGCTGACAGACGTAACGGTGACTACGGCACGCGCGATAAACGCACGGGTAGCTACCCCGCACTGGCATGCGGTCAGTCGTTTCCGTTAACGGGTGCGCCCCAAAGCACAGCACGGAACCAGTATAGGGCAGAGCCCTCTCAGTAACAGGGGTCCAACCCCTCCACAGTCCGTGCACCCTCGCCTGACTACCCTGGTTTGCCCAGTGGGCCTAACAAGTCGGTGTAGGAGGCTAGCAGAACCCCGGGGCCCGTCGGGTAGCTAGTGCTCTCCCTACACTAGTAGCTCTCCTCGGTACTGCGTACGAGAGGGCCAGCAAGTCGGTGTACAGTGGCCAAACCCACCCCGGTCTCAACCTCAGGGCAGCAAGCTCCCTTCTACACTAAGAGGTAATGTGTGCTCTCTTTGGTACCACGTACCCAAGAGACAACACACTTCCACGTTTCATTTCCTCAGTTCCATTCATTCTCTTTCCAGGAGTTCTACTCCTAATTCCCCGTAGGGTTCCAGCTCCTTTAACTCAGCTCATTTAGGTTTCACCGTTCCAGTTTTACGTTCATACAACCCATGTTTTCCATCATGTTTATTTATTCATAACAGGCAGCGGTTAAACCAATTTACAGGCAGCTATTATTTCCTTTCCACTTTTCAGAGATTGCAATATTTATATATTCCACTAGTTCTCCAGTCCTAGGATTCATGCCGTACCCTAGGATCTATCATACAATCTAGTTTTCCAGCCCTAGGATTCATGCAATACCCTAGGATTTATCATTCAATCTAGTTTCTCATTCCTAGGATTCATGCAATGCCCTAGGTTCTATTAATTGTTCCATAATTGTAACAAATTATACTAACGAATTTAAAAGCCACTCTACCAGCTACAACGGGAGTACTGGGGGCGTGGTCGGAAATCCCGCGCACCTCCGCAACCCCCGAGACTGCAATGGAACGGGGTCCTAACACAAGTATCAAACACAAGGAGTTTCTCAGAATAGTATATAATCACTGTAACCGGGTAGAGGATTTTATTCCGAAAAGAACGCAACTCGAAACGCGGAAAACGGACTCCGAACGGGCCCTAAACGGGTCGAAAACGACGAAACAGTCCAAAATCATAGGTCTGGAACCTCTTCCAGAGGTCTTAAATGTGGGTCAGATGGTACCTTCGTTCTGTGTAGTCCCTCAGACGTCCATAAGCCTGCGGGGGCGTCTGGCCTAGTTTCCAGACGTCCGATGGTCAACCCGAACGTCTGGAAGTCCCCTCCGTCGTCTGGCACTGCGGCCAGATGTCCGATTCGCATTGGATGGCGAGTCTCGTGCCCTCCCGAGCAGAACCTGCACATATCCACTCCTCGCTCTCAGTACGACGGGTTGCAGACGAAGGCGCGGCGGACGGCTGCATGGCCGTATACGCGAAAAAGGAAGATGGACGAAATAACTTACTTGCCAGACGTCTGGACAGTCCTCCAGACGTCTTCACCGTCATCTGGTTGGAAGCCCAGACGTCTGATTCTGGAAAAACTTCCAGAATCAGAGCTCAACTCGCTCTCCGCCCGCGACGCACGGCCGCGCCGCTCCCGGTCCTCCTGTTGCTCGAGCTGCAGCAGCCCTCCCGCGACATTCCACACCCGCTGCTCCCCCGTCGGCCGACTCTAGCTGCCCCGGCAAGCTCGAGCCCTCACGGTAGAGCGTCTCCTCCCTCGCGCAACACCTCCTCCCGCACACTTGCCGCGGCCGCTGCTGCCGCCGCTCGCTCTCGCATCGGCTGGAAGAGGAAGAAGGAAGCGGAGGAGATGAGAGTGAGGGAGAGGGCGAGGGCCTTATAAGGCCGCGCGGGGAGAGAGAGAGAGAGCGTAGCACTGCGCCCTGCTGGAGGAGAGAGGGAAAAAGAGGGAAAGGAGCGGCGGTTGCAGGTCTGCGCGTGCCTGCGCGCAGACGCAACCCTGTACGCCGTAGAAATTAAATCCCAGACGTTTGGGGGTTCCAGACGTTTGGTCAGACGTCTGGGCCACCTCCCAGACGTCTTAAAAAATGTCTTGAAGCCACGTTCGTAACAATATAACAAACTCAAAGGAAGTTTCATCCCCGAAACTTGCGCTAACTAGGGTGCGGGAAAAAAAACGCCATATAAAAACATAACAAACTCAAAGAGGACCAAAGCCGATCTGAAAAGACGTACCTACGAAGAGCTCCGGGTACCGCTCCCGCATTGCCGCCTCAGGCTCCCAGGTAGCCTCCTCGTACCGCTGACTCCTCCACAAAACCTTCACCAGGGGTACTTGCTTTCGTCTCAAACTGCGGACGGCTCGGTCAAGAATCTGCACTGGCCACTCGGGGTAGGTCAGGACGTCGCCCACCTCGACGCTCTTGTGACTCAGTACGTGACTGGGATCAGCTACGTACTTCCTGAGGTTGGACACGTGGAACACGTCGTGCACACCAGAAAGCTGAAGAGGGAGGGCAAGTCTGTAAGCAACGGGTCCAACCCGCTCCAGGACCTCAAAGGGCCCCACAAACCTCAACGCGAGCTTCCCTCTCACTCCAAACAGCTGCAGGCCCTTCATGGGCGAAACACGAAGGAAGACGTGGTCCCCAACCTCAAACTACACCTCTCTGCGTCTTCGATCCGCGTAGCTCTTCTGTCTGCTCCTGACAGTGCGGAGTCGACTGTGGATCTGCTCGACTACCTCCTAACTCTGCCGGATCAACCTGGAGCCAACCTCCCACTTGGTCCCCACCTCAACCCAACTCAAGGGTGCCGTACACCTCCGCCCATACAGAGCCTCGTAGGGAGCCATGCCGATGCTCGAGTGATAGCTGTTGTTGTATGCAAACTCCGCCAGGGGCAGGTGCTCCTCCCAAGAGCCCCTCCAGTCCAGTACACAGGCACTCAAAAGGTCGTCAAGTGTCTGTATCGTGCGCTCAGACTGTCCGTCCGTCTGGGGGTGGTAAGCTGTACTAAACCTCAACCGTGTCCCCAGGGCCTGCTGAAACTCAGCTCAAAACTGGGACGTAAAGCGGGTATCCCGGTCGGATACGATCTCCCGCGGAACTCCGTGTAGTCGTACCACGTCGCGGATATACCTCTCTGCCAACTGTCCTGGTCCCAAAGTGACTCGGATTGGCAAGAATCGTGCCGTCTTCGTCAGTCTATCCACAATTACCCAGACTGCGTCGTGTCCTCGCTGGGTGACAGGTAAGCCCACCACCAAGTCCATGGTGATGCCCTCCCACTTCCACTCTGGCACTGGAAGTGGCTGTAGCGGCCATGTAGGCCTCTGATACTCGGCTTTCACCTGCTGACACACTAAGCACTGCTGCACGAATTCACCCACATCCCGCTTCATCCCCCTCCACCAAAACTCGCGTCTCAAGTCGTGGTACATCTTCGTGTTTCCGGGATGTATGGTGAATCTGGAACCGTGTGCCTCAGTCAGGAGCTCTCTCATCAACTCCTCGTCCCTGGGAATGCACAACCGTCCCCTCAGGCGCAGCACCTGGTCTGTGAAAGAGAAGTCCCCTGGGTCTCCTGACAGTACTCTGTCGCGCAAGGACTGCAAGTATGGATCGGCCATCATTCCTATGATGATGCGGTCTATCAGCTCTGGCCTAGTCTGTCGTGTCACAGTCACTGCCCCACAGTGCCCCCGTAACTCTAAGGGTCGCCAACTGCCCACCTCCTCCAAAAGGCTCCAACTCTGTAACTGTAAACTGGCCAAGTGTGCGGGTGCCTTCCGGCTCAAGGCGTCAACCACCACATTGGCCTTGCCCGGGTGATAGGAAATGCTACAATCGTAGTCCTTCAGGAGCTCCAACCAACGTCTCTGTCTCATGTTGAGCTCCTTCTGATCAAAAAGGTATCTGAGGCTCTTGTGATCTATGAAAATCTCGAAGGTCTCACCGTACAAGTAGTGCCTCCAGGTCTTCAGCGCGAAGACGACGGCCGCCAACTCCAGGTCGTGGGTAGGGTAGGTATGCTCATGGAGCTTCAGTTGCCGCGAAGCGTAAGCGACAACGTGACCCCTCTGCATGAGCACGCCTCCTAACCCCTGCAAAGAGGCGTCCGTGTACACAACGAACCCGCCACTACTGTCAGGGATGGTGAGCACGGGAGCCGAGGTGAACCTCTCCTTCAGCTCCTGAAAACATGCCTCACAGGCGTCTGTCCAAGTGAAGGGCACGTCTTTCCGGGTCAACTGTGTCATGGGACGCGCAATATGTGAAAAACCTCTGATGAATTATCTGTAGTAGCCTGCCAGTCCCAGGAAACTGCGAATCTCGGTGACTAAACGCGATCTCTCCCACCTGAGCATTGCCTCGACCTTGGCTGGGTCCACTGCCAAGCCATCCTCAGAGATCATAAGACCTAAGAAGGTCACCTCCCTCAACCAGAACTCGCACTTGCTGTCTTTGGCGTACAGCCTACGTCATCTTAGTGTGTCCAGAACCATCCGCAAGTGATGTCCGTGCTGCGTCTGATCTCGAGAATAGATGAGTACATCATCAATGAATACCACCACGAACTGGTCCAAGTACAGTCTAAACACTCGGTTCATCAGGTCCATGAAAGCAGCGGGGGCATTGGTCAGCCCAAACGGCATGACCAAAAACTCGTAGTGTCCGTACCGGGTGCGGAAAGCTGTCTTGGAGACGTCTACCTCCCTGATCCTCAACTGGTGGTATCCAGACCTCAAGTCGATCTTGGAGAACACTGTGGCACCTCGCAACTGGTCAAACAAGTCGTCGGTCCTCGGCAGCGAATATCTATTCTTGATGGTGACCCTATTCAGTTGTCGGTAGTCCAAACAAAGGCGTAGGGTACCATCCTTGTTCTTCACAAACAGTACCGGGGCTCCCCAGGGAGATGCACTGGGCCTCACGAAGCCCTTCTCCAAAAGATCCTGCAACTGAGACTTGAGCTCTCGTAGCTCAAGCGGTGCCATCCTATATAGCGCGATGGAGATGGGGCTGGTCCCTGGTACTAATGAGATCTCAAACTCGATCTCACGCTCGGGCGGTAGTATTGGTAACTCATCTGGGAACACGTCAGGGTACTCTTTGACAACCGGGATGCTCTGGAAGTCTGCCACAGGGCTGGGCTCTGCCACCACACAAGCTAGGAAGCCCTCACACCCCTGGCTCAAAAGTCTCGCCGCCCGAAGTGCCGAAATGCACCTGAAGCCTCCGTCCACTGGCTGTCCATGAAACTCGAAAGTAGGCAACTCCGGCATGGAGAAGACAATCTTCCTCTCAAAACAGTCTACCAAGGCATGGTAAGCGCACAGCCAGTCCATCCCCAGAATTACGCCAAAGTCCTCCATCTGTATCATAATCAGGTCAGCTGGCAGGCTATGTCCCCCGACGCTGACCTCGCAATCCGTGTACACCTCCTCAGCTACAAACAGCTGACCACTCGGACCTCTGATTACGAACGGATTCTCTAACAGCGTATAGTCCTGGCCCAAACTAACTGCGAAACTGGCTGCGACAAACGAGTGCGTAGCGCCGGAATCGAAAAGTGTGTAAACGAGTCCGCCAGAAACTGAACATACCTACCACCACCGATCCCGAAGCTCTGGCATCCCTGTGTGTCAGGGCGTTGATACGCCCCTCAGCTCTAGGTGCGGACGAAGCAGCCACACTCTGCGTCGGACGGGTAGGTGCTGGCCGGTACCCTCCTCGTGACTGCTGTCCTCCTCCTCGCGCCTGGGAACCACGGCCTCCTGCACTCCCTCCAGTGCTCTGCACGGGAAGTATCTGCTGACCTCATGCCCTAGGCAGGCAGTCCCTCCTGATGTGGCCCGGCTGGCCACACTGGTAACAGAGGGGAACCCGACTCCCGCCCTTAGTGGGTCCCTACTGTCGGCTGGGCGGGGGTCCGGTGCTGGCGACTGGCCCCTGTCGAGGGACCCCAAAGGCCACTGATGGCCCTGCAAAACGTGACGGCTCTCCTGTGGACACCACGAGTCTCCTCTCTCGCCGGCCCTGTGAAAAGTCTGGCTGAAAGGGCCTCTTCCCCCCGCCTTCAGTGTCTCGCACGGACGGGTTGGTCTCGTAAGTCATGGCTGCCTCCACCACCCTCGAAAACGTAGGCAGTTTCAGGGGTTTGACATACCCCCGGATCGCAGGCCGGAGCCCCTCGGTGAACCTCCAAAGGCGCTCCTCCTCAGTGGCTACCGCTGTCGCTGCAAAGCGAGACAGCTCCAGGAAACACGTGCGGTATGCGCTCACGGTCATCGTCCCTTGGCGGAGAGTGTGGAACTCCCGCCTCCTTTAGTCCTGCCACGTCTGGGGAAAGTATTGCTCACAGAAGAGGGTGACGAACCGATCCCAGGTCGGCTCGTCCCTCTCCTGTCCCCGGACCGCCCTCCACCACCTGTGTGCCGCACTCTCCAGCTGGTACGTGGCAAAGGCCACGCGACACTCCGCCAGGGGGGAAGGGTGTCGAAAATCTTCTCCAGTCCTCTGCCATGGTCGGGTCCTCATCCTCCTTGAAGGAGGGGGGCTTCAGCTTCCGGAACTGCCCGAAGAGCTTGAAGTGGAGCTGCAGTGGAGATGCTGGTGCACCTCCAGGCAAAGGTGCCTCATGCACAGAAGTGTCGGAGGAAGGTGGGGGCGGCGGCGGCCCATCCCCTCCCCCGTGTCCAGCGCCGTGTCCGTCGTGTGGTCCCACAGAGGACTCCCCCTCCGCAGCCCCAGGGTGAGGCGCTCGGGGCGGTGGGTGGAGCTCCTCTCACACAATGTCCTGTATCAGCTGAGCGAGGTCCTGGGCCTAGATGCCTGGGAGTAGCGGCTGGTCCACTGAGGCGTCGGCAACGGCACGCCCACCTCGCCGACCTCGTCTTCGACAGCGCCCGTGGCCCGTCTCGCCAGTCCCACGACGAGGCATCTCCTGCAAGGAGACGCGAAATAAAACGAAACACGTCAATATGGAACGATACCTAACGAAAACGTCTAATAGCTCATGTCAAAAGATATGTTGTGGTGGCTACTCAAGTTATAGACATGTGAATTGGTTATTTTCCAGTCAGTTGATTCACTTCTTGGGACAACCTTGCTGTGATACCATCTTGTAACGACCCAATTCCCGAGTCCCTACGAGACACGAGAACCGGACCGACTCAACTAATCCCAAGACCTAGTCGTCCAACGAGGAAGTAACCAAAAGAGCAGTAAAATAAACCACATCCACTTGAGATTAAGCTAGCTTATCCAAATCTGCCACAATCTTTATTGTATCAAGTAGATCAACCTGTCATTTCTAATTCAAACTACGCTAAATTGAACTCAAACCTTTAACCCAACACACTTAAATTCATTTATCTCGAACCCGATCAGATCTGTCCAGTGATTATCAATTCCTATCTTACTTTAGATCAAGAATTGAATTTGATCTCAATTCTGCGAGAACATAAGAAGGTAACAGGGTGGACACTTTACACGATTTGCCTGGAATTAGTTTCAACTCCCTTTGTTCAAAATTCGCAATCTATTTCTTTTGCAGGAGTAATTTGAGAGTCTTCGACAACAAAGCAGTCGAAATCACTGAACCCAATAAGAATCAACCCTTCAAAGTAAATGGTCAACGTTTGAAACCTTTTCTTGAGCCACATGACTTGGGTCTTGTTGGAGACTGTTATATGCTCCATTAACTCTTTTAGGTTTACACCTAGTTGAAGGCGTAAAATTTAGCACTCCTCAGGAGGCAACCCAAGATTGTAAATAGTTGTTTCTGTTTGTTTGTTTTTGTTTTCATGTCTATGTCTACTTCCACACTTTGAGTCTATTTTAAACACTCACTTCTTTATTACCAACTCTTTCACTTAGTTTAACTGTTCCCTCTAACAATTGTTAAAGCTAGAAATCATCCGCCTGAGATTTTTATCTCCTCTATCTGACTCCTTCCGTCACCTATATTACATGAAAGATTATGCATTACATTTACCCTTTTGCATATAATGAGGACAATGCATGATTTTGGCATGTGGGGGGGTAAAAGTGAAATCTTTAATTCTAAGTGTATTAATAGACAAGAAAATTATGTTTTACTCATGAAAAAAAACTATACAAATTTGCAAAATCAAAACTATAAAAATATTTAAAAGCACAAACACAAAAATGTTTTCCTTTTTGGTGAGAAACTTTTCTTTTAGTGAGAGAAGAGAATTTTAATCATAAGAAAGGAGAAGATTTTTTAATAAATTTTTAAGAGGCCTGATTTAATAAATTATAATTATTAAGCATAAAGAGTTATGAATTTTCAAGTGAAAATTTGTAAGTCAGAAAGCCAAAAATATATATTTACAGAAATTGTATAGTAATAAGAAATGTTTATGGAAAGATATCTAAGTAAGAGCATTTAATCCCTACTTAGAACTTTACTCGAATACTTTTCAAAATAAGTACTTGTTTTTAGTTCCTGATAAAGTTTTTAGAGTCAAGACTTGAAGAAATCCAAGTATGTGACTTGTATACCCAACTTCTACTTTGAAAACATAGTAATTAAAGTATTCATAATCCATATACACAACTCAATTTTTGGGATTGAATTTTAACTCTCTTAGTCAATAGGGCTAGGTTGTTCTTTTCTCTCATTGAATTTCTATTTTTATCACTAAGTTTAGTAGAAAGACTAGATACTTTGAGTTAATCAAACCAAGAAGTTAGTTGGGAACCTTAAATCATAAAGCCTTGCAAGCTATAATTATCTTAATCAGTCGAGGATGTTCCGCTAGATTTGGTTTGATTTGCTTCTTGATGGATCCAGTTAACTGATACCAATGGTATAAGAGTCTGAAAGTATAGGGCTTTGCTGTCCACTCTCTGGTTTGCCAATGTAAAGACATGTCCCACTTTTAGCCTTTTAAGACATTTGGAGGGTCAGTCAGACGTCTGTCCAGATGTCTGGACCCTTTCCCAGACATCTAGAAATTAAAATTTTGTACTCAATCTGCGTTCTGCGCACGGGCGATGCGCAGAACTCTCCTTCTCTCTCTCTTTCCTCCTTCCTCCCAATACAGAACCCAAACCTCGACCTTTATAAAAGGCCACCCTCCCCTCCTCTCCTCTCCACTCCACACACCACCATCTCCACCTTCAGAGAGTGGCGAAGTGGCGGGAGGAGGTGAGTGAGGGAGCACGTAAGAGTGAGGAGGAGAGTGAGTGAGAAGGAGGAGGCCGAGGTCAGGAGCTTCGTGGAAGCTCGTCGGAGCTTGCACGGCCACCGTGGCGCGTGCGGGAGGAGGAGGGAGTCCGGAGCGTCGTCCTCGACCACCTGCAGCAGTTGGAACTGCGGCAAAGCGAGAAGAAACGCGGCAGAGCGCGGCGAGGAGCGCTGGGAGCACGGTCTGCTACTGGAATTTTTCCAGTATCAGACATCTAGAGTGCAGTCCAGACGACTGGCTGAGCATCTGGACGTCTGGAGTCAAGACCAGACATCTGAAAGCACCTTTACCGCGAAGGTACGTTCTCTTCGCGGTTACGGCCATGCAGGCTGCACCACAGAAGATATGTTTGGCTAATATAGGGTGGCACTCTATCGTACGCAGAAGCAGCCTTGGGAAGGTGCACGGAATGCCTTTCCACGCACTTTCGGATGTCTGAACAGCTCATCAGATGACCGGAGGTGCTTTTAGACGACTGCAGGAGTGGTTCGACGTCTGGAACCGCTTTCAGATGATCGCAGGGGAGTCCTGGACGTCTGAGGGCACTGCAAAAACTTGAGGTGAGATTCTGTAACTTTTAAGATGTCTGGACTTGTTTCCAGACATCTGATTTTGGTCAGTAGACACGTTTTTGACCTGTTTGGGGTCCGATCGGGATTTGTTTTACGCAAACGAAGTGTTTGTAGTTTCCTTGTGAGTTTCTCTACGTATTAGAAACCTTTATACAATGTTCTAAATCTTTCTTTGTGATGTATTCCTTGGTATAGGACTTCGACCTGTTGCGTGTCTAGGGCTCGCAGAGACGCTTGGGTCTACGGTTCGAGCCCCCAGTACGCCCAGATTGTTTGATAGAGTGGTCTACCCCTGTTAATCTTATTAAATAAGAATGTATCTGTGGAATTAGCCAACTGGAAACCCAAGATGTGGCATGAACCCTAGGACAGAGAATGATTGAACCAATTATTCTGCATGATTGTATTTGTATACATGAATAAGTTAAACTGTTAGCCATTGCCTGTAAATAAGTATGAGCTGTCTGTTAGAATATGATCTGCCTGAGATAACTGAACAGTTACCTGTGAAATCATTAGTTGTATGTATTAAATTGTGGAAATACGAGCTGTCGATATATAAACGAGAACTGAATTGTGAATGATGAAATCCAGATCTGAATAATGTGGTGAACATGAGCATGAAACCTACGGGGAGATAGGAGTAGAGCTCCAGTGGTTAGATGGAAAATTTGGAATGTGGGCGGGAAGTGTGCTGGTCCTTGAGTACGTGATACCAAGGAGAGCGACTATCCCCTTTTGTGTAAAGCAAAGCTAGTTTCCCTTGTGTTGGGACCCGGGGTTAGGATTGGCCACTCTGCACCGACTTCTGTTGGCACTTGTGTACACGGTACCGAGGTGAGCTACTAGTGTAGGGAGGGAGCTAGCCACCCCACGGGGCCCGAGGTTCAACTAGCCACCCTACACCGACTTGTTAGGCCCTCTGGGCAAATCGGGGTAGCCAGACGAGGGTGCACAAACTGTGGAGGGGTGAGACCCTTGTTTTTTCTGAAGGGCTAGACCCCTGTTTCTAAGAGGGCTAGGCCCTATACTGTTCCGTGTTGTACTTTGGGTGTACCCGCTAGCGGAAATGACTGACCATGTGTCAGCGGGGTAGCTACCCATACACTTATCGCGTGTGCCGTAGTCACCGCTACGTCTTATAGAGACCTCAAGGTGGCTGACTGGGTGTAGGACTACCACAGGGGACTCTCCCGGCCAGGAGAGCACCACGTGTACCTTCTACTCTTTGGAAAAGACTCCAATCAAGATCGTTCCCACGAGGAACATGCAAGATCAAGAAATCTGAAAGTTGACGAAAATGGGTGAAAAGGAATTACATGTAAAATAAAATGAATAGAAAAGATAATTAAACATATACTTTTACTGCTTTAGATAGTATAGTTACCACTCTACTCAGCATTCGCTGACTCCATCTTTTTCATAACACTGTTCAGGTCCAGGAGTTGAGCAGCCCAAGCTTCCGGCTGCAGAGGGTGCTTGGCCTAGTCTAGCCCAGCCATAGTTTTCTGCACTCTTTGTTGTACTCTCTTTACTGTTGTTGTGAGTTTCGAACTTTTAGCTACTGTTCCTGTTACTGTTGCTTTCGTTTCCTTTGTTCTTATTATTATGGTGGTATGTACTGGAATAGCAGCTTTTACTTTCCTTTACTGCTTGTGCATTTTTACTGCTTAGTTATATTGCATATGTGAATGTGATTTATTTTCCTGCTTTTTGGTTATTTCTTGCTGGACGACTAGGTCTTAGGATTAGTCGAGGCGGCTGGTCTCGGGTCCTGTAGGGATTCGGGAACCGGGTTGTAATAAGATGGTATCAGAGCAAGGTCGTCCCGAGAAATGAACCAACTGGCTTGAGAATAGCCATTCACGTGCATGTAACTAGGGTAGCCACCACGACGTATCGCTTTGATATCTGTTCTGAGTCCTTTTTTGCAGAAATTCGATAGCATTGACCCTTTTGTTCTGTCTTTCGCATCTCCTTGCAGGAGATGCCTCGTAGGGGAGTTCTCGAGGTGGGCTGTGGTCGCGACCGTGGACGAGGTTGGAAAGGCAGATGTGCCGGGCCTGAGGTGCCAGTTGACCTGCCTCTTCTCCTGGGTGTTCAGGTCTAGGATCTCGCCCAGCTGATCAGAGACAGTGCGAGAGGAGCTCCACTAGCCTCCACGGGCACCTCTCCCTGAGGACGTGGAGGGGGAGTCCTCGGTGGGATAGAGAGACCGCCGCAGCGCCGGACGAGCAAGAGGGGGAGGGGGTGGTCCTCCACCACCCCCACCACACTCTTGACACTTTCGAGCACGAGCCCTCCTTACTTGGAGGCGTGCCCATTCCCCCACTGCAGCTGCACCACGAGCTTTTCAAAACATTCCGGAAGCTGAAGCCCCTTCCTTCAAGGGGAATGAGGACCCGTCTGAGGTAGAGGACAGGTTGGAGCAAATAGAGAAGGTGTTTGACACCCTTCGCCCCCCTACGAAGTGCTGCGTGGCCTTTGCCACGCACCAATTAGAGAGTGCAGCACACAGGTGGTGGAGGGCAGTCAGAGGCCAGGAGAGGGGAGAGCCGACGTGGGATCAGTTCGTGACCCTCTTCTACGAGCAGTACTTCCCACAAACTAAGCAGGACCAGAGGAGGCGGGAGTTCCACACTCTCTGCCAGCGGACGATGACTGCTAGCATGTATCGCACGCACTTGCTGGAGCTGTCATGTTTTACATCGACAGCCGTAGCTACAGAGGAGGAGCACCTGTGGAGGTTCACTGAGGGGCTCCGACCTACTATTTGGGGGTATGTCAAACCCCTAAAGCTGCCCACCTTCTTGAGAGTGGTGGAGGCAGCCATGGCGTACGAGGAGACCAACCTGGCCGCGTGAGATACCGACAGTGAACAGAAGAGGCCCTACCAGCCAGAGTACTCTCAGGGTTGTCAAGAGAGGAGGCGTGCGGCACCCGCAGGAGAGTCGTCTCATTTTGTAGGGTCGTCAGTGGCCTTTGGGGGCCCCAGATAGGGGCCAACTGCCAGCACTGGACCCTCGTCGAGTCGTCAGCAGGGACCTACCAAGGGAGGGAGTCTAGTTCCCCTCTGCTACCAGTGTGGCCAGCTGGGCCACATCAGGAGGGACTGCCCATCTAGGGCTGGAGCACAGCAGATGCTCCCCACACCGAGCGCTGGAGGACGAGCTGTGGTCGTGGACCCCAGACGCGTGGGGGAGGGCAGCAGTCATGAGGAGGGTACCAACCAGCGGTTGCTCGCCCGACCCAAAGTGTAGCTGCCTCGTCTGCATCGAGGGCTGAGGGGTGTATCAACACCCTGATACATAGAGACGCTAA
This sequence comes from Thalassia testudinum, assembly GCA_037157565.1. Taxonomy (NCBI): domain Eukaryota; kingdom Viridiplantae; phylum Streptophyta; class Magnoliopsida; order Alismatales; family Hydrocharitaceae; genus Thalassia; species Thalassia testudinum. The sequence goes on from JAZHRO010000078.1 coordinate 44,076,758, forward strand.
GGCTTCTGATTCAGTGGTGCAAGTATGGTTACCGTTTCCAGCATATTAGTATACGACCTTTTTGATTCTGGCGCCACACACTCTTTTGTTGCTGCGAGTTTTGCTGTCAGTTTGGGATAGGAAAATGTGCTATTAGAGGATCCGTTTGTGATCAGAGGCCTAAGTGGCCAGTTGTTTGTAGCTCAGGAGGTCTACACGGACTGTGAGGTTAGTATAAGGGGACACAGCCTCCCCGTTGACCTGATTGTGATACCGATGGAGGATTTTGGCGTGATTCTAGGGATGGACTGGCTGTCCGCCTACCACGCCTTAGTGGACTGTTTTGGGAGGAAGATCGTCTTCTCCATACCAGAGTTGCCTTCCTTTGAGCTTCATGGACAGGCGATGGACGAAGGTATTAGGTGCATATCTGCGCTTCGGGTAATGAGGCTTTTAAGCCAAGGGTGTGAAGGCTTTCTAGCCTGTGTAGTGGCAGAGCCTAGCCCTGTGCTGACTTTCAGAGCATTTCGGTGGTTTGTGAGTATCCCGACGTGTTTCCAGAGGAGCTGCCAAGACTACCGCCCGAGCATGAGATCGAGTTTGAGATCTCACTGGTACTGGGGACCAACCCCATTTCTACTGCACCGTACCGGATGGCACCACTTGAGCTGCGAGAGCTCAAGTCATAGCTATAGGACCTATTGGAGAAGGGCTTTGTGAGGCCCAGTGCGTCCCCGTGGGGAGGCCCTGTGTTATTTGTGAAGAAGAAGGATAGTACCCTGCGACTTTGTGTTGACTACAGACAGTTGAATAGGGTCACCATCAAAAACAAGTATCCACTGCCGAGGATTCATGACCTTTTTGACCAGTTGAGAGATGCCATAGTATTCTCCAAGATATATCTGAGGTTAGGCTACCACCAATTGAGGATCAGGGAGACCAATGTCTCCAAGACAGCTTTCCGTACCCGGTATAGGCACTATGAGTTCTTGGTCATGCCGTTTGGGCTGACCAATGCCCCCACTACTTTTATAGATTTGATGAACCGGGTTTTCAGACCGTACTTGGATCAGTTTGTGGTGGTATTCATCGACGATGTGCTCGTTTACTCGCGGGATCAGGTACAGCACGGACAGCATCTACTGATGATTCTGGACACTTTGAGGCGACGCAGGCTGTATGCCAAGTACAGCAAGTGCAAGTTTTGGTTGAGGCAAGTGACTTTCTTGGGCCACGTGATCCCAGGGGATGGTTTGGCTATGGACCCAGCCAAGGTGGAGGCCGTACTCAAGTGGGAAAGCCCACGTACAGTGACAGAGATACGTAGCTTTTTGGGACTGGCAGGTTACTATCGGTGGTTTATCAGAGGATTCTCGCAGATTGCGCATCCTATGACCCAGTTGACTCGGAAGGACGTGCCCTTCGTCTGGACAAATGCATGTGAGACATGTTTTCAGGAGTTGAAGAAGAGACTGACTTTAGCTCATGTACTCACCATCTCGAACAGCGGTGGTGGTTTTGTGGTGTACACAGACGCTTCGTTGCAAAGATTAGGGGGTGTGCTCATGCAGCGGGGTCACGTTGTCGCTTACGCTTCGCGGCAACTGAAGCCTCATGAGCATAGCTACCCTACCCATGACTTAGAGCTAGCAGCTATTGTCTTCGCGCTGAAGACATGGAGGCACTACCTTTACAGTGAGACCTTTGAGATTTTCACAGATCATAAGAGCCTCAGGTACTTGTTTGACTAGAAGGAGCTTAACATGAGACAGAGACGTTGGTTAGAGCTCCTGAAGGACTATGACTCAGCATCTCCTACCATCTAGGGAAGGCCAACTTGGTGGCTGACGCCTTTAGCTGGAAGGCACCTACCCACTTAGCCAGTATATAGGCACAGAGTTGGAGACTTATGGAGGAGTTGGGCAATTGGCAACCCCGGGAGTCACAGGGATATTGTGGGGCAGTGATAGTGACACGACAGACGTGACCAGAGCTGATAGACCGCATCATCGCAGGACAGATGGTAGATCAATGCTTACAGATGTTGCGAGACAGAGTGCTGTCAGGGGACCTAAGAGACTTTTCTTTTATAGACGAGGTGCTGCGCATGAGGGGACACTTGTGCGTTTCCAGGGACGAGGAGTTGTTAAAGAGCTCCTGACGGAGGCGCACAAGTCCAGGTTCACCATACATCCCGGGAACACAAAGATGTATCATGATCTGAGGTGCGACTTTTGGTGGAGAGGGATGAAGCGGGAAGTGGGTGAGTTCGTGCAGTAGTGTTTGGTGTGCTAGCAGGTGAAGGTCGAGCACCAGAGGCCTGCTGGGCCGTTGCAGCCACTTCCTGTGCCAAAGTGGAAGTGGGAGAGCATCACCATGGACTTAGTGGTGGGTCTACTTGGTTACCCAGCGATGACACAATGCAGTCTGGGTGATAGTGGACAGGTTGACGAAGACAGCACGTTTCCTGCCGATCCGAGTCACCTTGGGACCAACACAGTTGACAGAGAGGAACATTCGCAATGTGGTACGCCTGCATGGAGTTTCACGTGAGATTGTATCCAATAGGGATACTCATTTCACTTCCCAGTTTTGGGCTGAGTTTCAGCAGGCTTTGGAGACGCGGTTGAGGTTCAGTACTGTGTACCACCCCAGACGAATAGACAGTCAGAGCTCACCATATAGACACTTGAGGACCTTTTACGTGCCTGTGTACTGGACTGGAGAGGCTCCTGGGAGGAGCATTTACCACTGGCAGAGTTTGCATATAATAACAGTTATCACTCGAGCATCGGCATGGCTCCTTACGAGGCTCTGTACGGACGAAGGTGTACTACACCCTTGAGTTGGGTCGAAGTGGGGACCAAGTGGGAGATTGGCCCCAGGCTGATTTGGCAGAGTCAGGAGGAGATAGAGCAGATCCACAAACGACTCCGCACTGTCAAGAGCAAGTAGAAGAGTTATGCTGATCGGAAACATAGAGAGGTGTAGTTTGAGGTTGGGGATCACGTCTTTCTCCACGTTTCGCCCATGAAGGGCCTGCAGTGTTTTAGGGTGAAGGGGAAGCTTGCGCCAAGGTTTATGGGGCCCTTTGAGGTCCTGGAGCGGGTCGAACCTGTTGCTTACCGGCATGCCCTTCCTCCTCAGCTTTCTGGAGTGCACGACATGTTCCACGTGTCCAACCTCAGGAAGTACATCGCTGATCCCAGTCACGTTCTGAGCCACGAGAATGTCGAGGTGGGTGATGACTTGACCTACCCTGAGAGACAAGTGCAGATACTAGACAGAGCCGTCCGAAGTCTAAGACAGAAGCAGGTACCCCTGGTGAAGGTTCTGTAGAGAAGCTAGCGGTACGAGGAGGCTACCTGGGAGCTTGAGGTGGCTACGTGAGAGCGGTACCCAGAGCTTTTTGAGGGTACATCTTTTCGGACCTACTTCGGTCCTCTTTAAGTTTGTTATGCGCTTTATGTTCCTTTTCTGCACCATAGCTAGCTTAAGTTTCGGGGACGAAACTTCCTTTAAGTTTATTATGATGTAAAGATCCATCCCACTTTTAGCCTTTTAAGACATCTAGAGTGTCAGTCAGACGTCTGTCCAGACATCTAGACCCTTTCCCAGATGTTTGGAAATTAAAATTTTGTACACAATCTGCATTCTACGCGCGGGCGGCGCACAGAACTCTCCTTCTCTCTCTCTTTCCTCCTTCCTCCCCCCTGCAAAACCCTAACCCTCGGCCTTTATAAAAGGCCACCCTCCCCTCCTCTCCTCTCCACTCCACACACCACCATCTCCACCTTCAGAGCGCGACGGAGCGACGGGAGGAGGTGAGAGAAGGAGCGCGTGAGAGTGAGGAGGAGGAGAGTGCTTGAGAAGGAGGAGGAGGCCAAGGTTGGGAGCTTCGTGGAAGCTTATCGGAGCTTGCACGGCCACCGCGACACGTGCGGGAGGAGGAGTCCGGAGCGTCATCCTCGACCACCTGCAGCAGTTGGAGCTACAGCGGAGCAAGGAGAAACATGGTGGAGCACGGCGAGCAGCATTAGGAGCGCGGTCTGATACCAGAATTTTTCCAGTATCAAACGTCTGGAATGCAGTCCGGACAACTGGCTGAGAGTCTGGATGTCTGGAGTAAAGACCAGACGTCTGAAAACACCTTTATCGTGAAGGTACGTTCTCTTCGCAGTTATGGCCATGCAGGCCACATCGCAAAAGATATGTTTGGCTAATATAGGGTGGCTGCTTTATCGTACGCAGGAGTAGCCTTGGGAAGGTGCGCGGAACGCTTTTCCACACACTTTCGGACGTCTAAACAGCTCATCAGACGACCAAAGGTGCTTCCAGACGATTGGAGGAGTGGTCCGACATCTAGAACCGCTTTCAAACGATCGCAGGGGAGTCTTGGACGTCTGATGGCACCGCAGGAACTTGAGGTGAGATTCTATAACTTTTAAGACGTCTGGACTTGTTTCCAGATGTCTGATTTTGGTCAGTAGACACATTTTTGACCCATTTGGGGTCCGATCGGGATCCGTTTTATGCAAACAAAATGTTTGTAATTTCCTTGTGAGTTTCTCTACGTATTAGAAAACTTTATACACTGTTCTGAATCTTCCTTTGTGATGTATTCCTTGGTATAGGACTTCGACCTGCTGCATGTCTAGGGCTCGCAGAGATGCCTGGGTTTGCGGTTCGAGCCCCCAGTACTCCCAGATTGTCTGGTAGAGTGGTCTACCCCTGTTAATCTTATTAAATAAGAATGTATCTGTGGAATTAGCCAACTGGAAACCTAGGATGTGGCATGAACCCTAGGACAGAGAATGATTGAACCAATTATTCTGCATGATTGTATTTGTATACATGAATAAGTTAAACCGTTAGCCATTGCCTGTAAATAAGTATGAGCTACCTGTTAGAATATGATCTGCCTGAGATAACTGAACAGTTACTTGTGAAATCATTAGTTGCATGTATTAAATTGTGGAAATACGAGCTGCCGGTATATAAACGAGAATTGAATTGTGAATGATGAAATCTGGATCTGAATAATGTGGTGAACATGAGCATGAACCCTACGGGGAGATAGGAGTAGAGCTCCTGCGGTTAAATGAAAAATTTGGAATGTGGGCGGGAAGTGTGCTGGCTCTTGAGTACGTTGTACTAAGGAGAGCAACTATCCCCTTTTATGTAGAGCGGAGCTAACCGCCCTTGGATTGGGATCCAGGGTTAGGATTGGCCACTCTACACCGACTTCTGTTAGCCCTTGTGTACACGGTACCGAGGCGAGCTACTAGTGTAGGGAGGGAGCTAGCCACCCCACGGGGCCCGGGGTCAACTAGCCACCCTACACCGACTTGTTAGGCCCTCTGGGCAAACCGAGGTAGTCAGACGAGGGTGCGCAAACTGTGGAGGGGCGAGACCCTTATTTTTTTCTGAGGGGCTAGACCCCTATTTCTAAGAGGGCTAGGCCCTATATTGTTCCGTGCTGTACTTTGGGCGTACCTGTTAGAGGAAACGACTGACCGCGTGTCAGTGCGGGGTAGCTACCCGTGCGCTTATCGCCCGTGCCATAGTCACCGCTACGTCTGACAGAGACCTCGGGGTGGTTGATTGGGTGTAGGACTACCACAGGGGACTCTCCCGGCCAGGAGAGCACCACGTGTACCTTTTACTCCTTGGAAAAGACTGCAATCAAGAACGTTCTCACGAGGAACATGCATGATCAAGAAATCTGAAAGTTGACAAAAAGGGGTGCAAAGGAATTACATGTAAAATAAAATGGCTAAAAAAGATAATTAAACATGTACTTTTACTGCTTTAGATAGTATAGCTACCACTCTACTCAGCGTTCACTAACTCCATCTTTTTCATAACACTGTTCAGGTCCAGGAGTTGAGCAACCTGAGCTTTCGACTGCGGAGGGTGCTGGGCCCAGTCGAGCCTAGCCATAGTTTTTTACACTCTTTGTTGTACCCTCTTTACTGTTGTTGTGAGTTTTGGACTTTTAGCTATTGTTCCTGTTACTGTTGCTTTCGTTTCCGTTGTTCCTGTTGTTGTGGTGGTATGTATTAGAATAACAGTTTTTACTTTCCTTTACTGCTTGTACGTTTTTACTGCTTAGTTATATTGCATATGTGAATGTGGTTTATTTTCCTGCTTTTTGGTTATTTCTTGTTGGACGACTGGGTCTTTGGATTAGTCGAGGCAAGTCGGTCTCGGGTCCTGTAGGGATTCGGGAATAGGGTTGTAATAGCCAACTAGGCAACCTAAGTCATCCAGAACTTCACACACAATAGAATTGACTTACAGGCATCTGAAACTGTGAAAACGTAGAATGTTGGTGCAACACAAAATGTTGGTGCAAAAGGTACCTCGATCGTTAATTTTGATGATAACAAAAATCGTGTATTTTGACATTTGCATTTGAGTGTGTATATGTTTCAAGTTAATGCAAATGCAAGCAAGTGCGAGGAGCTCAAGCTCATATCCATGGTGGGATGGAGGAACTTGACGGAGGAGAAGGAACTTCGCATGGAGCAAAAGCTTGAAGGAGTTTGATGAATAGGATAGAAGTGTTATCAATGTACTTGTATTTATTTTTTGTTCTTTATATTTTCCTTAGATTTATGTTAAAGAGACCAAAGTATATCACCTTCAGTCCTAGGAACACTTACACATCCTTAGGACACTTAGGCAAACCTTAGAATAAAGTTAGAAAGCCAAAATAGGAATCAGATAGACTAATCAGACATCCAACATGATTATCAGATGTCTAATCCATACTTTTAAGTCATCTAATTTTATGACCAAACGCCTAATTATTTGGGCTAGAAATTCATATTCTGTGCCTTTCCATTTAGACATCCTGACTTAGATCCAGACGTCTAATGACCTTGCCGAATGTCCAATAATAGGACCATCGGACTCTCAGTCCAATATCTTCAAGATCCAACGTAGAAAATAACTTCATAGTATTGGCAGACATCCATAGAGCCTTCTAAACATCTGATAAAGAGACATTAGACCAAAATCTTAAGATGTCAGATTTTATCTAACCGTTAGCTTCATCGGGAATCAATTCTTACATAGCATGTCAAGTTTTAGACATCCAATAACATGTCTAGACATCCAATGCATCATCTGACCTCTTTCCACTAAAACCTTGTTTAGATCAGATCCAAAATAGGAATGAACCTACACAGAATTAGATGTCCATATTTTTACCCAGACGTCCTAAAATAGCTTTCCAAATGTCTAACCTCTATCTTGTTTCCATCCGACAGAATCAGGAACTCCGACCCTTCATATCATATGTCCAAACTTGTTATTAGATGTCTGACCCTAAAATTAGACGTCTACTTCTGTTGTCAGAATCATTATGACCCTGATTTTGGCCTGATTTGCCTTGGATTTGTTTCCAACGGCTATGAGCCCTCTCCAAGGCCTTCTTGAAGGTTCTTAACACCTCTATAAATAGAGGAGGACCTCCCTTTAACAATATACACCTCAAGAAACAATACTTTCAACCATTTGAGTGTTTAAGAGATTGAGATTATCTAGAAGAGAAGTTCATACTCTCCAAGCTCTATACTTCACATCTGAGAGCATCGAATTCCTGCACAATCACGCCTACTCAATTCCATCTTAGGGAAGTCACCTTGCCTATAATATCATAATTTAAATTTCACTTTGTGCCTCTATGGGCTTTCTTGTATTTTCGTTTCTCTTTGGTTGGGTATTCACGTGGTGAATTTCCGTCTCCTTCATGAGACAAAATACTTATCGTGAAGAAGAGGGTTTGAGGTACGCTACCCTCGGGTCAAAGTAGCGTGGTTGTATTGAGGTCGAACTACCCTCGTTTAAGTAGTTTGATTAGTGGATTTGGTCGACTCGATAGACCAGGAAATCCTAAATCGAGAGGCTTAGGTGGTGGTTTTTACTCTTGGGGTTTCCACCTAAAAATACTTGTCTCTTGTGGTGAATAAGTTTGTGTGATTGTAATTTTTATTTCCGCATGTGTTTTCTCCCGCATTATTCACCTCCTCTCTAGTGCAACTTCACATAAATCATTGGGATTAGTTCGATATCCATTTTACCCCAAGGATCTCTGTGGTGCAATTCTTGAAAGGATGAAGGATGTGCCAGTCACTTAGAAAAAAGATTTGGAGTTTTATATATAGCAAAAAAAATGAGAAGTGAAAAAAAATATATACACACCCGATCCAGCAATAAAGTACCTTGATACAAATGGGTGTTATTCTCCACCAAATAAAATATTTTACTACAAATAGATGCTACTCTTTTCCATCCCAATAATAAACACCCCAATACAAATGGGTGTTTTGACCTATAGAAAATGGATTAGAAAAATATGGAGATACAAGTTAAGAATAAAAGACCCAGTGGTCCAGCTGGGGAAATCTACACCTTAAGTGTTGACCTAGAGATAAAAATGGGTGAGGAGAAAGTAACCAATTATGATTAAGCCCAATCTAAAAGAGCGAATTGGGATGACCTGGATTAAGATTATGATACGTTGAAGTCAAGATTTTGCAACATTAGGTTGAATCTACTACACTTGCATGGACGTTTTAACCTTATAGCTGCTAAACCTTGAGTGGGTAGTGAAGCATAAGAAATTTAACTCCAAAAACTAGCGGTTGATGCTTAAAGGAGACAGATTAACAAAGCCATCGAGTCTAGATGTCTGTCCTTGACACTGTAGGCAGATTGGAATAAGTGTCCTGCTTAATTTTTGAAGTTTGATTGATAACATATGTCTAGTTAATATGTGAAAATTTTGGCTGATTAAAAATTAGAATTCATAAGCTTTAGGATTGATCCGTGCCCAATTGAATTTTTGAATTAGAATTTGATTCCCAACTTCTGAGTCTTGTTACATACACTACATCTTGACTTCTCTTATTTCGAAGTTTTTGAGTGGTATGCGAGATATAAAAAGGGTATCAGATGGTCTGACTTAATAGAGTTCTCGTCAAGGATTTGATTTTTCACGAGTATGTATTTTAAGAACTATTCTTCAGTCTCTATAGTCCTTTGTTGGCATATTCCCGCAAAATGCTTAAATAGAAATCTATTATGCATCTGTGTTATTTATAGTTCTATTTATAAAAATATTAAAAAAAAACTAAAAATCTTCTAACCTAATTCTGTACAGTTTGAAATTCATAACTTTTCTTTAGGTTAAATAAAACCTTGGTGTGTTAATGTTATTATATTTAATGATTAGTTTGCTAGGGACTAGCAAAACTTAGGCATAGACGTATAATGAGGCACTCATCATGGCTCCTAATTCACTTAAAATAGCTAGTTTATGTAGTTAATTATTTACTAAATATCAAATAAACAGGGTTAATTATCAAATAGGTTAATAATAGGTGATTGCACAGCAATCATAGGACTTAAATAACCTGAATTGAGTTAGAACTTAGCATAATTGTAGCATAATTCATGCATTAGTAGCATACCTTGCATCTTTACTACTTTACTTAGATATTTATGAAATAATGCTATAATAATGTACTGATTAGTGTATTACTTGGTTTGTAGGTAATAAAAGCTTAGGAGATGACCTGAAGATGGATCTGAAGAAGGATAAAAATAAGAGCTGCAACAGGGCTAGAGCAGAAGCCTTGGAATAAAGCTACTCAAGATGAAGACATAATGTAGGGAAGAGGTATACTACATTACTTTTAGGATTTTAATGTTTGAATTGAAATATGAAGAACATTGGACATCCCTGCACCGATCCCTAGCCTTAGGATAGCCTTAGACACCTTCCTAAGCCTTAGAAACCTTCCCATTAGGTCACCTTAGCCTAAAACACCTCAAAACCTACATTTCAGCCCACCTTTGGACGTCTAGGTAGGATGCTGGACGTCTAGGCTCCTTAGAATCCACCTGTAGGACTTAGAACCTAATCTGCTGCAAAATTGGACGTCCAAACAAGGTGTCAAACGTCCAATTTCTGCAGAAACCCAAGATAGAACTTAAACTCCATACTGATTTAGCATTGGACATCCAGATTAAGGACTTAGACTTCTGATTTTGAGGTATAAGTTGTTTGATGTTAAGCTTAGACATCTGTAAGTCTTCTCCTATTGTTGTTTTTGGAATCAAGCCTATATCTTAATTTCTAAGGCCTCTAAGCCTAATCCTACATCCTACATCATAGGAAACCTAAATTAAGGTATCCTAAGCCTAGTACATTACCCTAAGACTCTCCTAAGAACCTAATTAGGTTCTCACTAAGCCCAATTGACTTGAAGCTAAGTCAATTACACCTTACCTAGTCAATTGGACTCATAGAGTCCAATTGAGCTCAAATCTCAACTAGCACAAGTCTAATTGGACTCAGTGAGAGTCCAATTGACTCAAGCCCAATCTAATTGAGAACTCTCTCTCTCAATTACACACACATTGACCCAATTAAACTTGGTTAAGTTTAATTGGATCAATCACTCTAGCCTTAGGTTGTAGGAACCTATTTTTAGAAACCTAGCTAGACCAATCTAGACCTAATAAGAAGTGGACTAAATGGTCCACTTGACCACACACTCACACACACACACACACACACACACACACCACCACTTGGTTGTCCACTCTAGAGTATTCTAGAGTGGTCTCCAAGTGGCGCCAAGACTAAAAATAGTCTTTCAAGGAGTCCACAACCTCTTCCCTTGGAAAGTGGATCTAAAAGACCCACTCTCCATGAGGTGGACGGCCAACCTTGGAGGTCTTCTAGAGAATTCTCTACTTCTCTAGATGACTCTCCTCCTTGCTTATTTTAGGACCCATGGAGGTGGCCATGCACCCCTATCTTGGACTCCATTCTCTTCATTCACGAGGTCCACCATCACCTCCACTCTCCACATCCAAGAGCAAGTGCAACATCTCCACCACCTTCATCTAGTGGCCGGCCACACCACCTTGGTCGTCCCTCTATTCCCTCCTACCACCTCAAGCCACACGGCCATTGGAGACCATCTCCGATGCCTCGGTTCCCAGTAGATTTATTGTTCTTCGTAGCTTAATTGCTTAGTAGTGTAGTATAACTACCTTCCAGAGTGCACTCATAAGCTCTTCATGGATTCCATGCTTGCATCTCTCTTCTATTAGCGTAGATCTTATCATTTCAATTTTCGTGTACAAGCATTCCTCTAGAAGTGATTGTAATGACCTTATAAATTGACGAAATAAAACAATAGTTGCCTGCTTCATATCTCTATCTATTGCAATAAAAATGTCGATTCCTAAAAATAATAATGATCTTGTGATTGATGCATTTTCTGTCAAGAGCCATTGCGAAGTAAGAATTGTGTGAACTAGTACCCACACTTTCACATTCATTGTTTACCTGATGCGTGCACACGTAGTGAGAGTAAACAACATGACTGACGAATCTTACATTTGCAGACTTGAAATCGGCATTCAATTCTAAGCAAGCAAAACAAGAGAATAAGTTAAAAATCAATTTCTCCATCTTACACCTCCCTGAGATCAACCAAGACACTCACTGTCTCATTATAAATGTTTTGCTTGAATCATAATTCGCTCTATACCACGACGTTTTCTTAACAAATTTGCACTTTACGACTTCAACAATAGGCTTAGACCTTGGATATACCTTAATTTAACCTTGTTATTGTTTTTTTAAGCATTCCACTATTTTAAATTAAGATCAAGGACTTAATATCCCTAATTAAGCTATTTAGAACCAAGCTAATATTTAAGTTAATACTTAAGTTAATAATTAAGGCCTAAAACTAAGCATTAAATTATATAACATAAATAAGTGAAAAGATGTAATTTAACCCGATAATATTATTCCTCAACATGTATATAATCTACCAGAAAAGTTAAGAAAGAAATAAATTAAAATGCATATTCAAATCATGAATTTACATTTTAGTCCCTAGAAACTATTACAATAACTCCTTTTTATTATGATTAGATCCTTTTTATTTGCGTTTAGATCCTCCATTCACCTTCTTCTCTTCTTTATCAATGGTTGTCGTTCATCCGAACTTCCCTCTTCCAATGAAGCTTCATCGGATGGTGAACCACTTGAGTCGTGGTCACTAAGCTTTCCTATAACTAACTCTTTAAATCTAATGGTTTAGATTCATTGATAACAGCCTCCTCTAACGTGTCAACCATTATCGTCGTCGGAGATGATGATAGTAGTTCCAATGTATCCAGACCCTTTCGTGTCCAAATGCTTCCCTCTTCTTCATCATCGGAGGCTATAAATAGGCCTCAAGTCCTCTGATTTCAGGGATCACACCCTAAACTTGGAGATGCATAACTATCTTTTAGTTTTTGAAATTAACGTTGATGTGCTAAACTCATTATATTCACTTATTAGTTTGCTAGGGACTAGTAAAATTTAGACATGAAGGGATGATGTGGTACTCATCATAACTCATAATTCATCAAAAATAGCTAGCTTATCTAGTTAATTAGTCACTGATATCAAATAAATAAGGTTAATTATCAATAAAACTAATAATAGGCCTGAGCATAAAATATTCATTAATTGGGTCTTATTATTATCAGTAAAGTGTCTAATTATTTTAAGTTAAGAATAAGGATTTAAAATCATCAACTAAGCTATTTAGAATAAGCTAAATTAAAGTAATACCTAATTAAGACCTAAGTTAATAATTTTCTCAAAAAAAGACCTAAGTTAATAATTAAAAGCTTTTAGCGAAGCTCTGATTTATAACACACATATTGGGACAAAAATGTAAATTAACCCCATAACCTTATTCCTTAATATTCACTTAATACCTAATAAAAAGTTGGGGGACAAATAAATTAAATTACACCCTTAATTTAAGAAATTACATTTTAGTCCTTGTGAGTGTTGCATTTCAGTCCTCCTTATTTACAAATTAGTCCCTACACATACTCCGCCTTCTCTTCTCTTCTTCTTCTTTGATGGTCGATGACTGTCCATTCTCAATACCTCCGATGACGACTCAATCGACGGCTAATCACCTTTTCTGTGGCCATTAAGCAACCTCCTAGCAAACCCTCCACATCTAACGGCTCCAATGAGTCATTAACCATCTCAAAACACGCGTCACCACCACCATCACTGAAAAAGATGACCTCCGTTCCTGTGAATCTAGACCTCCTACCATCTAGGTTCATTCATCTCCTCTGTTGTTGGCATCTATAAATTCTCTCCTACACCTCCGATCGCTCCTATTGAGTCCCTACCTCTCTTCCCCAAATCGTACTCAATCGTAGGTCCTCTTCCCAAGCTTCGGCATCCTCCCAACCTTTTCTCGGATGAACTCCAATGGAGGTCGTCGCCTCCCTCACCTCTTCTTCCTCTACTCTACCCTGCCAACGGTGGAGAAGTGCCCAATCCCTCTCTATCTCTGCTTGTAGTTGCGCTGGATTGTTTTCTCAACTCTGCTGTTTTGATCCTAGCTCTGGCGAGGCTTCACCAAGGCCCTCCTTACCCTTTCGTCCAAGTAAGTGATCCTACTCCCTCACCTCCTTCTTTAGAGTAGTTTAGAGTAGTTAATTAGTAGATTAGAGTAGATTAAATCTTAGATTCCAAGTTTCCTTCTCTGACTCTTATAATTGTCTGGAAAGCATTACTAAGGTCATATAAATCCAGATTTTTGATGACTAAAGAAATGTCCTCTTTCAGGTATTGTCCAAATGGCCATTGAGGGGAACAACATAATTGGACAAAATACACTTGTTTTATGTTGATGATCTAAGTGTAGTAATTACATGTGGGTCTTATTTATTTACCTTTCTAATATGAATTTCATTTACTTTCCAATATAATTTTTAAATATATCTTGCATTAACGAATTCCACGTTACACTTACACAGGTTTACTTAGCGTTAAGATGCCGTTGTCGTGATGCAGTTATGCGTTCTATTCTAGTACATTCACGAATAGCGTAGCTTGTCCAACAAGTTGGCTTTGGAGGGATTTTAGACTTTGGCTTCATATCATTGGATTGGAATCTTATTATAGCTTTAGTGGATCACTGGAGGCTGGAGACCCATACATTTCACATGGCTTCGGGTGAGATGACTGTCACTTTGGAGGACATAGCTATCATCACTGGATTACCAGTGGATGGCTTCGTAGTTATAGGGGTGACCATTATTCCTAGCTAAAACGGATTGTGCCATTGATTACTTGGAGTGGTACTCGACTAGAACCAAATCATCGATTCAAGGGTATAAATGTGTTGGTTGCAGGCAACCTTTGCCAACATGGTAGATGATGCTGATGATGAGACATGTCACCGTTATGCTTCAGCTTACATTTTACGATGCATGGGCAGTATACTTTTTCCAGACAAGTCCAGTAACTACATCTCATTGATGTACTTGCCATTATTAGAGGAGTTGCAGGTTAGTAGAATTTATACTTAACGCTACATTATTTATTACTTAATATTGATTGAGTACTTACATCTTTTACTTGCCATTATTGAATGCATATCACAGGCAGTAGGACAATATAGCTGGGGAGCAAGTTGTTTAGCGTATCTCTATCGCCAACTCTACTTAGTTGCCCATGCAGGGATTGATGAGATAGGTGGAGCATTGATCATGCTACAGATTTGGGCATGGAAGAGGTTTCCCCACATAGCACTATCGTGCATCGACGTTCGAAGTGGTAGGGACGTCCATTGGGTGCTCATTGGGTAGCTACTTTCGATGTTCATAAGCAATCAACCAATGTTGTTATTTCTTATAGGGATGCAATTGACCTCCAAAGTGTAGATCAAGTATATAATTTATTGTTTCCTCTTGATTCCTTACATTAACAATCATGTTATAATTATTTAACCTATGTAATTACGTAGGTTATCTGGAAGCCTTGCATGCAGGATATACAATAGAACCTATCTGCTTATTGCTTGGTTGGGAGGGAGATCTAGCGTGCATGAGTTCCATTGATATGCTTCCACATAGTGGAGCATCATTTCCAGATCATGCTCTTAGGCCATTTGGAGGTCTTTAGGGTGTTCCTTTGTAGTGCGATTCAAATGATCGCCTCCACGATATTGACCTGAGAAGGAAATTTGAGATCGATTGGCGTCAACATCATGCATCATACATACATGATTGGGCAGCCAGGTTAGAACATATTGTTCCACTAACACCGACAAATAGCCCTACCGCTACATCTAAGTATGTGACTTGGTATAACAGGATCACCAAGTGGTTTATTGGTTGACTTGGTGCACTACTGGCTTTTAACGTAAGTTCTTCTACATATCTCTTTCGTAATTATAACTAAGTTTTACTTTTATAGTTGCAATTTTATATATGCTCATTTAATTTGTAACAAATTATCATTGCCTTATGCAGTTGTCTAAATGGGTTCAACTTTGCGAGATGATGCGTAATCACCCTGAGTTTGTAGGCATCCATAATCTAGCTAGCCAAGCAATCAAGATAACATTAAGACCATAGTAGACCATTTTAAACCCCTTGAGCCTCAAGTAGCAAATGGTAAGGATGACGCACCTGTAGGGGGACATGGGCGGGGACGGGGATGTGGTCGAGGACGTGGCCTAGGATAGAGGCAAGGAAGGAGGCGTGGGAGAGGATGTGGGAGGGGACAGGGGCATGGTACACACCCACCACCAGAGGCCCCACACCCACCATCAGATGCCCCATACCCTCCACCATAAGTCCCCTCTCCACCACCTAATGTACTAACCCCCTAGGATCCAGATGTTCAACCACAGGTAAAATGCTTCTCCTTGGAGGTTTAAAATTTCATTGATATCAATACATTGACAATTGAAAAATTTGTTTGCAGCCTCTTGGAGAAGAACCCTCTCACGTCTCACAGGATCAAATGGAGGTGAAACAACCCCAAGATCCATAGGCCCCGTTTGAGGTAAAAATTTTAAAGAAATTGAATACTTTTTTTTTCTCATGAATTTAATGACACACTTAAATATTTTCCTTGCAGCAACCTCTAAGAGAAGAACCATCGCAGGCCCCACATAATCAAACAGAGGTCGAACCCCCACAGGATACACAGGCCCCATCTGAGGTAAAAAGTGTAAACGAATTTATTACTTTCCTTCTCATTAATTTACTAACAAACTTAAAAATTTTCGTTGCACCAACCTCTAACAAAAGAACCCTCACAGGCCTCACAAGGTCAAACAGAGGTGGAACCCCCTCAGGATTCACAACCCCCATTTGAGCTAAATACTTTATAGCAATGAATACTTTCATTCTCATTAATTTATTGACACACTAAAAATTTTTTGTTGCAGCAACCTTGAAGAGAAGAACCCTTGTAGGCCTAACAAATTCTAAGTGATGATCCATTCATGACTCCAGCCATTGAGTTACCTGTTGTCTCAAACATTACACCGGGAGCTCCCCTTAAGAGAAAGCCTGAAGATGGAGACTTGGGTGAGGAGACCTTAGAGGATGCTCGCCATGGCCCACCATCACCTCTACTACTAGCTCCAAATTTCAACAAATCTGAAGTGGTGGATGTACATCTATCTAGGGTAGATGATCAATTCACCCATTGAGTTACATGCCATCTCCGATATTACACCAGGAGCTCCTCTGTAACGACCTGATTCCCGAGTCCCTACGAGACACGAGAACCGGACCGACTCGACTAATCCCAAGACCTGGTCGTCCAACGAGGAAGTAACCAAAAGAGCAGTAAAATAAACCACATTCAGCATGAATATAACTAACAGTAAGAAAATACAGCAGTAAGGAAAGAAACCACTACAGTATATGTTGGTGCTAAAGCACCACGATCATTTATTTTGATGATAACAAAACACGTGTTATTTAACATTTGCAATTTGAGTCCTAGATTTCAGGTCAATTGCAAATGAGGACGTGTTTAGACGGAGTTCGAGCTCGCATCCAGGACGGATTGGAGGAGCTTGACGGAAAACAGAGGAGGTTCGCGTGGAGCGAAACATTGAAGATGGAAGGAAATGAAGAATAGGATAGATTTCCTTCTTTTGTACTTGTTGTATTTTTCGTTTCTTTTGTTGCTCTTTATTTCCTTAGATATTTTATGTTAAAGAGCCTCAAAGAACCCTAACAGTAGTCCTAGGAACACCGGCACAACCCTAGGATACTTAGGTTTTCTGTAGAATACTTAGAAAACCAATATAGGGTTCAAACAGACTTTCCAGACGTCTAATTCCCAAATCAGACGTCTGATAATGTATTTTAAGACGTCTGACTGTTGTTTCAGACGTCTGATAACTGTTAGGCTGGACATAGTTAGTTCTGTCTGATGAAATCAGACGTCCAGACCTTATACCAGACGTCTTAGAAGACGTCTGATGGATTTGCCAGACGTCCAATTAGTGGACCGTTGGCTGGCTTAGCAGACACTCAAGAATATGACCGTTAGAGCCTTATCAGACGTCCTTAGGCCTTTCCAGACGTCTGATAAATGACCGTTTTGCCTCGGCTGACCCAAAATCTCTTCTCAGAGATTTTCTAGCCGTTGCAACGTTTGGAAATCAATTCCCACAGTAAAAGTAGGTTTCCAGACGTCCAGACATAGTGCCAGACGTCCTGTATGTCGTCTGATGGACTTGCGTAAAAACCCTGTTTAGATCTGATCCAAGTTAGGGAGAGACCCGTCCAAAATCAGACGTCTGACCGTTTAATCAGACGTCTTAAAGTGAACTTCCAGACGTCTGATGCTAGAATTAGACGTCTGATAAGCCTGTCAGAACAATAATTATTCCTGATTTCGGGCTGATTCACTTGGGCTTTGTACCCAACGGCTATGGAAGCCTTTCCAAGCCTTCCAAAGCCTTCCTAAGGCCTCTATAAATAGAGGGGAGCCTTTGCAACACAAACACAGACAATATACACTTGGATACACTTAGCTACACACTTTTACACTCTTTTGTGTCCAGAAAAGATCTTGCTCTCCAAGCTCAAGCTCCATCATCTTGAGAGCTAAATTCAGTTTGCGCGCCCGCTCTCCCACTGTTGTTCACGAGAGCGACGTAGCGCCATCACGTGGCACACGCACCGCGTCATCGTCGACGCACTCCTTGCAAAGGGGAGTTTCCTATTTCCTATAGAAGCTAAGTTTAATTATTTTGTTGGTTCTATAGGACTATTGTTTATTTTATCTTTGTCTTTTGGTTGGGTATTCGCTTTGCGAATTCCCGTCTCCTTCGTGGGACAAAATCCTTCTCGTGGAGAGAAGGGGTTGAGGAACGCTACCCTCGTACTTGTAGCGTGGTTGTACTGAGGTTGAATCACCCTCGTTTTAAAGTGATTCGGTTAGTGGATTTGATCAACTAGGTTGATCGGAAAATCCTAACTCGAGAGGGTTAGGTGGTGGTTTTCACCCAGTTTGGGTTTCCACCTAAAAATACCTGTGTACATTGTGCGATTGATTTTTGTGAGATTGCTTTATATTTCAATTCCGCAATTTTTTTTTTTGTCACGCTGATCTCACCCCTCCTAGTAGGGAAATCACAGTATATACCACCACAACAGTAGAACAACATTCATAACATAATATGAACTGCAGGTAAAGAAAAGTACAGCGGTAACAAGAACTACTCACTACAGTGGAACCAAAAAGAGGTACAAGAGAACAGTGGTAACTCTACTGGACCTTACTCAGCCCAGCGTCCTCTGCAGCCGCTGGCCCTGGCTGCTCAACACCTGGTCCTGAAAGGTAACGAGTGTAACACGTTAGCAAAATGCTGAGTAGAGTGGCAGCTAAACTAAAGAAACAGTAAAGTGTACAGTAGCTGTTTTAATTTTCTTTCTTCCTTTATTTACGTCTTTTTATTGTTTCAAAATTTATCTATTTCTCAGATCCTTCACTTGATCTCGAATGTTCCTCGTGGGAACGATCTTGATTGCAGTCTTTTCCAAAAAGTAGAAGTATCACGTGGTGCTCTCCTGGCCGGGAGAGTCCCCCGTGGTGATCCTACTCTCAGTCAACCACCCCAAGGTCACGGACAGGCGTAATGGTGACTACGGCACGCACGATAAATTCACAGGTAGCTAACCCGCACTGGCACGCGGTCAGTTGTTTCCGTTAACGGGTGCGCCCAAAGCACAGCACGGAACCAGCACAGGGCAGAGCCCTCTCAGTAACAGGGGTCGAACACCTCCACAGTAACCAAACAGGGGCCTTGCCCCTCCACAGTCCGCGCACCATCGCCTGACTACCCTGGTTTGCCCAGTGGGCCTAACAAGTCGGTGTAGGTGAGCTAGCAGAACCCCGGGGCTCGTGGGGTAGCTAGTACTCGCCCTACACTAGTAGCTCTCCTCGGTACTGCGTACACGAGGGCCAGCAAGTCGGTACAAAGTGGCTAGACCTAACCCCGGGTCCCTGGGGCAACTGGCTCCGCTCTGCACTAAACAGGGGGACGGTCGCTCTCCTTGGTACTCCGTACTCAAGAGCCAGCTCACTTCCCCAATCTATTCCATTCACCTTCCAGGAGTTCTACTCCTAATTCCCCGTAGGGTTCCGGCTCTTTTAACTCAGCACATTCAGGTTTCACCTTTCCAATTTCACGTTCATACATCCCATATTCTCAGACATGCTCATTTATTCATAACAGGCAGCTGTTAAACCAATTTACAGGTAGCTATTATTTCCTTTCCACATTTTCCAAGACTGCAGTATTCATATATTCCACTAGTTCTTCCCATCCTAGGATTCATGCCATACCCCAGGATCTATCATACAATCTAGTTTTCCAGCCCTAGGATTCATGCAACACCCTAGGATCTACCACTTATTCTAGTTTCTCATTCCTAGGATTCATGCAATGTCCTAGGTTCTATTTATGGTTCCATAATTTAACAGATTATACTAATAAACTTAAAAGCCACTCTACCGGTTACAACAGGCATACTGGGGGCGTGGTCGGGAATCCCGCGTACCTCCGCAACCCTCGAGACTGCAACGGAATGGAGTCCTATCACAAGGATCAAACACAAGGAGTTTGTCAAAACAGTATACAACTACTGTAGACGGGTAGAGGATTTAATTCCGAAAAGCATGCAACTCGAAATGCGGAAAACGGACTCCGTACGAGCCCTAAACGGGTCGAAAACGACGAAACAGTGCAAAATCAGATGTCTGGAACTTCTTCCAGACGTCTAAAAAAATGGGATCAAATGGTACCTTGTCCTGTGTGGTCTCTCAGACGTCGAGAAGCCTGTGGGGGCATCTGGCCTAGTTCCCAGACGTCCGATGGTCACCCCGGACGTCTGAAAGTCCCTCCAGTCGTCTGGCACCACTGCCAGACGTCTGATTCGCATTGGATGCGAATCTCAGAACCTGCGCGTACCCATTTCTCATGCTCAGTACGGACGGTCGAAGGAAAGGAAGAAGGTACGAAAATAACTTACCTTTCAGACGTCTGGACAGTCCTCCAGACGTCTTCCCCGTCGTCTGGTTGGAAACCCAGGCGTCTGATTCTGGAAAAACTTCTAGAATCAGAGCGCGACTCACCCTCTGCCCGCGACGTACGGTCGCGCCGCGCCTCGTCCGCCTGCTGTTTGAGCTGCAGCAGGCCTCCCGCGTCACCCCGCGTCTGCTGCTCCCCCGCCGGTCGGCTCTAGCAGCCCCGGCAAGCTCGCCCTCACGACCGAGCGCCTCCTCTTCTCGCGCAGCACCTCCTCTCGCACTCGCCGCGGCTGCCACCGCCGCCGCTCGCTCACTCTCGCACTGGCTGGAAGGAGAAGAGGAAGGGGTGGAGGCGATGAGAGTGAGGGAGAGGGCGAGGCTTTTTAAAGCCGCGCGGGGAGAGAGAGAGCGAGAGCGAGACAGAGGGCAGCCGCGCCAGCAGGAGAGAGGGAAAAAGTGACCGCAGGTCTGCGCACGCAGGCGCGCAGACACAACCGCGCGTGCCGCCGAAACTGAATCCCAAAAGTCTGGAAGGGGTTCCAGACGTCTGGTCCGACGTTTGGGCCACCTCCCAGACATCTTAAAAGATGTCTGAAGCTGCGCGTTCGTAACATCCTCTAATGAGAAAGGCTGGAGAAACAGACATGGGAGAGGGGACGTCACAAGTTGTTCTTTGTGGCCTACCATTACCTCCAAATGCTTTGAATTTTGGAGATTTAGAAGATTCCACGGGTATTCATATCGATGAAATAGATCGAGAGGGTTGGTTGCAACAATTTCGACATGATTCTCAAAACCCTTCGATGACATACACTAGAAGGAGAAACTAATTGTTCCTCTTGTATGGTTTTTGAATAGAAAGTGGGACTTAATTCTAGCCCTTCTTATGTTCTATGTTACAATATTTCCTCCTTTTTGGATAAAAATTTCATGTAAATATCATCATGTGAAGGTTGGCACAAAACATTATCGAATGTATACATTTCTCAGAACAATCTGTGAATGATTGGTGGGTTGCGATAGATTCATTGGTTGTGATTGATTGGTTGGTTGCGATTGACTGCTTGGTTTGTTGTGACTGAATCATTGGTTGGTTGGTTGGTTGTCATTTCTGTAAATTACATTTAAGTGTAAGCTAATTGTGATATATGTTAAACTATCTTGCCATTTTCAAGTATCATTAACAACAGCATCAGCAACTAGCATTTGCAGTACCATCAGCAGCAGCAGCAAGCAAGTAGCAACAACAAGTAGCAACATAAGCAAGCAATAGCAGCAACAACAACAGCATCATCACCAAGCTCCACCTAGGGCAGTGTGGTAGAAATTCTTTAAGGATTTTTCTATCTGAAAGTATGTTTCTACACAGAACAAAGTATCGCAAAGCCACTTGTGGATAGGGAAGCAAGATTTATATTTGGTTATTAATCGTAGGCGGATATAATTTTGTGGGAATCTCTTTATTTATATCCATTTAGTGATGGTGTGATTGAGGTTGAATTAGCTACTTAAACTAGTAGAAGGATGATCAACAAATGAAGTGTGAGGAGAGCTTAAGTTGAAAAGATCATTCTTTAATTCCTTTAATTTGATCCCATGCATGAGACCTTTATTTTTTGTATCTCCTAGGCCACAACTTCTGTTTACAATAATTTCATGCTTCCTTTTCAAGCTTCTTCTACTAGCATTACAATAATTTGTCCTTTCTTCCTTGCCTTATTCTTATTGAGGTATGCCAACTGTAGGAACTGCTTGGGGAACTAATCATCTCCCAAGCCAATGCAAGTAGAGTTTGACCTATGTGGCTTTTATATTACAACTAGATGTTAGTCATGATGACTTGTTTATGGTGAAAAATACTCTGCTACATTCCTTAAAAAAAAAAAATACAAACTTTGGTACGTTGCTTTCCATTTGTATTGGCAGGCCTATGTTATAATGTGTCATGGGAAGCAAACTTGTCTCCTAAAGAGGCGAGTTACATAAAAATAGACAAGTTATAAAACCTACCTTTTCGTGGGAATATGAGATGATGTAAAACTCGTTTGTAATAGAATCAAATTTTGTGTTAAAATTTACGATCGCAAACTCACATCTACTACATACGAATTTAACACAACTAACTACAAATTTTAATTCCATTATAATATTTCAGGGATATCTTTTCCTAAATATATTATCTAAATTTTTTTTTTCATATTTCTTTAGCTTCACTTTTCTACTCTCTCACATAAACTAACCCTGTTCCGCCCAGGTGTGTCTGAATCCCAAACATATTCCAGCTAAGGTTTCCTTCCTGGTTTTCATTTGGCTTGGGAAGGATTCTGAAGTCGAAGTTTTGCGCTAACAAACAAGCACCCCACGATCCGGATTCCAAATCAAAGGTGGTGCTGGGGAAAGTCGGTGGGGGTGTTCCCCCATGTTCCAAAGCCCGCGACTGCCGAGTGTCTGTCCATCAACCCCTCGCTAACCCCAAGGTGGCGCTGTACTCTTCCTGTTTACCTCGTCGATCAATATCTGTTCTGGTGAGGCGGTGGTTTTGAATCCTAGTTTGATACCTTGGCCTCTTTCTGGTGCGTCCAAGTCTCTGATTTTGATGCTGTCGCCCGTCTGAGACCGGAAGGGAAGGAGGGCGTCGACGATGGCGTGGGAACTGATACTGTGGCTGGTGGTTTTCTTCTCCGTCATAGCTCTCATTGGCATGAATGCATACCAGGTCAGGTCATCCTCCTGCAATCTTCGTTTTTCTTCCTGTTTTTTCCTCTTTTTCCGGGATTCGGAGATGAAAGAGAATTGTTCTATTGGGAAATTAGCTTATTTGTTTCTGGGTGGACGTTTCTTTGCAAAATGCCTATAAAAGAAATATGTTCTAGGGAAAAGCTGAAAATAAAAAAGATACAGGAGTGAGGGTTCCGCTTGGATCACATTTGTTTCTCTTTCTGGTTGATCATTCGCTTTTTCTGTAACTTAAAACTGAGATTACGGAAGTGAATAATATACGGAAGAAAAGTCCTCTGCAAAACAGGGATCCACAACCCTTAAAGCCAGTGCTCCGGAGACAACATTTTCCATAAGAGGCCTCTCCCACAAAAAGAAAAAAAAACAACATTAAGTTCGCAACCAAATTGCCCACGGAGAGGTTGTGGAAAGGAAGGTCTAGTGGAGCTGAGGTGGCAGCCACGTAGGTCACAAGTAGGATGGCTTCTCCACCAAGTTAGTTGGTTGATGATACATCACCAACACGAGGCAGCTGAGGTGGTGCGATGTGGAAGGACAACACGAACATGTGATCCGTGTGCATGGTTGCGTCCATCGGGTAGTGGTGCACCCAAATTAATTAATTAATAAGGGGGTCATGGGCACCAATAGTGCATGGTAGGGACGAGCATTGGGTTCGATCCTTGTGAGTTGGGCTTGATTCGGTTCAAACCTATTTAATAAATGAGTTGAAAAGGTAACTAAGGTTTGGTCTCAAATAAATTTTTTTGACCTAAGTCTGACCTGACCAAAAAAAAAAAAAAAGCCTCAAGCCAGATTGGGTCAACCCATTTATTCATGGTCTCGTTGTTTATTTCATTAATGCTTACAGAACAATATGTAAATAGGAGACTCACTCGATAATTATTTTAAAAGTATAGGCAGCGATACGATTTGGTACAAGTAAAAAAAAGACTTGTAAAGGATAATTACCATTTTCAATTATGTAGACGACAAGGTTGTTATATTTGCCTTTTGTATGGATTAAAAGATCTTTAAGTTCTTGTGGGTTCACGTGCAGCCAAAATGATTCAGTTACTTGTATTGCAAATATTTGGGTTAAATAGTTTATATATATAGCATATGCTAAGACAACTAAATGTAATCAAGTGAGAGAAAATTACGATAAAAAATACAAGTGTTCAACTTATGTGTTTGAATTGGTTGAAGTGACTTAATTTTTATTGAAACCCTAGGTCTCTCTTATATAGAGAGACCAAAGAGTAAAAGTACATCATTGCCCTTGAGGAGCACACAAGAAAAAAATCTAGAAAAGAAATAACACATATGGTATGCTAACACTCCCCCTCAAGTTGGAGCACATATATCTATCATGCTCAGCTTGGATGTACATGAATCAAGTAGAGATCTAGCTAGGGGCTTGGTGAAAATGTCGGCAAGTTGCTTCTCAGATGAGACATGTGTTATATAGCAACCCTTTTTAAATAATGTCCTTGGTATGGTGACAATTAACTTTGACATACTGTGTCCTCTCATGGAATACTGGATTGTTGGCAAGGAAAGTGGCTGCTCTATTGTCACTTCTCATCTCCATTGGGTTAGAAAGCTTATCTGCAAATCAGTAAGCAAAGACTTAATCCACATCATTTCTACAGTTGTTTGAGCCATGGCTTTGTACTCAGACTTGACACTGGTTCTAGCAACGGTGCCCTGCTTCTTGCTTAAGTGATCAGGCTTCTAGCCAAAAAGGTATAGAACTCAGTAGTGGATTTGCGGTCCACATGACAATCGGCATAGTTCGCATCGGAGTAACCAACCAAGCTAATCAAAGACCCCTTAGAGAATAGGAGACTGTTTCTAGGAACCTTCTTGATGTATATGAGTACTATCAATGTTGCGTCTCAGTGTTGACGTGTTGGCTTGGTCATAAACTGGCTCAATGTCTCCACTGCAAAGGAGATATCTAGCTTGGTGATTGTAAGACATAGCAGCTTGCTGATAAGCTGCCTGTACTGACTGCTGTCCACCAATTGTGCATCCTCATCATAGAGTGGTATTTTATAATCCATAGGAATATTGACCTCTTTGGTCCTAAGCATACCAATCTCCTGCAAGATGTCCAATGCGCACTTTCTCTGGGATAGGACTACACCTCTGTTACTGCGAACCACCTAACTGCCAAGAAAGTACAGGAGATCTCCCAAGTCCTTCATGACAAACTACTCTGTTAGGATGTACTTGATCTCAGCAACACTGTACTCATTATCACCTGTAATAATTAAGTCATCAATATAGATAAGAAGAATCACAACACATCGTCCTGTGACAAAAAGAGAGAAATTTGTTGCGATCTCCTGAATCCAGCTGCCTCAACAGCCTGTGATAGCCTTTGGAACTAGGCTCTGGGGCTCTGCTTCAGGCCATACATGGCCTCCTGTAATATGAATACACACTCTCCTTGAGTCTTAAATCCAGGTGACTGCTGCGTGTATACTTCTTTATGGAAATCACCATAAAGAAAGACATTTTTTACATCCAACTAATGTAAAGGCCCATCTAACTGAGTTGCCATTGCCACTGCTACAAGCATCCGTACGATAGGAAGTCTGGCAATAGGTGAGAAGGTGTTAAAGAAATCCATCGCATAGGTTTGTGTGAACTCCTTTGCCACTAGCTGTGCTTTATATCTGGCAATTCCTTCATCAGGGTTGAATTTGACATTGAACACCCATTGACAGCCAACAAGTGTAGTACTATCAGGAAGTGGAGTGAGTTCTCAAGACCCATAGCCTTTAAGAGCTACCATCTCATCCTCCATGGTTGCTCGCCATTTTGGATCAAGCATGGCCTCACTGTAATGCCTACGTAAATCCTGTAAACCCAGGTGCAAGGCTGTCAATAGTAAGTGCCCCAGCCATGGGGTAAGTAGTGCAAGTTAAAGGTTTTTTCCGAATGGCAATCGGAAGATCTAGATCATCTGTTGCCACATCATCTGCCCTGTCTTTGTGATCATCACATAGTAAACATGCGTTAGTGTCAAGGGACTCACCTGAGAAGTCGACGGTGAAGGCAAGAGTGGGGGGGCTTGATAAGTAGTGTGAGGGTGAACATAGGTCTGCAGTGGCTCTGTCAGATGGGGAAAGGGCTGCGTACTAGATGGTGGTGGTGTAGTAACAACTAATATCTCAGGAAAACTCCCAAATTGAATAGGTGTGAACGGCACATGCGCCATATCACCCTCAGAAGACATCTCAGCAGTACTAATAGAAAAGAAGGGCATTTCCTCATGAAAGGTAATATCAACTGAAACAAAATGGCGAGAGGCAATTGGACTGAAACATCGATATCTTTTTTGCGTTTGCATATACTCAAGGAAAATGCATTTAACTACTCTCGGTGCTAGTTTATCCCGACTTGGTCCCAACAAGTAGACAAAAGCAACATACCCAAAGGTCTTAGGTGTGACGTGAAATAGTGGTCTATCAGGATACATAATTTGCAGAGGAATCTGCTCATGTAAAGCAGCATTAGGTATCCTATTAATTAAAAAACAAGCAATAAAAACAGCATTACCCCGGTAAAGAGATTGGACCAAATGGTGAATCAATAACGTGCGAGCAACATCAAGAATATGACGGTGTTTCTTCTCTGCAACATTTTGCTGAGTGGGCACGTGGTCTCATGAATAATGCCATAACTAGAAAAGAAGGTATGCAAACAAGTAGTACAAAATTCCAAGGCATTATCAAACCGAAAACATTTCATAAAATAAGAATGTTGAGTTTTTTTTCCTTATTCAAGTCCTCAATGATTTGCCCCGCATCTGGCTTATTCTGCAAAAGAAACATCTAGGAAATGCGAGAAAAATCATCCACTAATAGAAGATAATATTTTTTCCCAAGTCGATCAGGAGTAGATTGGGATCCCACACATCCACATGAATCAAGTCAAAAATAGTAGAAGGAACAAAAGCAGAACTGAGAAAATTAGCCTTATGATGCTTGCCCAACTGACAAGTATCACAGGTGAGAGCAGTAGTGGAGGGTATGTGCGGCAAAATCCATTTGAGGCAGTCAATAGGTAGGTGACAAAGGTGATGATGCCACTGGAGGGGAGATCCAATGGAAGTAAAGCCCTGGGTAGCAGAAGCAGCAACAATGGTCTGACTTAGACAGTACACCCCTCTTTCCTTACGTCCTCCACCAATCGTCTTTCTAGTGAGTTTGTCCTGCAAGACACAAGAAGATACATAAAAAATGGCTTTGAAGTTCAAATCCCTAGTAATACTACTAATAGATAGTAAACTTAAGGGAAAATCAGGCACATAAAAGATATTTGCTAGTCTCAAGGTAGGAGATAGAGACATATCTCCTTTGCCAATCAGTGGCGAATGTGTCTCGTCTGCTATTTGTATAGTCCTGACTGGTGTAATAGGTGCTAACTAAGAGAATGAACTCCCGTCGCCACATTGGTGTGTAGATGCACCAGAATCAATTAACCAATCACCAGAGGACAAGCGTGAGAACATACTAGTCGCAGGTGCCTGTGAAGAGGTAGCAATGGCTACAGTATTTGAAGACTGAGAGGATGAAGCCTGTGCTAACCATGCAATTTGCTATCGTAGGGTCTCAATCTCCGTACTCAGGGAGCTCACATCAGAATTGGCAGGCACTCCATCTGTAATCTCAGCTGCCTGATTGGCCATAGTTGGCCTACCATGCTTCTACCAGCATGTAGCCTCTGGATGACCAAGTCTGCCATAGTAGGTACACGGGGTCTTAGCATGTGTACTAGACGAGTGTTTGCGTCCACGATCACGTGCAGGGGGAGTATCCCTACCACGCTCATGGATCGTTGCCAGTGTGGATGTCTGAGTACCAGAGTCGGGAGCAGGAGTACAGACTGCAACTTTGCTAAGTCTGCTATAAGCCTTCTCCCGGGTAGGAAGCTCAGGAGCGGTGAGAATCTGATTTCTGGCAGCAGTATACTCAAGTCTAAGACCTGCTAGGAAGAGACGACCAACTGTCTCCAAAAATCCTTCTAGGAATCACAGGCATACCTTGGCAGATAGGAGTGATGCCTCTCCAGCATTCCCTTCAAGAGGGAGTAGTACTGTGGCAGAGTGTGTCCTTCCTGTCGCAAGTAGAAAAGGTTGTAGAAGACGAGAAAGACCCGTGTAGAGTTCTTGGCATGAGAGTAGGTCTCACACAAAGACTCCTACATCTTTTTCGCGGTGTCGTAATACATGATTTCATTCCCTATACGGGAATAACTGTTTGCATAAACTACACAGAGACCATGGCATTGTCTCTGTCCCAGGTGGCGTTGGCACCAGTCTTGCTCACAGGCTCCGGATCTGTAAGGATGTGGCTTTTCCCATGACCCCTGACGATCATGAGGAAAGCCTAGGACCACCGTAGGTAGTTGGTTTTGTCCAACTTGACAATAGGACCAAAAAATGGATTTTTCAGTACCTGGTGTCCAAAGAATTGCCTGAATTCACCTAGGACTGATCATTTGAAGTCATCCTTACAATCTTGGAGTCGCAATTAGACTTCTATATCTAAGAGGTCATCAATCAGATCTGAAATCTGAAAAATCAGACCTACATCTTCTCAAAAAATCCCCTTGGACAAGTTTTGGCCTAGCTTGGGTGTGGGGAGATCACCCGAGAAGACCCATGGAGTTTCCCCCTGCGGTAGGAGAGGAAAGTAGCCCTAGAGAAAGGCTACAGTCCCCTCAGATCAAGCCGCAGGCAGAGGATCACAGCCGTGCCGCTCGTCACTGGTGCGTCGCCATCGCGTCGGTGCACGTTAGACAGTGGCAGTGATCCTCCATCGCTGGGTGCTAGCTATAGCTGCGTGCATCGCCCAACGTGCGCTGCTGCAATTTCGCTGCCCATCGTGTGTGAGTCGCCACCGTCGCCCAACGCGTGAAGTCGTCGCGAAGGAGCTGGACTCCTTGATCTGCCGTCGCCTGTGCACGACCTTGTGCAGGTGCAGGTGCACCCTTGCCCTATGCACGTGAGGTGCTGCTGCTGCCGGCGGCACATGAAGAGAAGAAAGAGGGTTAAGGGTGGGATACTAAGAGTCACGGTCTAGGATCGGTGCTCTGATACCAAATTGGTTGAAATGACTTAATCTTTATTGAAATCCTAGGTCTCTGTTACCTAAAGGGAGACCAAAGAGTAAAGGTACATCCTTGCCCCTGAGGAGCACACAAGAAAAAAATTAGAAAGGAAATAACACATATGGTATGCTAACAATTTGTATTTAGTTCGAACTTAGATGTATATAATTTTCTATAGCAAGAAGTCAATGGTTCATATCTAGTTCGAATAGAATCGTAAGATTGCACAACTTGCGATTGCAGGGAGCACAATGAATTTAAGGTTTTGTTGGTGGAAAATAACAAGAGTAGTCCATGCATAAATGATATATATTTTGATATATACTATGAATATATATACATATATGATATATATTGATGTAATTGGGATAATAGGCTAGGCTTTAGGCCAACCTCATAAATGGGTCACATGGGTTGAGTTGGGTTTGGGTCACTTGGCCCAAGGCTCAACCCATTTAATAAATGGGTCATATTTACAACCCAAGCTTAGGTCAAGTTAATTTCGATCTTAGATGCGGGCCGACTCAATCGGGTTGGGCCTTAGGTTGGGTTGGGCCAGCCTGGCCTGGCCTAAAGCTCACCCGTAGTGCATGATAAAAGATCTAAAGTTGGTCTTGCTGCTTTGTGTCGTAGTTGGTGGTGTTGCAAATGGCGGAGGGCCATTACTTGCACTAGTGATGGGTACACGTCAGTGCTGTCAATGGTAAGAGGTGCTAAAAGGTGAGGGGGGGTCCAAAATGCTTGAGTGTTAGGCACTCGAGAGAAAGAGGCACTAAAGGTCTATAGATACATATGCATACACACACACACAATAACCAAAATATGGTATGTTATGCATGCATATATATAATATACATGATATGTAAATGATTAGACAAACAGGCACAAGATACATACATATGCGCATTGATATATATGGTAGGTGTGTATATAGTTTCATATATTTACATATCCGTATATACAAATGTACCCATTATATTTATATGCTTTTATGTTTATATGTTATACTTAAGCACATGTGTATGTATGTACACATATATTTATACGTATAGGTTAAACATGTACATACATACATAAACATACAAAATGTGTATATTTGTATGTATATATGTATCTACTGTATGTATATATTTATTTAAGCACATCTATATGTATATATCTATGCATATGTTCCTATACATAACGCATGTGTGTGTTTAACTAAGAGAGAGATACTCAATAATTAGGTAAAAGAAATTAAAATCCTTAAAAGTATTTTAAAAAATAAAAACTAGCAAATGTGGCTTAGGTGCTCGCTAGGGTGCCTAGTGTGTTGGCTTAGGCGCTCGCTAGGGTGCCTAGTGTGTTGGCTTAGGCGCTCGCCTAGGTAGTGTCTCACGCAAATAAGGAGAGGTGCTAAGGCCTTGCCTTGCCCCAACCTAGCGCCCCGGCATGCCTAGGAGCGCGTCTTGACAACACTAGTACAGGTGAGATGAGTATCATCTATATATGGCATGTAGCATTGCTCTCGTAGAAATTAAGAAAGAACCTTTCCGTTTAAGTCCCCTCTTTCCTTAATACTTTTCTTGGTGGTAAAGGTGACCTCCTACAATAAGTAAACCTTGTTCTTGACTTGCATGGGCGAGGACTTTATCATCCTAGTATCAGAGATGGCAATACAATAGTTGAGAGGAGATGGTAGATGAGTAGCTCGACTTCTTACTGCAGCTCCAACAAGAAACTCTTTCTTATGTTCGAGGTCACCACATGAGAAACCATAATTCTGGGAGGTTTAGAGTTTCAAGGTCTCTAGAGGAGGGAGATCCAGTTTTGAGGTCCTTAAAGGAAGGGTCCATGTTAAATTTCTATGTGGGAGATCCAATTTTGTGAACTTTAGAGGAGAGATCCAATTTCGAGGTCTTCAAAGGAAGGCCTAATGACATAGATACTGAATGGAGAGTCACCAACACTAGTTGAGGTCTCCAGAGGAGAGGCCCTTATTAGAGCTAACTATAACAGTTTGTCCAGCAACTCCAGCCCTGTTGTCATTAACACACTCGCCTACAAGAATGAGATTGAGAGAGTTGTGTTCTGTTGTGTAGAGTGGGATTTCTGTATTGAACAAGCTGAGCATTGTATGCTCTAGCTTGAGGGGAGGTGTTGGAATATGTGTAGTTGGTTTAGTCCTACATCGTCTATTGTGGAATCATGAAGTGTGTGGTGGCCTATAAATAAGCATGCACCTCTTTGCTTATTCTTTGAGAAGAGTAATACAAATCTCGCCCTCGAGGGGTCTTCTCTCGTGGTTTTCTTCCCGCTCTTCGTGAGTGGGGTTTCCATGTAAACCCATGTGTTATTTTTTGCTTACGCTTTGTATTTTGTTGATTTGCTTCCGCTTATCATATTTTTCAATTGATTATTGTATATTACTTATTTGTGAAGAAGTTAGGAAGAGAGAGAGTTGTGATGTTAATCTTTGTGGATGACATTATATTGACTGGGGATAACATTAGTGATATCACTACCACTAAGGAGTTTCTTACAAAACACATTGTTACGAAGGATTTAAGCTCACTTCAATATTTCCGTGATATTGAAGTCACTTGGAATGCAAGAGGTGTTGCTTTCCCGTGGTAGAAATATGTGATGGACCTACTTTAGGAGAGACATGCTAGGTGCCAAGCTTGCCTCCATTCCTATGGACCTGAACATACACCTATATGAGGATGATTCAACTTCAGTGGATGCAAGGCGATTTAGGTGTCTTGTGGGAAAGTTGCTATATATCATTGCTACATGACCAGGCATCGACCTTGCAATTAAAAAGGTGAACTAGTTAATGGACAAGCCAAGGAAACTTTGTTAGGATGCAACAATTTTGATCTTTAGATATTTGAAGTCTGCACCTGGAAATGGGTTGTTATTTACTAGAGGTAGTTCCTTGGGTGTGATGGCATACACTGATATAGATTATGTTAGGTGCTCGGAAGATAGGAAGCCCATTATTGGGTTTTCACATTCGTTGGAGGGGATCTGGTTGCCTTGTAGAGCAAGAAGCAAATTGTTGTTGCAAGGTCAAGTGCGGAGTCTAGGTATAGGGTTAAGGCACATGCCACCATTGAGTTGATGTGGATTTGATCAGTTCTTATGGATTTATATGTTTTTGTGTCTGATCCTATGGAGGTGAGATGCGACAACAAGGCGGCACTCTCATTGCTAATAATACAATCTTCCATGAGAGGACGAAACATGTAGAAGTAGATTGTCATTATTCTTGAGATATGACCCAGAAGGGATAAATCCACACTTCGCATGTGCGATATGAAGATCAGGCAGTAGATATGTTTACCAAGGCACTTGCTCGCACCATGTTTGATTGGTGTTGTTTCAAGTTGAGCATGATAGATATTTATACTCTAGTCTGATAGCGAGTGTTGAGTGTTTTCTCTATTTTCCTTATCATGCTTGTTTATTTTATTATAGTCATGAGGGCTTGTATGCTTTTTTTTCCTTAGCTTCATCTATAAATAGAGGTTAAGGGTTTCTTAGTGGATAAAGTAATTATTCTCTACATGTTAAAATGTTTAACCTTCTTTTTTTTTTTTAAAATGTATTAACCCGCTCAATTGTTGTAACAGCTTATATGCTTATCAGACTTGGAGTTTGACTATATCAACCCTTATGATTCAGCATCCCGCATCAATGCTCTAGTTATTCCGGAGTTTGTGCTTCAAGGATTACTATGTGCCATGTTTCTTTTGACATGGCATTGGTTTCCCTTTCTGATAATGGCACCTGTAACATATTATCACCTAAAATTGTATGTGACCATAACCTATTTTAATCCGTTTTCCCTTCTGTTAGCTCTTAAATGTTTTAAATTGCCAAAATTTTTTCATTAGTCGTACACTATCTTATGTCATAGATGCTGTATCTTTTAATTTGAAATCTTTCTGTTTTTGCTTTTATAGGTAAATATTTTCTTATTTCACAAGTAATATTTTCTATCTTGGAATCACTGGAATAAGCAAAATGCTGGTGGATCTTTTAGAAAAGGATTGTTTTTTACCCTTTCTTTTCTTTTTACTGGACAAGGTGCTTTTGCATTCTTAGTATATTCTTTAATCTTTGTTTTTGTTATGGTAGTATGCTCTCAAATCTTAATACAGGAAAATGCTTAGTTTTGTTTTTTCTTCTCGAGTTTGCTTTCAAACCTAGCAAATGGAGCTGGGCCACCTGACCCTAGAATTTGTCTTTCTCCAAATAAGTTCTGCACATTCTGCTTTTATTTGATGGAATATGGATTTTTTGATTGGCTTGACAATTTCACTCTAAAAGTAGGATAAAGAAATGATCCTAATATTTCTGCCAGTCACATCATGTTTTCTATGCATAATCATGGGATCCACAGCACAAATCCTAGAATCTTGGCTCCTTTTAGATTCATATAAGTTGGAGGTTGCAATAATTTGCTAGCAGTCAAGACTTTGGTTAATACATCATTTTTCATTGTCTTTTTATCACTATGTTTGCCTCGGTAGAAGAACCAAAGGAAGCTCTCTAGTACTGGTTTGATTTGAGAGGCCAGACTTGATTAGAGACAACTATGAGTGTAGATCTCCTTTATGCCTTAATTAGTTGAGCCCCTCTCTTAATGTTCAAAATTCTATTTTGTTAAGATAAAGATGTTTACATGTTACGTGAAAAGTTATGAGCCAAAATGATAGTTCTGGAGATACCCATGGTGACAAATATGACCAAAGCTATATCAACAATGTAGATTTTACTGGTCACTAAAAAAACTATAGTATGACATGAGATGAGGTCTTCTTGTCAGGGTTAGTTCTTGTACATACATATAGCATATGATCATAGATGTCAGGAATCAAGGGTTTTTCATCCATACATTAGTTTTTTTAGAAAGGATTAATTTAGATCTCACATTGCCAGGGGTAATTAATATTCTTTCTTGAATAAAACTAATTAGCTAAAAGGCTTGATAATTTTTCGTAGATCTTTACCTTAAAAAATAAATTTGTAGATCTTTAAAATCAAAATAAAACTATTTCTTAGTTTTTTGGAGCAAGGAATTTGTGTAGAACAAGGCTAAATTTTGTTGGATGCCGGAAGGGATCAAGAGGAAAATTTGAGCAAGGGTCAGCACAAACCAAGTCAACAGGGCAGCCATAGGACCACCCAAGGTGGGGAACTTAGGTAAAGCCAGCAAAGGATTTAAAGAAATGGCGAAACACACATTTTGACCGGACACTGGATTTAACATTCGACTTTATTGGTATCTCTTAAGGATTAAGTCGGACATGTTTTGGATAAGTCAGGAAGATTATAGGACCTCTCTCCTTAAGGAGAGGAGCAGCTAATAGCTTCCTCCCTTTTTGCATATAGGTTCCACATGTAGATATGAGATTTGCATCGGTAGGTGCTAGTAGACAAGTTCCATGAAAAGAAAGTCAAGGTAGGAGAGATTGGGCAAGGTTTGCCCAATCAGGGAAAGCCTCTACTCCTTGGGAGGAAGCTATAGGCACAAAGGGAGAGGAAAACTTAAATTGTGACCTTGCATGCTCTCAGTGATTGGAGCAATCAATCCTCCTCATGACATAGCCCTTGTTAAGGTGAACCTGGCTAAATCCCTCGTTCTCTCTCTCTCTCTCTCTCACTCTCTTTATGGACGGTCGAGTGATTCATGAATTAGTTAAATCAAATGTCGGCCAGTACCCTTTATTTGGCGTCATTTGTGGCAAGAACCCTAAGACACTCCATCAACAGTGCCTTGTGGTTGTGGGTAGGGTGAGTACATCCAACAATGGTAATCCAACTTGCTGCAAGCTGAAGACCTACAGCATACAAGGCAACCCCCATTAAAGCGCGTAATCGAAGATGTTAATGTCATGCCCAACCCTCCTTTTGGGTAGGAAGGCCATGTCTTAGACTGTAGCTCTTTTTGACCTACCCTTTCATTGAAGGATCTGTGAGAAATCGAAGAACTTTGTTAAAAGGATCATTAGGAATTGACCTAAAGCTCCGGTAGGAGTAGCACTTGCTCTTGCAAGTGGAAAACTGCCTAAAGGCTAACCTTGCTGATGGCCTTCCTCCTCTTCATGAGGACACTAGTCAATACCTCAAGAGTAAGATGCAAAGGCTTAACCTTTAGCTAGTTCCTTATCTTTCACCACCAAGAAGATGAGGCCATGGTTATCAAGAAGTATCAGAGGTCCCATTACCTGACTTCTCGTTGGAACTTTGATTTCGCTAACCACCTTAATTACTTTTAAGGAGTTATGTGCCTCGAGAAGGTGGTTAATGATGCTTGATGCCGAGCCTTTCCCATTACCCTAAAGGGAAAGGCTAAGGCATGATTTAACAAATTACCACCCAATTTAGTGGACTCTTATGGACTGTTGGAGCTTTTATTCTTGGATCAGTTCAAGATTTGTCAGAAGTCGCTGGGGCACCTTGTTGTGCTTTTAACGATCATTTAAGGTTTGGGAGATTAATTTTCATGACTACTTCCTCTGGTTTAAAGGCTAGTATCTTTAGTTGGATAGGGTTAATTGGGAGGTGGTCATATGAGACCTTATGTTGGATCTCTATTACAAAAACTACAAAAAGTTGCATATAGTCTACTTTGTTGAGCAGATGTAATGCTTAAAGAATCGTTATCATTAAATTGTCATGACGAGGCTAAGGGAACAAGGGGGAATTGTTTGTGTTTATACCCTTCAATGGTCAAGTCCAAACTAAAAAGAAGCCCAACCACAGAGGGAAGGGTAACAAGTGCTTCATCAACACACTCCTGGTCCCTTCGGTTGCTTAGTTGTTAAGATGAAGAACCCCTAGGTTTACCATCGAAAAAGGGGAAGGCTGTGGAAGACCATGAGTATTGTGAGTTTTATATGGGGCAGGAGCACATGATTAACCAACTTTATCACCCTTATTTTTAGATATAGAAGCTTATCAATATTTGTAAGCTAGATTTGTCCAAATTTACTTAGAAGCTCCAAAGCTTACCACTCTAGTAATGGATGCCCATGCCCTTAACCATGAGGATCTTAGGATGTTTCATGGCCTCCTTAAGGGGATGCCTACATCCAAATAATCCATTAGGAGTACAATAATGACCTAGTCGGCGATGATAGAAAAGGTTCATATCAAAAGTATAGAAATGGATGACTTTGGCCTTGACTTTGTGGAGATTATGATGCTGCCCACTAAAGGGATGCTCCTACCCCAGCTAAGAGACGTGTCAGACCCAATTGCTTTGCATTAGTAAAACCCCCTTTGGCTAGGTAACCCAGTTGGAGAAAATGATCAATCTTATTTAATCTAGAAACCCTACACCTGTTTATATAGAGAGAGAGGTGTGGGAACAATTGTAGTACATAACCATAAGTAAATAGAAAATTACAATAGCCCCTGCATAATATAACAAGTGACTGAAGGGGTATCTTAGCACTCTCCCTCAAGTTGGAGCATAGATGCCAATCATGTTTAGCTTGGAACAACATACATCAAAAGCTAAATGAGGTTGAGGCTTGGTGAAGATGCTGCTATCTGGTCCTTAGATGTGACACAAGTGGTATAGATGATCTTGCGTTGGATAAGGTCCCTGGTGTAACGACAATCGATCTCAACATGTTTAGTGTGCTTATGTAACATTGGATTATTGTAATATATGTGGTAGTATGATTATTACACTGCATCTCCATGGGCTCTTCAACCTGGACATGCAAATCCTGAAGTAGCGATCGTACCCAAATCATGTTTGCTGCAGTTTGAGAAGAGGGGGAGAAGCTTTTCTTTATTTGTTTTCTTCTTGATGTTTTTTCTCCCATACGAGTATAGGAGAAAAGAGGAGTGCCAGACATGTACGAGAGCCTATTGTAAATCTCATATGAGGGAGACTCATCCCTCAAGGTCTCCACATGAGGGTAGCTCAACATTGGTCCCTATATGAGAGGAACATATTCCTGGTCCCTGTATAAGAGAAACCTACTAAGAGATTTCTGTGTAGGTGAGGCTTGGTCCTCAATTCCTATATGGGAGACCCCTACTTTGAGTTTTTGTGTAGGAGAGACTAAGTCTCGAGGTCTCCTCTTGAGGTCTTTGATGGGGAAGGTAGGTGCTAGTGCTATTTGTGGTTTCTATGAGATAGACCAATTAGTGCTAGCTTTACTAGTTCATTTATTGAACTTTAGCCGATGCTGATGTGCCGTTATCAACATACTTGCTTATAAGCAAGAATGAGGATGAAGTTGTCATTTGTTTGGAGGAGAGCCATAATTGGTAGGATAAAATGATCAATTTTATTCTTCCAAAGAGCCCTACATCATTTTATATAGAGATGAGTTGTTGGAAAAATAATATAGCATATCCATGTAGAAAATAGAAATAGCAACCGAAGTCAAAGCAAATAGAAAAATAATAAAGACCGAAGGGGTATCTTAATACTCCCCTACATGTTAGAGCATAAATGTCAATCATGTTCAACTTGGAACAACAGTCGTTGAAGGCCGAATGTGGAAGAGGCTCTGTAAAGATGTCTGCTGTTTGGTCTCCAGATGCAATAAAGGTAGTGCGCAATATCATACATTGGATCAAGTCTTTGGTGTAGTAGCAGTCCGCCTCGACATGCTTGGTGTGCTCATGAAAGATGGGGTTGTTCATAATAAATGTAGCTGCCTGGTTGTCACATCTCATCTTTATAGGCTCTTGAATCTGGACATGCAAATCACACAGTAAAGACCTCACCCAAATCATCTCTGTAGCTGTTTGGTCCGTTGCCCTATACTTTGACTTGGCGCTGGATCTGGAAATTACTTGTTTCTTGATCCTCTAGGTAACTAGATTTCCAGCTACAAATGTCTAGAATCCGGTAGTGGATTTTCTATCAGCCAAACATCTTGCATAAGCAGTATCAGAATATTCAACTACTGTCATGGGAGATCCTCTCTAGAAGATTATCCCACGCCTAGGTGCTTTCTTCAGGTATTTAAGCACCTACATAGCGGCTTGCCAATGTTGCTTGGTCGATATATCCATAACTGGCTTAGCTTGCCTATAGCTAAAGCAATTTCTGGTATGGTAATAGTCAGAGACAATAATTTTCCCATAAGCTGCCTGCATGCTTGATTGTCTATGGGCTCCACCTTCTCCTTATAGAGATGCACCTTGGGGTCTATAAGAATATTGGCCCCAGCATGCCTATCTCGGACCCCAGCATGCTTCTTTCCTGAAGCATGTCTAAAGTATACTTGTGTTGAGACAACACAATCCCCTGCTTCTGGCCACCTCTACAACAACAACAACCAAGCCTTTTCCCACATAAGTGGGGTCGGCTATATGGATTCTTTGCCTCCACACAAATCGATTATCAGCCTTTATATCAAGAAAATATCAAGAAAATATTGAAGCTACCTCAAGTCCATAATAAATTGCCTAGCAAGAGATTGCTTGACCTTAGTTTATCCCAGCTTCATCATCACCGGTAATAATGGGATCATCAACATATACCAACAGGATTACGTTGCCCCTCTCAGTCTTTCTGACAAATAGAGAATGATTTAACGAAGACCATTGTAGACCCATCTTTAACCATGCTCTCGGACATTGCTTAAGGCCATAGATGGCCTTTTTCAATTTGCACACACACTCCTCTTGAACCTCAAACCAGGAGATTACTGTATATAAACCTCCTTCGGAAGATCGTTGTATAGGAAGGCATTCTTTACATTAAGTTGGTAAATCATCCAGTCCTTGTAGGCAGCAACATAGATAAGAATCTAGACCGTCGACAAGCGGACAATGGGGGAGAAAGTATTGAAGAAGTCCACCCCATACGTTTGGGTGAACCTCTTCGCCACTAACCGAACCTTGTACCTTGAAATAGATCCATCAGGGTTGTATTTCATAGTAAAGACCCAACGAGATCACATCAGACTGGCACTAGCTGGAAGTGGAGTAAGCTCCCATGTATGTCGAGTTTGAAGAGAGGCCATCTCATCCTCAATGGCTTTACGCCACTTTGGATCAAGTAGGGCATGCTAATATGTAAAAGGTATCTATGTGGTAGCCAACACAGTAGTATAGAGTTTAAAGATAGTCCTTAAATTAGTTGTAGACATGGCTCTAGCCACACAGTATTATGCACAAGTATGAGTTGCCTTCTGAATGGCAGTCAGAAGGTCATCATCGGGGACAACATCACCTGGTCTTGCATAATCACGACTAGACACACAATGGTTAGATGATTTAACACATACTTGACTTGGGGAGGATGGTTGGTCTGAAGTGGGAGAGGGTATTGCATGTAGGTAACTAGCAACTGATATGCGATAGGTGGGTCTTTGAATCTCTGATCATCACTACCATTGTTAGGTGCAGAACTACTCTCAAGGTCTTGACTGCCATCATCAAGTGCAGGACTGGTCTCAGAAACTGTAATCTTATGCATAGAAACTAGAGGGATAGGCATAGGTGCAAACACAAGTTACACAACCTATGGTGATAACTGTTTTTTTTTGTGAGGAAAAAGGGTGGTGATCCTTTAGATATCATCCAGGAATTAATTAATCAAAACAGGAAATAAAGATTACATCACAATGCAGTGGTCCATCCCAAAATAAATGACATCGCAGACCCAACAAAATTCTCCACATATGGGCGCTGCCCCCTAAAAACCACGGCATTCCTTTCTAGCTAAATAGCCCATAAGACCGCTAATGGTCTAACCCATTCCCTCCCCGATCGAAACATATGACGCTCCCCGCTGGCTCCACCACATTTGAACGATCGCCAGAAAACAGCGTGAGAACCGAGGGCCCACCACTGGTCCCCCACCTGCTCCCAAATTCGTGTCACCACTGCACATGCAAAGAGAAGATGATCAATGTCTTCCTCCGCTTGACCACATAGTGGACAAGACCTGTCTGCATTCGGCACCCACCAAGCTCTCCACTTCTTGGTCATTAGTCTGCCTCTCCTAAGGAGCCAAGCGAAAATCTTAACCTTCAACGGGCAGGAGGCCTCCCATAGCTGTTTGCAGTCTCTGGCCAAGTCAATATCCCCAAGCGCTTTTGAGCCACCGAGCCTTCTATACGCATTATGTACGGAGAAATCCCCTTCCTCCCACCTAAAACGGTCCGTACCATCTTCTGGCTGAAACACTTGGAGTTCCTGCATGAGCTCCTGCACCTCTTTGACCCTCTGATTTGATAGATTGCCTACAAATGTAGGACACCACGTGCCACTCCAAACATTGCCACTGAGGCTCTTTTGTCAACCGCCAGCGCCGCAAGTCTTGGGAAACGCTCAGCCAAAACTCCAAGACCCGTTCAGTCATCTGTCCAAAACTTGAAAAACTCGTCCGATCCCAATATCGGGGTGTAAAATGGTCAGACCTTTGACGCCACCAACGACAAACTCCTTAGGAAGTGGGAAGCTCCTCTAGGGGGTGAGGCGAGGAACTCCCAATTCATCAGTCCCCCATAGCAAGCTAGTGGTGATAACTGTTGTGCTACAAGTTACGTAGAGAAGCAAGGAGGAATGAGGCGTTGATGAAAATCTCCGCTTTGGATAGTTAAGAGGAGGTGTCCCCTTTAACCAGCGTTGATTGCCAGGAGCACAGGAGGGTGCAGGCAATGGTTTTGGAAGAGGATCATAAAAAGGAGATAGATTGGAGACAGAAATCCCAATAGCTGTGGCTTAAGAAGGGTGATGCTAACACGAAGTTTTTCCATTTGGCGGCCAATAATAGGAGGCTGAATATGATTAATGTTCTAAAGGTTGGGGTTTGTGTGTTGCATCAAAGAAATCAAATTTGTGATGCCCTTTCGTTCACATTTTCATGATTTTACTTGGAAGCAGCTGAGTGGAGATTGGTGTTTGGGCACCTCGGAGTTGGAGCAGGTGAAGGAGGAGGCAAAGGTAGAGCTTCTTCGGGAGGTCGGGGAGGAGGAGATCTTATGTGCTCTTAGAGGTTTGAAGGCGGAAGGCTCTTCAAGACTTGATGGATTGCGGATCCTCTTTTACAGGGAGATGTGGGATGTGGTGGGACCAAATGTAGTGGCCATGGTTCGTGAATTTTTTGGGGGTAATGAAGGATTTGAAAAGTTTAACTGCTTCTATTTGTTACTTCTGCTTAAGAAACCTGGAGCTGAGTCTGTTGATGATTTTATATCAATTACTTTGTCTAATTCCATTTATCTAGTGGTGGCTAAGGCTCTGGCGAATAGACTTCGGATGGTTATACCTAATATCATCTCCCCGGTCCAGTCGGCCTTTATAGAAGGTAGATCTTTGTAGGACTCTTTTGTGTTGGCAGAAGAGATGTTGGTCGTGTGGAAGAGAAGAGGTGCCCTGACTTTTCTTTAGAAGATTGATTTTTCCAAAGCCTATGATTCGGTCTCCTAGAGGTACTTGTGCTATATTCTTGGGAGGAGAGGTTTTCCTGAGAGGGGTTCAATTGATGAAGTGCTTTGTCATTACTTCTTCCTTTTCAGTGCTGGTGAATGGCCGTTCAAATGGAGATTGTATCCAACCTCAACGTGGGGTTAGACAGGGATGTCCATTGGCACCATTGCTGTTTGATATTGTAGTTGATGCACTTGCTTTCTTGACCTTTAAAGTATGTAACAATCATCTCTTCGCTAGTTTTACTTGCCAAGGTGATAGTTCTCTATGAACCCCCCTTTTGC
This sequence comes from Thalassia testudinum, assembly GCA_037157565.1. Taxonomy (NCBI): domain Eukaryota; kingdom Viridiplantae; phylum Streptophyta; class Magnoliopsida; order Alismatales; family Hydrocharitaceae; genus Thalassia; species Thalassia testudinum. The sequence continues at coordinate 44,118,686 of JAZHRO010000078.1, forward strand.
AATATGTTGATGATACAACCTTCTTTGTTGAGGGAGGTGCTTCTGAGGCGGTACATGTGTCTTCGTTGGTGAGAATTTTTGCACCTATGTCTGGGCTCAGAATTAACAAGGCAAAGTCTATTCTTGTTCCTTTTTCTATTCCAGAATTAGAGGTCGGGAATATTCCTACTATTTTGTAGACGTTTGTGCTCATTTGCTAATTAGATATCTTAGTCTCCCCCTAAAAGGCAAGAAATTAGTGGCATTGGAATGTAATTGTGTTGTGGAACGTATTACGAAGAGGTTGTCTTCTTGGAGTGGAAGAATTCTTTCTAGAGGTGGACGGCTTGTGTTACTAAAGTTGATTGTCTTCCATTCCGGTATTTTTCTTAATTTTTAAACCTCCTAAGAAGATTGTTAGAAGTTTGGAGGTGATTAGAAAGAGATTTTTTTGGAAAGGGACTAAACATATGGGTAGGTTTGCCTAATTGGTCCCTTGGAATGAGATTTACAAGCCTAAGAAGGAAGGGGGTTTGGGTGTGCGGCACTTGGAGGTTTTCAATAAATCTTTGCTTTTGAAGTGGGTGGTAAGATTATTATTTGGTGAGAGATCCATGGTCACTACGATGCTAAATAATGCTAATGGTTTGGAGATGAACCTGAATGAGAGAGCAGTACTTAGAAGAGGCTCTTCATCCTTTTGGCAGTCCGTACAACCAATTCTGATGGAGAATGCAAGTGCTTTCAGACTGGTTTTGGGTACTGGGAGGCTTTTCAAATTTTGGTCAGATAACTGGAGTGAATTGGGGGTTCTTTCAGACATCTTCCCAAGAGTTTTTCAGCTTGTTAGTAACAGAGGCCACGGTTGATGACATGTGGGATGAACAGCGGAAGACGTGGGAGTTCCAAATGCCCCTGGGACTGTCTGAGCAGTCTTTCAGCGAATTTCAGCAGCTGCTGGAGGCACTTTCAGACCTTCAACCTGTTGTAAATGAGGTGGATAGGTTCTATTGGAAGGAAGGTTCTTTTTCAGTGAAGAGAGCTTATGACAGGCTGGTATGTGGTGATGTGATTTTGGACAATGTTGGCACAATGTTGGCACTGATTCAAGGAAGATTTGGAAATGTAGTCTTTCATTGAAGATGAAAATTTTTCTTTGGTTGTTCCGAAGAGAGCGATTAGTTACCGGAATGGTCATGAAAAGGTGGTCTAATGATATTGATTTGGCTTGCCCTTTGTGCAATTAAGCGGAGGAAGATGTGCAACATCTTTCTTTCACACGTGACTTCTCCAAGGACGTGTGGAAACAACTCCATATTTGCACAGTCAATTGTTCTTAGCCAGCATGGCTTTTGGAGTTCTTTTTGGGTTCACTATGATCTTGATGTGGCAGGTTGGATCAAGACGTTTGCTACTCTATGGTGTATTTGGTTGTAGCTGAACGAATATCGCATTGTTGCGTTGATAATGTAGTAAGGGAGGCTCTTTTGTTATCTAATTTTTGGTTACAAAATTTATAAGTCCATTTCTTTTTATTAATACAATTTCTGACCTCCAATAATTTTTCTTTCTCTTTTCAAAAAAAAAAAATTATAACAATTACGGTTAATGGATGGCCTTCCATGCTCTTCCCTTTAACGTTCATCTATATTCATCTCTTAAGATTCCTGTCCCATGCCTATTACTATAACTAGTCTCAAAATGCCCACAATCTTAGGTTTTAACCCCTACAATCCATTTATAGAGATATGGCATCCATTATTCTTACTTAGGGTCTAAATTCCTATTTAAAAGCAAACATAAAATATGTAATCAAAGGCCAATTAAGTAGTCATTCCATCCATAAAAATTCCAACAAAAATCCCGTGAAAATCCTCCTTAGAATCCCCTATAACTAGATTTCTCGAAGATACTTGCAATTTCATATATTTTGGTTGTGGGCCCAGTACTGATACCAAATATATTAGTACCATTACTGACTGCTGCTGTACCACCCTACAGCTTATCTAATAGCCTGCAAATGAGGATTTTTATCCCAAAAATTGTTACGACCTGATCCCAGCTCCCTATAGGATCCGAGATCGGCTCGCCTTAATTAATCTCAAAACCCAGTCGTCCAATAAGAAATAACCCAAAAGCAGAAAATATACTACAACCACACATGCAATGTAATTAAGCAGAAATTATAAAAGGCAGTAATGGAAAACGGAACGAGAAGTCTCAAAATATTACATGCTACAAGCGGAAGAGTACTACAACATACATAGCCATCACAATTACAACAGATGATTTTGTTTCAGGAGAGGCCAGTATGTGTGGAGCAAATTGTAAATATATGCTGATCTGTCATACATATGTAGGGTTCTACGTTGTAATCATGTTTTTATAGTAAGTAATAAAATGTTCTCCCGGATTGCTATCGTTGCACGATAGCTTTCCTTATTGTTTAAAAAAGAAAAATTACAACAGAGGAAAATATAACATGAACAGAACAGCTAATACATACTAAAGTACTCACTACTACAAAAGAGCTTTGGAACAGAAAAGGAACAACACTACGGTTGGGTTCGGCTAGGTCCAGCACCCTCGGCAGCCGGTGGCGCTGGCTGCTCAACCCCCTCAGCTGAACATGGTTATACAATTCGTAGTCAGCTAACGCTAAGTAGAGTGGTGGTTAAGCTATTTACATGCAATTTAACTTAAAGAAACAAGCAAGTAACTACTCATTCATTTCCATTTATCTCAACTAAGTGTTTCTGTTTCGGTTATTCTAATAAAGATCCACAACATTTCTTAATCTTCTTGTTCCCTAAGGGAATGATCTTGATTGCAGTTTATTTCATGATGTAGGATGTATACGTGATACTTTCATGGTCGGGAGAGCCCCCGTGGTAGTTCTACACCCGGTCTATTACCCTAAGGTCACAATTACGACGTAGCGGTGACTACTGTATGCGCGATAAGTGCACAGGTAGTTACCTCGCATTGATACGCTGTTAGTCGTTTCTCCTAGCAGGTATGCCCAAATGTACAATACAAAATAGAACAGGGGTCTCGCCCCTCAGAATAGGGGTCTCGGCCCTCAGAATAGGGGTCTTGCCCCTCAATAGTCTGCGCACCCTCGCCCGACTATCCCGGTTTACCTAGAGGGCCTAACAAGAGTCGGTGTAGGATGGCCAGTCCTAATCTTGGGCCCCATGGGGCGGCTGGCTCCCCCCTTACACTAAAGTAACAAGAGTTGTGTAGGGGGTCATTCTTAACCTCGTGTCTCAATCCAAGGGCGGCTAGCCCCCCTACACTAAAGTGACGGTAGCTCTCCTCGGTACTGCATACACGAGGGTTATCTCACTTCCCTCCTATATACGATATTTGTTCCATACACGCGAGTTCCTTTATAGTTCCTCGTAGGGTTCGTACATAGACTTTCTCATTTCCACATTCAATTCATTAAATGCATAACAGGAAGCTCAAGATTTCACAATCAATTATTCAGTACACAGCATATATTTTCATTCATGTCATGGCTCATTAAAATGTGGTATAGGCAGCACATGGTTTACTACCTTTAGCAAGCATCACAACAATTTAATCATTTAATACATGCGCATTCATGTCTTTCATCCCTAGTGTTCATTTTACAACTTAGGGTTCAAGCGAATATTTCTAAAGTAGAATGCATTCATCTTTTTCAGCCTTAGGGTTCATTTCACAACTTGGGGTTCAATCAAATATTTCTACAGCATACAATTTAATTATTAATTTTGGGATTAGAGAGAGAATCACTCTACCGGGATACATGGGTGGAATGGGGGCTCGAATCGCAGATCCTGTTTTCTCCGCGAGCCCCCGTTATTCTACTGGTTGGAAACCTATACAATTGACCAACCACATCAAACGAGTTCAAAACGGTATACGAGTGATACTAATATGTAGAGAAACTCGAACAGAAACTAACAGTACTTCGTTTGCACGAAATTGACTCGTTTGAGCCCTAAATGGGCCAAAAACGTGCATACTGTCTAAAATCAGATGTCTGGGATTAGACCCAGATGTCTTAAACGATCTCAGAATCTCACCTTGCTTTCCTGTGGCTTCCTCAGACGTCCGAATCCTTCTGCAACCTTCTGAGGGAGATCCCAGACGTCTGACACTCCCTCTGGTCGTCTGGGAGTGTAGTTAGACGTCTGGAATTGTCTCCAGATGTCCTAAAGAACTTCGAAGGGCGCTCTACGCACTTTCCCACGTCCTGTACCTGCGCATGCGCGCGATTTTAAAAAAATACGATACGTAAACATAAGTACGTGCATGCAGGTGCGTATACAGGACATAGCTCGACATTCTGCGTGTTGTCAGGCGTTCGGTGCCAGCCCTGGACATCCTGAGGATCCTCCAGACGTCTGGTACTGCAGAAAAATGGTTCCGCAGTATCCTCCTGTGAACTTTCTCCTTGTGCGATCCTTCGCCTGTAAAGGCTGCAGCGGCTCCTCCAATGGTTGCAGGAGGTCGTGCCTCCTCTCCCGAGCTCTTCTAAGCTCCTCCGAGCACCTCTGGCTCCTCTCCTGAGCTCCTCTCCCACACTCTCTCTCTCCCTCGCCCACGCTCTCCCTCTCCTTCACGTTCTTGCTCTCCCTCTCTCTCGTGCTCTTCCGTCTTGAGCTCCCCTCCTTCCTCCCTACTCGGGGCTGCAAGGGGGATGGGGAAGGAGTGGTTGCCGGTAGGGTGGTGGAGGACGAGGGTGGAGGTGGTGGTGGTGATGGTGAGGGTGGTGGAGATGGTGAGGGTGGTGGGGTTAAATAAGGAGTGGATTAGGGTTTGTGGGGGAAGGTGTGCGTGCGTGGGGGTGTGTTGGGTGGGAAGAGAGAGAGTGAAAATTGTGGAATCTCCCCCGCAGAACCTATCTCTTCTTGCAAGGGCCACACACCTAAACCTAGGGGATTTAAAATTGCACATATACCCTTATCTTTCTGGAAAACTACGAATGACCCTTGGGAAGGGTCATTTAAAAAATCAATCTCTATTACACATCTACTCTTTTATACAATTAACGTGGATTACAATTATAAAGCTTCCTAGATTAAAAATATGAATCCATCCATTAAAATCCCAATTCAAAACCAATTAATCAAATACAATCAATACTCTTCATGCATGCTCATGCAAGGAAAAATCCTACTTGCAGTAGTACCGTGGCTTACATCATTTAAACATACATGCAAGCCCTAAATGAACAAGAGAACATCAGCAGCAGGGGAAACTTGTCCTCACCTCAAATTGAAGCTTATTTCTCCAAAATTCACTTTCTTTCCCTTGTTTCTTAGCGGAGATGACCTCTCCTTGCCTCTTCTCCTCCTTGTGTACTTTCTCCTCCTTGATTGCCTTTAAAAATTGTGCTCAACCTTCAGGACCCCAGAAATGACAACAGCATCACCACCTCCCCTTCTCCAATCTTCCCTTATAACTGAAAAGATTGAGAGATTAAAGAGAGAATGATGCATGAGACTAGATTTTAATGCCTACCTTGTGATCTTAATCCTAAAAAGTTATACTCTCTCCTTTAGGTTGTAGCTAAATGATGGAGATGAGGACATGAGCTTGGAGGTCGGGGGAGACGGGAAATGGAAGAGATAGAGAGCATATGTTGCCTTTGCAAATGGGTAGCTCAAGCTCAAATTGGTCCTTATATATATAGGTTGGGTTTATTGCATATAAACCCACCCACCTAATAGGCATTGCTAGTGAAGATTCCCTCCATTTCCCCTCCCCTTTATAAGTCCCTCACCCAACATTTGTTAATGGCCTTGTTGAGATTATTATTAATGTGTGGGCTATTTTTTTATTTTCATTACTGTACAGGGTATCTCTTATAATTCTCCCATGGACACCTCTCTATATAAAGGGCCCTAGGGTTCAATAATAAAAAGATTTTGCTCATTTTACAATTTCAAGGATTTGGGAAGAATTTGCTATTTTTTAGGCATTAAGGTGGACCATTGGATGAAATGTTGGTGTTATCCGAAAGAAAGTATGTTCTTTGTTAGAATATTTATTTTTTGTTTACTTTTTAGTCCCTGTAGTTTATTTCTTAGTCCCTGTAGTTTATTTCCTAGTCCCTGCATTACTTTTTTTTGGTCCTTGATGAAACAAAACTAAGAGGTTCCAAATTTTTCCAATGAATTAAAGACTTAATTTTCTACTACTATAAGTGTCCTTTGAAGTGATAATGGTATGGAGCTTGTGAATGCTGGATTATTTAGTTTTTTTGCTTTGCAGGGTGTCATTAATCAGACTTCCTATGTTCACACCTTACGGCAGAATGAGGTTGCTGAACGAAAGCTTCGACACCTTCTTGATGTTGTTCGGACATTACTGTTTCATGTGTATGTTCCTGCTCATTTCTAGGTTGATGCTGTTTTGACTGTCGCATTTCTCATTAATCGGGTTGTTTCTCTTGTTTTAGATGGTTGTACACCTTTTTCTCTTCTGTTTTCGGATCAGGAACCTTTTTCGCTGCCGCTGGTTGTATTTGGCTATGTTATGTTGCATTCGTTCATCTTTTTGGTAGGGACAAGTTGGCCCCTCGGTCACTCAAATGCCTTTTTCTTGGGTACTCTCAGATCTAGAAGGGGTATCAGTGTTATGACCTGGTGAATGGAAAGTTTTATGTGTGTCAATGTGTTTTTTGAGGAGATTCTATACTATTCTTCTGATAGAGGGGACTCCTTTAACACTCCTTCCACCGATATACCTTTACCTGTTCCTTTTGCTACGCCTCTAGGGACATCTGAGCTTCCTACCACTATTATGAGCCTACTAGATTCTGTTGAGCAGGCATCTCCTGGTACATCTGATCTTGTTTCCGCTCATCCTTATCATTATCATTGCTGATCTAAACTTACTGTTGAGCCACTTACTACCGTTCCTGTTCAATCAAATACCATTCTTGTGGACTCTGATGGTGGTCAGGTAAGCTCTCCTACTAATCAGCAGGATTTGCATCTTCCTATTGCTCAGAGGAAAGGCACTAGATCTTGTGCCCGCTATGATATTTCTCCTCATATGAGTTTTAATGGTTTACCTTCTTCGAGATAGATGTTTTCAGCTGCAATTGATAGTCAGTGTAAACCTCGTGATCATGTTGAGGCTTTTCAAGATAAGGTGTGGACTTTAGCTATGAAGGAGGAGATAAAGGCACTTATCTCTCGGGGCACTTGGGAGTTAGCTGACCTACCCCTTAGGGTAGGGTGTAGGTGGGTGTTTACCCTGAAATACTTACTTGACGGATCTATACTGAGGTACAAGGCTCGGTTAGTAGCAAAAGGCTATACCTAGACACATGGTATTGATTATGTCTAAATTTGAGACCTTTTCTCTTGTTGCATGTCGAAATTCACTACATATTCTTTTTTCTTTTGCGGCGAATGAGAAATGGCCTGTTTTTCAATTGGATATTAAGGATGCATTTCTTTATGGAGATCTTCACGATGAAGTTTATATGCAGTAGCCTCCGGGTTTTGTGCAACAGAGGGAGTGTCATAAAGTGTGTAGGTTGCGGAAGGCAATTTATGGGCTTAAGCAGAGCCCCCATGCTTGATTTGACAAGTTTAGCAGGGCAATACAGGAGTTTGGTTTTCCTAGATCTTCTGCAGACCATTCTGTGTTTTCTAGGCATACTTAGTCTGGGTCAATCATTCTTATAGTATATGTCGATATATTGTTGACAGGTAGTGGTATGCGTAGTATTGCAGATACCAAGACCTTCCTCTATTCTTAGTTTGTTGTTAAGGATGTGGAATAGATCAACTATTTTCTGGGCATTGAGGTACATCATTTGCAAGATGGTATGATTTTGTCTCAGAGAAAGTATGCTCTTGATATGCTACGTAAGGTTGGTATGGTAGAATGTAAACCTACAAAGGTGCCACTTGATCCTGCTTTTTAGTTTGTGGATGAGGACAATCCTCTTTTTGAGGATGTAACTAAGTAAAGGGCCATGGTTGGTGAGTTGCTGTATCTTACCGCTATTAGACCAGATATTGCCTTTGTTGTTAGTTGTTTAATTCAGTTTATGCAAGTTCCCCAGGTGGTACATTGGTTAAGAGTGTTGCAGGTGTTACGATATCTAAAAAATGCCCCTGGAAAGGCTTATGCTGCAAAGTTCATTGGGGAAGAGAATGCCCAAATTGGGATATTCAGATGCTGACTATGCAGGGGTTCATGAGGACCGACGGTCTACCATTTGTTTTTGTACTTTTGTTGAGGACAATCTTGTGACATGGAGAAGTAAAAAGCAGGTTCTCTTGATCGAGTGTAGAATTTGAATACCAAGCTATGATCCATACAACATGTGAGTTTCTCTGGGTATTACATGATTTTGGAGTGGACGTCTTATGTATTGTGATAATAAGGTTGCAAATTTCATTGCTAATAATCCAACCTTTCATGAAAGAACAAAACACATTGTGGTGGATTGTCATTTCATTTGCGATGCTGTGTTATAGGGCAAGATTTCTACTCCATATATTTCTACCAAGGACCAACTTGCAGATATATTCATAAAGGCTCTCCGATGGAAATGGTTTGAGTATCTTTCCACCAAGTTGAGTTTGTTTGATGATGCTTATGCTCTAACTTGAGGGGGAGTGTTATTGTGATAATAAGGTTGCAATATTCATTACTAATAATCTAGCCTTTTAAGAGAGGATTAAGCACATTGAAGTGGACTGTCACTCCATATGAGATGCTGTGATGAGAGGACAAATATCTATCCCTTATATTCTCACAAAAGATTAAGTTGCAGATATCTTCACCAAGCCTCTCTTCAAGAAGCGACTAGATACTTATCTTCCAAGCTGAGTATGACTGATCTCTATGCTCTAGCTTGAGCGAAAGTGTTGAGATTATTATCGGTTATTTTTCTATTTTTATTATTGTATGGGAATATCTCTTATAATTCTTCCAAGGACACCTCTTTATATAAAGGGTGCTAGGGTTCAATAATAAAAGGATTCCACTCATTTCACCTAACAGGCCTCAATGTCATACTTTTAATCAATTATGCCACAATTGACTTAGGTAGGCCTAAGCACCCCTTAAGCCATCATTAGCATTCTAATTAAGGTTTAATTGGCTTGATTCAGTTTAATAAAATCAAGGCCTCGCATAATTCATGGCGGGAACATATCCGGCACTTTTTTTTTTCTCAGATGCTGTTTTGGTTTATGAATAGATTGCCCATTGTAATGTGATTTATTTCTTTGTCATATCTTTGATTGGTGGAGGCTATTCAGTGATTGATCTAGGATCTCTATGCATATCACGTCCAGTATTGATTCTTCTAGGTGGCTGGCAATTTTATGGATAATCCTTGTCACACTTCTTAAAAGAAATCTGTTTATTGAAATACTGTGATTTGAATTGCATCAAATCTTTCAGGCATTGCGATAATCTTGTCTTTTTCAGGTACAAAAAAAGGAGGCATTTTATAGACGTCACTGAGATATTTAGATTACTTAATGTGGAAAAGAAGTACCGATTGGTCAAGCTTGGTTTTTATGTCAGCCTCTTCCTAATGGCCATTTTCAGGTTTTTCCAAATACCCTAATGCACATTATTCTTCCCAACACCTGCTATTGGTATAGCGTTCAGATGGCTATTTTGATTGTAAAAGCATTTTTGGATGTTTAAAAAACAATACCCAGTTCCCTTTCTTGAGTTGTTTGTTTCTTGCATTTGAAAAATTTCAGTTAGAATCAGCAAAAAATTGCCTTTTTTTTTACTATTTCCTTATAACTTAGAAAAGAACTTAAAGTTCATAAATATTTTCTATTTATCTTTACTTAAAATACTCTGAAACTGAAACTTGAGTTTCAAAACAATCAAATCAATATTAGTTTATGAGAAAATATCTGAATAAAGTACAATTTTGTGACGGAGGAAGTGAAGCTAGAGCAACTAGTATTTAGTATGCTACAATATGAATGAAGGAACATCAAGAGGCTTTATAAATGCAGATGGGAGCACAAAGTGGAACTTAGGAGACGACGTATTAGGGATATGCCACAATGAGCACCTGGAGAAGGTCGATAAATTTGATTGGGAACATTGAGGACTTCTCCTAATTGGCAAGTGGAAATCATGTTGCTTTGGAGGTGGGGAAGTGGATGCCTCAGGCTTTTTTATGACACTGGTTTTGGATAACCAATCCATACATTGTGTAAATGCACATGAACTTTGTATGGTACTCTAGTCCTTGTGTGCTTGGACAAGTGTAGTATTTGCCCTGGGAAGATGAACACTACAAACTTTCTCATGAGGAGAAACAAGGTATACTTCCCTTTAGTAACTTTTGAGATTTAGCTTCATCATACGACAATCTTCATATTGATAATAGAACATTCAAGGCCAATTAGACATTGCTATTTCATTTTGAAGTCCAACATAGCTTTCAGTCATGTACCATCTTAGTTCTTCTTTTTAGCGAAGCTGATATTATTCGAAGGCTCTTTAGTTAGCTATGCACTTGGCCTCTTTCTCTAAAAGATAATGGCATGATGAAGTGTAATTTTTATTGTAGGCTATCTTGTTAGTTGTTTGGTCATTTAGTTTACCTTCCAATAGGTAAAGCATTATACTTCTATATTCACCTTTGGTAGTCGATTTCATGGTCATCCTTGGAAACTATATAAGGGAATGGTAAGTGGATATTTTGTTGTTATAGGAGACTAAGTTGGAATGTGATTTTAGAGAATTTGGAACGAGGTTCAAGGGTTCTTGGCAAGACAAATTTGTGGCACTTGATGCCGTAGCCAGATCTGGAGAGTTGTTGGTTGGTTGGAATATGAACTCCTCTAACTGCATCAATATCCTTAAATAGAGATTTTCCATTGCAATTAATCTCCAATGTAGGACACATGGCTTTTCCTTCCATGTTGTAAATGTTTATGGGCCTTATGTCCTCTAGGATAAGATAGCCTTTTAGGAGGAATTATCCTTGTAGGTCTCCACGGAAACCTAGTTTTGTGCCGATGACTTCAATAGCACAATTTCTTTGAAGGATTGATAGGATGGCGCTTAAGGCCAAGGTTAGGATAGAAGCTTAGAAGGTTTTGTAGATCAGATCTTTAAGGTTGGAGCTTTGGTGATAGAAGTCCCCAATTGTCATTTTTCTTGAAGAGACTCTAATGTGGGGGGGGGGGGGGGGGGTGGGGGATTGGGTGAAAATCTAGACTTAATCATCTTTTTGGCTTGATTGCCTTCTTTAAGTGCTTCCACTTGAGCCTACGGATTTCCCTTTCTTTGTTCACACTCCCCTTGCCTGAGATACTAGGAAAGGCATTTGCTTTGGTAAATACTTCAAATTTGAAAGATCATGGCTCCTTGAAGATGGGCTCAGAGATATGGGTATAAGGTTGGTAGAGGCAATGTAATTCTGTTAGCCACCCTACACTTGTTTACCATAAGAAATACAGTTTCTCCACGATAAGCTAAGAGAATATTGGTGTGAATTGAAGGTAGCTCAAGTTAGGGTCCGCGAAGAACTCTTGAGTGAGATCTCCAAGTTTCACTGGTTGGAGGACCTGCATGACTTGATAGCATATGAAGGATTAGGTGGCTTGGAGGTAGAAATGAAGTATAGCTTGAGGAAGGGGATGCGAACATGAGGTTCTTTTACGCTTGTGCTAATGGGAGGAGAAGGAATTAGATAGAAACAATCAGATTTGGGTAGGAGGAATACTTGGGGAGAATAGAGGTTGGAAGTGCCTTTCATCGATTTCTACCACTGTTACTTTACCACCAGGATAGGCCAAGTTTGGCACTTGGGGTGCTACTGGCCCAAGCACCCAAGGCCTGAAGATATGACTTAGTAGCTTATTTGTTTGTAGATGGGGTTTAGAGCGCACTATGTTCCTTTAAGCAGGAGGGCTCCTATAGTCCAGACGGCTTTTTGGTTTTCTTCTTGAAGGAGTTTTGGCACGTCAAGGATGATGTCGTAGCAATATTTCACTCACTTTTGGTTAGTAAAGGCTTTGCAAGGTTTGAACGTTTTTCCACCTTTTTTTTATTCCAAAAGGGGGCATTGCATATAACATCAACGGCTATAATCAGTTGCCTTTTCAAACTCTATTTATCTTGTGCCCAAAATACTGACTTTGTAGTTGGTTGTGTTTTTGAACAACTTAATCAACCTGTACAATTTGCCTTTATTAGGGGAAGATCAATTTTGGAGAACTATGTTGTTTGCCATAGATTCTTGCTACGTGGAAAAGGGAGGAAAGCCTTTAGCTGGAAAGTTGATTTCTTAAAAGCTTATGGTCATTGCTATGAGGTTTTCCTCAACAGCGGATAACTTGGATGAAAACTTGTGTTCAACATCTTTCACCATTTTGATTATTGGGAGGCTTAAAGGCAGATAGAGACAAACTTTGAGTGGAGCTAGGTAGGGTTGCCCTCTAGCTCCCCTTCTTTTCATCCTAGTAGTCAACTTCTTGGTTAATGCATGTCTCTCTATGCTTTGCTAATGAGATGTGTGGCTTAAGGTTGGAAAGAGGTGGCATGATGGTGCTTATCTTACAATATGCAAACGACACCATACTCTTCATGGAAGGAGCAATAGTTGAGGTAGGGAAAGCCATATTACTCATGCAAATTTTTTGGAGGCTTTTGCTTGATGGTCAATTCACAAAAGGCTAGCTTTTTTCCTTTCAGGATGCAAGAAGGGAAGTCATAGGAGTATGGAGTGACGTTGGGTGCTAACGTCCTATAGTTACCAATTAAGTACCCAAACTTATCTCTCTTGCCAAGAAATATCACAAGGATTGGATTTAGGTGATTGAACAGATGGAAAAGCACTTGTAAGGATGGGTAGCATGCTTCTTGTTGGGGGGGGGGGGAACCTTGTTTTGCATTCCTTGGTGCTTTCTACATTACCCATATATTTCCTTTTTGTCTTAAAGGCACTAGCTTGTGTTTTGTAAAGATGGATTTTATTAGAAGATAGTTCTTGTGGATCTTTTTGATTGGCGATGGATATGTGCTCGTAGTGTCCTGGGATGAATTGTGGTAGACCTGAGAGAGATGGGGAGCTTAGCATCCTAAAACTTATAGAATTCAATGATTGATTGCTTTTCAAAGTGAACCTTGCAAGTTATGAGGCCTCCATTGCCGTTTTGGAGGATTTTGAGTCCTATGAGGACATAATGGACCGTGATGATAGAAGAATTTCACAAGTGCCTTTACATTTTGGAAGGGTTTTTGCAAACTCTTTAGAAAAGTCTAGCCACAATGTAGAGCTGCTCTTGGAGATGGGATGAGGTTTTTCTTGTCATACCTTTAGTCCTCTTTTGTTATCATTGCTGAGGCATTGCCCCATTTGGCGGCATTGGCTATAGATTGAATTATTGCTGTTGCTAATTGCTACCATTATTGGTTGTGGTTGCCCAATGTTCCCTAATCATTGTCTGATGCCAAGGCGGAGGAATCATCTCTTACATAGTAAGTCCCTTATGAGATACCCTTGGCTGATAGGAGAGATGGCTGGTTGTCGAAACATTGTTGTTTTGTTGCTAGAAAAGCTTAGCAATGTTTTATAAGTGTGCGTGCACCTATTTACCTTGTTATGTTAAAGGATTATGGAGGCATTTGGAGGACTAAGCTACCCTTGAAACTTGAAAGTCTACTTTATGTGGTTGCTGAGGAAGAGATTGGTCACCCAGGAGTTAAGGAGACGATGGTTACCAACGGTAGGCACATTTTGTGTGCTTTGCACTTGTTAACCCCCCTTTCCTTTTTTTTTTTTCAAAAAGTATTTGTGTGAACTTGTTTGGTGAGCTGTGCACTTGTTGAGGAATTTGTGCACTAATCTTTCTTTTCAACGTGGTTTTTAAAAGGTATTCATTCCTCTGGTAGAGTGTGAATGAAATGGTGGAAATAGATCCAACATGCCCTTAGCCTCAGTAAAGCAAGGTGGCACTTGACTTGGTATAGGTGGGACCAAACCCCATGATACCAACCATGTAGGGCATATCTTGGTGGAATTCCTCCTCTAGAGTTGCTTGAGTGACATTCATAGGTGCATTAACAAAAGAATTGATACCTCTTGTGATCCTTGGTCTCTCAATAGAATAGGGGTAAGTTAATGTCAGGCACTTAATGGATAGAGTTGCAATGTTTAACACCAAGGTGGAATAGCTAAAGTTTCCTATGGATCACTTGAATACACTAGAGTGGGTTGAATAGTGTAGCCTTCGAGAAAATGGTCAAATAAAGATTTAAAGACAAGAAAGACACTTGATTTATAGTGGAAACCCTTCCGGATGAAAACCGCTTAACACTTCGATAAGTCACCGCTAATCAATCCACTATAAATTCACACTACTTAACTGGGGGTGGTACAACCTCTTACAAGTTCCTCTAATTATAAAATTTGGAAGGGAGACGAAGAAATTTGATTATAAAATTTTCAAATTCCTCCAATTCCAATCCCAATCCTCTCACTTCCTTTTAACCAGGTCTAGAATCTTTCGAACAAGGATTTACTATAGAAGCTTCTCCATCAATGTTGCTTTAGATACAAATAATGTTGGAGGTGGTGGAATGGTTCCTTCTAGTGATGATTGTTTGAAAAGGAGTTTGTGTGTGTATAAGGCATCCCATTCAAAGATATGTTGCCTTTCTTGCCTCACCATATATTATAAATGTTTTTGTAATCACTTGCCATGTTTGCTGTCCTTAGGTTTATAATTGAAGCACAATTTCATCCAAGGTTTACACAAGCAATGCAATAAGATATGAGGGTTCTTGTAAAGAACTGGACTTGGGATGTTGTGGGCATTCCTAAAGATGCACATTGTTGGGTCTAAGTGGATGTACACCAATAAATACAAGGTTGAAAGTATAGTAGTTAGATACAAGGTTAGATACAAAGTTGATAGTTGTAAAGGGGTTCACTTAAAAGTAAGGGAGAGATTATTTGAAGACTTTCGACCTAGTTGTAAGAATGAATTATGTCAAGTTCATCCTTATAGCTGGAACAAATGAATCCAATAGTTTATTCCATAACCCTACCTATTAGTATATAGAGGTGGGAAAATTACATGAGTATTCCTTAAGGAAAATGAAAATAGT
Source organism: Thalassia testudinum (assembly GCA_037157565.1). NCBI lineage: Eukaryota > Viridiplantae > Streptophyta > Magnoliopsida > Alismatales > Hydrocharitaceae > Thalassia > Thalassia testudinum. Next base: position 44,133,788 of record JAZHRO010000078.1, read on the forward strand.
ACAACTGAGGAAATAACAAAATAATGGTAGACCGTAGGGGCTGACTCTTTCCCTCAAGCTGGAGCATAGATGCCAATCATACTCAACTTGGAACAACAATTATCAAATAGAGATTGAGGCAATGTCTTGTGAAGATGTCTATTGTTTGGTCCTTAGAAGAAACATGTGAGGTGCGAATAAGGTCTCTCTGAATCAAGTCATGTGTATAGTGATGGTCTATCTCCACGAGCTTGGTCCTCTCATAGAATATGAGATTGTTAGCAATGTAGTTAGTTGCCTTATTATTGCTTCTCATCTCCATAGGAATATTAATTGTCATGTGCATGCCAACCAGGAGGGACTTCACTCACATCATCTCTGCAGCTGTATGTGCCATAGCCTTTGTTGAGCCTAGGGATGTATTTGCTATTTTATATTATTTTTTGGACGACTTAATTTTCCTACACCCCTCTTGTATAAAAGAAAGGCTAGGATTTCTTTTGAATGTAAGACATCATTTTCTTTTTTCATATGGTATTAGAGCAACGATCCTAGGTCGGTACTCCGATATCCCACCAAATACCCACTCAAAAGATGATCGAATCACCAACATAAAGGTGGTCGATGGAGCATGGTGTAGCAGTAGCAACGATGTTGGAGAAAGACCTTTTAGCGTCGCCGTCGGCAGGCAAGGGGCTGCTAGTGCTCTTGCTGCTGCTGCTGCTGCTTGGGGTCCAGTGACCCTATTGTCGTTGCCCGATGATCCAACGACCCTGCTGCCCCTCCCCCCCCGTAGATCTGTACAGGGTCTGTCGATGACCCAACAAGCCAACAAATGGCCTCTGCCCTTGGTTCTTGGTGATGTTTCTTGCGTGATTTTCTTTCACGTGCTATATGTGTGGTAATGACCTCTCACCATTGACAATGAAGTTCTCTCCCTCAAGATTGATAAGCCTTCTCTCATACAAGGAAGATGTGATTGGTCCAAAAGAAGGATCAATTTCAGATTTGAATGGGCTTACGTTTGCAGCGCAAGAAGACTCAAAGAGGAAGAAGAGGGTCAGAGGAGCATGGATAGTTTACTCTGGTGCCTCGATTCATCTTATAAGAGATGTGGAGCGACTTGTGAATCCTAAGGCCTCATGTGGGATTAAGGATGTCAGAGTGGCTAATGGAGTCATATCACCGATCACTGTAGTTGGGAGTGTATATGCATCTCCAAGGATGATTGAAGAGGTTCATTGTGCCCTAGAGTTCCTAATGAACCTGCTATCTGTGAGCTATGTCTGCAAGGATCTTCGATGCCGTGTGGTGTTTGATGATCATTTTTACTTTCAGAATAGACACGCGGGAGAAATCATAGGAGGGGGTATAGAGTGAGATGGGTCTCTATTACCTTGATATACCTACTTTGTTTTCTGGAGTCATATCCATAGCTACCAACCCTTGGCTATGGCATAGGAAACTTGGTCACTTGTCAGTCAAGAAGATGCGGCAGATGTACCTTAAGTTGCATGAGTCCCTGACTTTGCAGTGTGAGGATTGTCAACTTGGGAAGTACCACAGGAGTAGTTACCTACAGAGAGATGATGGGGTGAGTATTGTTCTCTTCTCCCTTGTGCACTGTGATGTGTGGGGGCCCTCAGGGTGCCTACATTAGGAGGACATCGGTATTATGTAGTTTTTGTGGATGACCACAGCCGCCTCGCTTGGGTCTTCCTGATGAAGACACGTTCAGAGATCCCTTAGATTATACAATAGTTTCTTTAAGAGGTTCAGAACCACTATACCACCACAATCAGTGATAATGCATTAGAGTTTATGTAGCGAAACTTGCAGGAGATTTTCTCTTCTAGGGACATTATTCACCAGACATCTTGTGTTTACACATCCCGGTAGAATGGTGTGGCCGAGAGCAGACTTTGACACCTTCTTGATATTGCTAGGACCTTGATGATCTACATGAAGGTTTCCAAGTAGTTCTGGGGAGATGCTATACTCACTGCAGCTTACTTGATTAATCGAGTGCCTTTGTCTGTGCTTGGAGGATAGATTCCGTATCAAGTGATTTATCTAGATTGTACGGGGCCCTTTGTTCTTCCTTTGAGAAGTTTTGGATGTACTTGCTTTGTACAAGCATATGGTAACCAAGACAAGTTATCTCCTTGGGTAGTCAGATGTATTTTTCTTAGGTATTCCATAGCTTGTATGCGTCATCTTTCAAATGTGGATTACAACTTCATTAGCGACTATAGGTTTGATTTGGAAGTTCAAGATGTTGCTAAAAGTTAAGATTTTGCTTGGCTTTTAAGGAGGAAGAGAATTATATCCAAGGCGAATCGCCGTAAGAATGCTCCTCGGTTAGATGCTACTTGTTTGCTATGTAATACTATGGTGGAGGATTGTAACAATCTCTTCTTTAATTGCGCTTTTCTAAAGACTTTTGGGACATGTTTCATGGTTGCTGGCCCTTGATGTTTTTGTGGGAGGATTTTTGGTCTTCCTTTAGAGTTGCAAGCTTTAGAATTGTTATAAGCCCTTTCCACATCATTTATATTTTTGTGTGGATTGGTTGCTATTTATTTATTTTCTATTAGTATTTTGATGCAATTTTCCTAACACCTCTCTCTATAAAGAGGTGTAGGGTTTTTTTTGAGAATGAGATTATTGATTTCCTTTAACTTGGTATCAGAGTAGTGGTCATAGGTTGGCACTTTGATATCCCACCCAAATAGGCCTTCATACCCAACCACCCTCACCTTCTTTTCTCTTCTTGTCGTGCTGCTAACGTCATCTTCATCAGCTACTACAGCAGCAACACCGACGACTACAGTAGCGGCAACAACAACAGTGTCAACGGTGGGTGCTATGCTAGCCCTGTAGCGGCGACAGGGAGGCCGACCTCTTTAGCAATGCTGCTAGGGGTCCCTCCTGACCCTAGCGTGCACCCCATCTTCTTTGGGGGATTGTCATGTGGCTTTAACATGATTTCCAAGGATCTGCCTGCTTCGATTTCATATTGAATCATGATTTTCTCTGATTTATGGTGTTTTTCCATATTTGAAAAGTCTGTTTCGAATCAGATAGTGGCTATTCGTTGATCGTGTGGGTATCATGGTTGTCTTTTACATTCGAGGTGTCATCAGTGACAACTCTTGACAGTGGGAACTACACAAATAAATTTTTTGTTGCCATTGTAAAGTTGAATGAGACCAACTATGCGTGTTGGTCACAAATGACAAGGAACACATTCTTCTTGAGCCAGAGCCCTAAGCTAAGATAGGGAAATATACCACTTGGAAGGATAATGCTTTGGTGAGAGCATTGATCACGAATGTTGTTTTGCCTCTGATTGGAGATGATATTATGTACCATAAAATCGTTAAGGAGATGTGGTATTCTCTTTATAACAGTTATTCTCATGAAAAGAATTCTAGCAAGGTATTCCAGATTTATAATGACATGTTCACTCTTAGATAGGAGGGTCAGCATTTGCCTTAGTATTATGCCACTTTGAAGGGGTTTTTTGGAGAAGTACAGCGTGTGTAGGCCTGTGTGCAGGTGTGCTAGTCAGTGTTAATACCATAAGGGGTAGTAGTTCTCCAGTTTGTTTTTGGTTTAGGTCCAGAGTATGATGCTGCTTACTCTCAGATGCTGACTTTGTTGGAGCTTCTATCTCTTGAGGAGGCGTAGAGTCACCTTAGGAGGATCACTGCTTCGTCTTCCTTACCTAAGATAGTAGGCTAGACTTCTGAACTTGCTATCAGTGGCAGTTGTGGTGGTCGTGGTTCTCCCTTTACTCGAGGCTATGGACGTGGCAGAGGGTAGGTTAGTAGAGCTCATCTCATGTGCAGTTTCTATTGCCGGATTGGTCATGTTGAGGCTTCATGCTGGACCAAGCATGGGAAGCCTCCTGTGGCTAATAAGGCAGTGACTACTTCTGAGGTGGAGTCGAATACTGTGTATCGAGCAGAGTATGATGTTGTGGTCCAACGTCTTGCCTAGATTACTTAGGAGGCCCCCTCTTCCTCCTCTGATACTGTTCCCATTGCCTCCTCAGGTATAGATTGTGCCTTTAGTGGTTCTGACAGAATTTGTGATGGTATTACCTGGGTTGTAGGTTCTGGTGCTTTACGCCATTTGAGTTGTGATCATAATTGTTTCCAACAGATTTATTCAATCCCTCCTAGAAGGACAGTTTAGGTTGTAGATGGGCGACATTCTAGGATTGATGGTCAGGGGGAGGTGGTCATTACCCCCACTTTACAATTGTCTAATGTTTTATTTGTTCGAGACTTTTTTGTTAGCTTTTTATTTGTGAGCAGAATTATCAAGGATCTTAACTATCGGGTAATCTTTAATGATGTTGGCTGTGTGATTTAGGATAAGCTCACATGGAGGATGATTGGTGGCGGACATAAAGAGGGGGTGTGTATGGTCTGTTTCAAGCACCAATTGCTGCTACCTACTAGGGTGAGGTTTGTTTTGCTATAGGGAGTGATCTGTAGTGGTATCATCATCCTGGCCATTTACCTTTGGATAGGCTATGTTGCATTATCCCTTACCTTTTGCTAGCTATTGAGATCTACTGTGATACAATGCTAGATAGGGAAATATCATCGAGCCACCTTTCCTGCTAGTTCTACTGTCACTGAGTCTATTTTTCAGTTATTGCATTTCGATTTTTGGGGTCCTAGTCATATTCCAGATCGACTGGGTCACATATATTATTTGGTTATATTCGATGGTTGCTCAAGGATGTCATGGTTGTTTTTATTAAAGAATAAGTTTGATGCTGGTTCAATGATTGAGACATTTATTATTGAAATAAAGAATTAGTTTGCTTCTATTGTCAAGATTGTTCATACTGATAATGCCTTTGAGTTTTGTACTGCTCGCTTGAGTGTATTCTACAGGTCACATGGTATCATTCATCAAACTACTTGCCCCTATACATCCCAGCAGAATGGGTTGGTAAAGCAGAAACATAGGCATCTTTTGGATGTGGCCAGGACTCTACTTATCCATCATAATGTCCCCTCTATGTACTAGGCAGATGTAGTAATTACTGCATCTTATTTGATTAATAGGATGTTTAGTTCTTTACTATCTTAGCAGGTATTATGGTAGATATTGCATCTAGACAGGGAGTTGTTTTAGTTGCCACCCTAGGTTTTTGGGTGTGTAGCGTTCGTTCACATTATTGGGTCTAGTAGGGATAAGTTGACCTCACGGGTAGTTAAATGTGTTTACCTAGGTTATAGACATATCCAGAAAGGTTATAGGTATTATGATCTATTGAAAAAGAACTATTATGTTAGTGTTGATGTCACTTTTGCATGAGGTAGTGTCATATTTTTTAGTGACTGGGCGTCAATTGTCATTTGCGGCAGAGGTGGCACCAATGCCTATTCCTCCTATTCAGTTAGGAGATTTTTCTATCTCTCAGTCTACATCACCAGGCACTACAGATAGGGTTGTTACTTAGTTCAGAGATCCTTCAATGTTATATAGATTACCTATGACATATTAGCAGCACACCCCCTACTTCAGTACCATTATCTTTACTACAACAGGCATGTGTTGATACTGATTGTCGTGTGTCGAGTGGTGATCTTGCAGGTAATGATGCTAGTCTTTGTGGTGATTTACCTTTGGCTGTTGAGCCTCCTATTAATGATCTTGATCTTTTGATAACTATTTGGAAGGTGCCGCAGAGTTGTGCCCAGTATTGGGTTGCTAGTGTTATATCTACTGGCTGCCTCAGTCGTACATTTGTTCTGTTCACTGAGGCCCTGTCTCCTACCCAGATATTGGCTACATATTAGCAAGCAATGCTCAATCCAAAGTGATGGAAGGCTATGGAGGATGAGATGGTCGCACTTTAGTCACGGGGGATGTCGGAGCTTACATCGCTTCCACTTGGTGCATGTATTGTTGGTTGTCGTTGGATCTTTGCCTTGAAATACAATCCTGATGGATCTATTTCTCAGCATAAGACTTGCCTTGTGGCAAATGATTCACCCAGACATATGGGGTGGATTTCTTTGACACCTACTATCTAATTGCCTGTCTTCCTACAGTACATATTCTCATAGCAGTTGCAGCACATTTGAATTGGCTGCTACACTAATTGGACATGAAGAATGTCTTCCTATATGGCGATCTTCATGAGGAGGTCTACATGCAGCAGCCCCAAGGTTTTGAGATTAAGGAGTGCGTATGCAAGCTCAAGAAGGCAATTTATGGGCTTAAGCAAAGCCTGCGACTTGGTTCTAAAAGCTATTAGAAGTTGTTGAAGGCTTGGGGCTTAGTCGGTTATCTTTAGATTTCTCCTTATTTGTGTGAAATATAGGGAAGTGGGTAGTTTCCTTTCTAGTCTATATAGATGATGTCATTATCACTGGTGATGATGCAACCGGGATAACCAAGGTCAAGCAGAGATTGGCTGAAAGATTTGTCATGGACTTAGGTCCTCTGCGGTACTTTCTAGGAATTGAGGTGGTAGGAGGCAAGGAAGGCATTGTACTTAGGTTAAGTATGCACTTGATGTACTATAGGAGACTAGGATGTTGGGAGCAAAGCCAACCAACATACCCATGGATCCTAAGATGCACTTGTATGATAGAGTTAGGATTTGTATAGAGTAGAGGATACAGATGGTTGGCAAGTTCCTTTATCTTACTATTACACGTCCATATATCTCTTTTGGTGAGGCAAGCTCAATTAATTAATGGGCAAGCCAATCAAGCAACATTGGGATGTTGCAATGCAGGTGCTTAGGTACCCAAAGTGAGCATCAGGTTGGGGGTTACCATTTAGGAGAGGCGAGTCCATGACTGCTGTGGGATATTCTTATGTAGATTATATTGGATGCCTTTCTAATAGGAAATCTACTATTGGTTTCTACACATATGTAGTGGGCAACCTGGTGACATGGAGAAGCAAAAAGCAAGGTGTAGTATCGCGATCCAGTGCTGAGTTAGAGTATAGGTGACGAGTCGATCTTCGCTTTTGTTGAAATTGTTAACATAAAATGTCATGTCGTCATAAAGTTTTTGTGGTAGAAAATCAACTATCAAAACATTTAATATTTGAAATCTAACCACGATGGATTAGGTCATTTCCACAGGGAGGAATTAGCCTATTAAAAACTCTTTAAAGTCTAAAAACATTGTTCATGAATTGTCTACTAACCATTGTCCCCATTAATCCACATTTACTTAAAGCTTGTGTGAGAGAATAAACATAACTCAATTAAATGAAAGTGGGAGGGGGTTCATGCAAATCCATCTTAATATAATAATTCGATAAATAAATCAACATTGCATCTCAAAATGGCATCATGCGTAAATATTAATTGGAGGAACATCAGGGGATTTTGTCTCCTCCTCACGCATGAAGAGGGGCCGGCGATCAGCCTATTTGCGGTGGAGGTAGCTCGGAATGAGGGGGTCGCAATGACGATGGTGGGGCGGCGAGAGGTGGCTGGCGATGGCGATCGAAGGCAAAGGCCGGCAACAATGTGTCGTCGCCGGCTGCGGTGGAGGCATTCGGTTAGTGCTTGCAGTCGGCGAGGGTGTGGGGTTGCGCTTGGAGTCGGTGAGAGTGCTCGATCAGAGGTTGGAGGTTTGATGAGGGTTGATGTTGGGTTCTTCTGCGTGGAAGGGAGGAACAGAGGCGGCGAGTGGAAGATGGAGATGAAGATGGGGAAGGGAAAGGCGTTGGTGTTGATGGTGAGTGGGTGAGGGTGAGGAGTTGGCGAGGACGCTTTGGTTGAGGTTTAGTGGCTGAAGGGACATATGATGGAGGAACTGCTTGTGGAAGAAGGCAAAGGACTTTGGGTTCCTTTACGAGTAGCAGGGGAAAAAGATGAGGAAGAAGAAGGCCACGGAGAAGAGGAAGCGGGGTTCGGGGGTGGTGGTTCGCTGAAGGGAAAGGAAGAGTTGGCTGTGGTGTGTGGGGTTGTTGGCGGTGATGTTGGTGGAGGTACGATAGGGAAGGAAGCAGTAGGTTGAAGAAGAGGAAAGGGAAGATGGTGCGGTGTTGGGTAGGCGATGATGGCGACAGAGTAGGATGGCAGTGGGCAAGGGTGTGGGTGGCTGATGATGGTGCACATTGTCACCGTGCACCATGGCGGATGAGGGAGGTGGGTTCTCTTCAGGTTACGGTGTATGGTGTAGGAATTAATCAATTTAGGCTAAAACTTAATTCACTAATGTGAACTCATCAAATATTTCCGTGTTTAAGTTTTGCTAGTCCCTAGCAAAAGTGAAAAATGATGGAAGTGACCAAAAGATTTCTTCTTTTCCAAAAAATTTAAAGATCCAGACACTTGTGAAAAATGAATAGCTTTGGTAACAGATTCAAGTGACAAGTCAACTTACATTTAAAGTTTGTACTTAACCCTTGGTAAAGATTTTATTAGGATAGGCAACTACTTCCCTCGGGGATAAAGCAGAAAATCATCTGTGATTTGACCCTAGCTTTTTGGTTTAGGTAGAAGATATCTAAGTCAAATGGATTACTATTTGGTAGATCATACTCATCTGGTGCTATGTGTAGTTTAGTACTGTAGACTCTAGATCTCTAGACTATCAAATAAGTCAACCCAGAGAGGCTAAAAACTGTGCTTTTTTAACATTCCTTTGCACTCTTTTTTTCCTTTCCTTTTTTAGATCACAAATCTCACCAGATTTTGTAAATGCACTCAACGTTTGATGGCCTCACATGGTATTCACACTTCAATTAGAGTCCTAATAATCCTCTAACAAAGTCAGAAGTCCTCAGCCAGTATTCGGGTGATCAGAAATACCGAAAAGTAGGTGTAGGTCATATTTGGTGGATTATAATGGGTGTTTTTGTTGCCTCAATGATATCGACACATGATGAAATGGACATGAAGAAATAACTATAAACTTGCACATTTTTTTTTCTCTTATTTTTTTTTCTTCCTATATATTTTGTTTTCTTTTTTTTTTCATAACTACAAACGAAACACAACATGATGCAAACTTTGATTCATGAGGTATGATTGAGGATGATGATATTCAAGAGGATATTGTGTGGCTTATTGGTGGAAGTGCCTGCTCTTCACACAAGGGATGGATGGATAGGACAAGCGTATTTCTGACTTTTGATATTACTGCCCTCCTTCAGCTGAGGAATTTATGAAGGATGGTCGTAACCATTTACCATAGTCATAGTTTTATTAGAGCTCAATCTTCGCGTATCTACCTTATTTGGTGACTCTCAGGAATTTACACACAATGTTTGCACATAGAAACAGGGAGCGAAAACTATGCTTAACTCTGAAGTATCTTCATCCAATTATTTAGAACTTAGGAGTCCTTGTACGAGGCTTAGTGCACTAGTAGACACTCTACTTTCACCTTACAAATATTAGGTGGATCTTAGTAGAAGGTAGTTTACCTGACTCCTTAACTAATTGCCTAAGGGTTTAGGAAAAGAAGTAATGCTTCTCTTCGACAATCTAAAAATGTCTATCGAATTTCTTAAAAGATCCATTACCAAGTCTACGTTTAAGTGAAGTAAATGTATTGGATTCTAAACTAAGGAACAATTTAAGAAGAAAAATCTTCAATGAAACTTCCTTGATAAAGATCTTTTGCTAGGAGCTAACTAATTCATCTTAAGAAAATAAATGAATTTTTTCTTTGTCCTTTTTAAGAACTAATACACCTAACCTAAATGCATGCAACTATAAATGCTATAAAATAGCCTCAAGTTATACCCCCCATTCCTAAATCCTATAATATCCTCATTATAAAATTAAGATAGAGGGAGAGAAGAACGAAATCACTTGATGAAGGCATTATTCTATACGTTAGGTTGCCTCCCAACAAACACAGCATTTATGTCGGCAGCTAGACGAGTGGAACTTGCAAATCAAGTTTTATATACAGGTGGATAGGCCCTACAAATACTAACAAGGCGGAACTAGAAAATAGGTAGCCACAGATGTTGGCAAGCTGATGATGCAGAGTTATCCTAAATGCTCGCCAGAATGTGGAAGTACGAGGGACCTCACGGGCTACCTGGAGAGGTTTATGACAAAGAGTAGCATGAGAAGGGACCTCTTGAAACAGGAGTGGAGGATAGCAAGGGTCCTCCAAAGCAGGAAGGGTTGTAAAAGAGATCACAATTATTTCATACCTTTTAATGGCGAGACTAAAAATACAAGCATCAATTCAAACTTGCCATTCCACCCGAGGATGTACTGGCCTGATATTCTCCCCAGAAAGAATATATGAGTAGAGACTTGAGCCAAGGATCAGTTAGGGAGTGTAAGGGTTGTTTGTGGTGTTGGGAGGTAATGATTAAGTCCAATGAGGGCTTAGTCCGTGTCAAGTCCAGTTCCAACAACAATTCAGATTCTGTATTGTTTTCCCTAATAGTTGTTGTGGAGAAATTCAAGTCACCTTGCCTATCATTAATGATTTCCTCAAGAATGGGAGTCATATTTTTACCTTCAAGTATATGAGAATTAATGGTGGACTCCAAATCACATTCATTTGATGGCAGGGTCGAAGCAACTGAATCATTATTATCAATTTCATCCCCGTATTCTTTTGGTTCACTTAGGTTTTTGTCGGCGTGTATATGTGATTCATCAGTAAGTGGAGGAATTGCTTCACTATCTTCAATTACTTCTGAAGGAGGATGTCTTAATGTTATAGAGTAAGTCTATATCTTTCAATTCTTTGTTCTGCTTGGGACATAAATCCTCAATTGATATGTATTGTCCTTGAGAGTCTCTCCTAGGTTTCTTAATCTCATGTTCGTCCTCCATATTTTCCTGATTTTGGGGAGGATGATTTTCAAAATCACAAATAGGGAGGAATCCAAATTTTACTAGATCGTTCATATCCTTAGAGGGTAAGTCCTCAAATAATAGATAATCCCCCGGAGATTCACTCCAAACTCTAAGTCTAGGTTCCTCCATTGGGTCATCATCCTCCTCTAAAATACTCTTTGTATCCCCGAGACCAGAATTGATCTAGATCATCCAGATCTTGGTCTATTCCCTTAGGGTCACCTACATTGGACACATGTAAATCCTCAGAGTGTTGTATGGTATGTGTTGGTTCCCTACGTGGAGGATCGGGATTAGGCGCACTAAGGGTAGAATGGGGTTCCACCACATGATTAATTAGGGAAGTGGCATGAACACGACCTTGACCTAGGTCATTAGGGCTGAAAAATATGCTATCATTGGGATCAAGGTCCGTTAGTGGTAGAATGGGGTTCCACCACATGATTAATTAGGGAAGTGGCATGAACACGACCTTGACCTAGGTCATTAGGGCTGAAAAATATGCTATCATTGGGATCAAGGTCCGTTAGTGGTACATCTTCCCTTTCTTCTGACTTCAATAAAGCTCAAGTGGATAATCAACATGATTTTTCTCCTCTTGTGGTCGTGTTTCATGGGGGGAATCTAAGTGATTTCCACTAAAGATGGGATCCATATTATTTGTTGTTTCCTTAAAATGATCTTGGTGATCGGCGGTAGAGAGGTAGGGATCAGAATCACTTATAGGAGGGTAGCTAAGCTAACTAATTTCTTCATTTAGTCGTTGACTATTCCTCAAAATCTCTCCCATAGACTCCATTTCTTTTTGTTATTTTTGCATTTCTTTCATAAAAGAGGAGATGCTACTATCAGATTGGGGAGGATAGTCTATCTCAGGCTTAGGTTGCCTAGGAGTATTGGTCCAACCTCAATAAGAAAAATCATGAAGGGTGGGGATTCCAGAGGTGGAAAATTCTGCTCCTAGGCTCTGCTCAAAAGTGGGAGTTATCGGGACAGTACTCTCAAGATAGGAATAAGATTTATCCCATGAATTGTCATTGCACCCATCTAAGGAGGGATACTCTCGGGGCATGGGATCCTAGTTAAAAGATAGGGAGTATTGGTTTTGATAATCTAAATGATAGGAGTAAGAGTGATTCATTTCTTTTAAGCCAAACAGGTTTAACTCTATTAGGACTGAGAAGAAATCAGATAGAAACTTCTTAGAGAGCTCTACCATTGCCAACACAAACACAAATACAGTGGGAATTAAGGTTCGAAATGCCGATTTCGACGCCGTGCCGACGAAATTTTAAGTGTATATTTCGTGGGCATGCCGAAGGCATGCTGTGGAAATGCCCGTTTTTCGATGGCCATGCCGATGCTCATGCCGAGGGCACGCCGTGGGAATGCTGAGGGCATGCCGATAACATGCCGATAGAAAATCACATAAATACTCAAAATGAAATAGAAAATCACATAAATACTCAAAATGAAGTGTGTGTCTACTTGGAAAGCTTGAGTGTCTCTAGTTGAGTTAATCATCGTGTGTGTGTCATTTCAGCCCCCCCACATTCCCAATTTCGAATCTCCCACTCCTGCATTCAAACCGCTCTGTTTGTGTGTGTGACAGTCCCCCAATTTTCAAATTTCAGCCCTTGACTAAGCCCCCTATTTCAGATTTCAGCCCCTCCGAATCTCCAGCACCTGCATTTCAAACCACTCGCAGCGCCGATCGGCATGCTGACGAAATTGTCGGCATGCCGACGAAATTGTCGGCATGCCGGCGAAATTCGTCGGTATGCCGACAGCACACCTGTAAATCGACAATATCTTCATGTCGGCACGACCCCCTTCCAGAAATGGCCTTGCCGATAGCATGTCGGCGGTATGCCGTCGGCATTTAAATCACAGGTGGGAATCTATTTTTAGTAGATTGTAGGTCTCCTCAATCCTACTCCATAGGTTAGTCAAAGAAGTCAAGTCAGTACTCCTTTGTTCCTACTTAAGTGGTATAAGAGGTCAAGTTCACCTTGAGATCCCTAACCAGACCTGCCTGAGGAAGGTTGAGGTTAACGGTGTTGTAATAGATGGCCAAACAAGTTTTATAGGAATTACACTTCCTAGGCTGACTTTCGTTAGTGCCTACAACCTACTCGCAAGGATGGAAGTCTCGAATTGAGCCCACTCACGAGGAACCGAAGTAACTTGGTGGATAGGCTTGTTGATTTCCGACTAACTTTCCTTGTGGTGCAAAGAGGAGAGGTAGAAATTTATCTAATGACCTTATGTATGACATGCACAGTGTCTCAGGGGTGTAGCACACGTATGTGTTTTGTATTTTGAAATCCTGCAAACAAGTCCTTTAGCACGCAATTTAAAGTTTCTGATTTTAAAGTCCAACCTCTTAGCAATTCTAATTTCTTTTAAGGTGCCCACTGAATTAATTGGATTTAAACACTTTAGTGGTCTTGGATTTAAGTGCAATGTAGATACATGACAGGTATTTGATGCTAAAGAGAATACGTACTTTACTCCAACTCTCTTCAATGCAAGATGTCTGCAATGCAGAAAGAAAAACTAAATGCTACTTAAACAATCCTATATGGTTGCCCCATAGATATGCAGCTTCTAGTAGGCAGTTCGGTATTTTCTTCTTTTTATGATAACAAGCAAACAAACCTAATCTAATTAAGCTAGCTAACTAACATGTAGTTTAAACAGTTTAAATAAACCTATAATCTAAATAAAATGGGAACACACTCCCCAAAAATACCCCTATAACAAAGGGTCAACCAAAAACTTGGGGGACAAACCCCGAAAATAAGCTCCAGACTACAAGGGTGAGAAAATCAATAATTAGAATCTAAAAGTTTAAATCTAAACTAAGATCTAATGAAGAGAAAACAATGAAATCAGGGAATCAGTTCTCTTGATTGTTCCTCCGTACGCCTTCACGTGCATGGGATCAAAGCCCACAGACACCTGTTGCTGTCCTTCAGGGAGCGTCAAGGTCCACCAAAAATATCGCCTCCGTCGTGCGTGTTCATTGCATTCGTTTGTACGTTTTTGCACATAAACAAAATCAATGTCAATAATTCAGAAAAGCTTTAAAAATAGTACAAAATTAATCCAAATTCCCTGAAAAACTTAATAGGTGTATTTCTTCCTCGGCAACGACGCCATTTGATAAGTAGATCTTCGCTTTTGTTGAAATTTTTAACATAAAATGTCATGCCATTGTAAAGCTTTTGTGGTGGAAAATCAACTATCAAAATATTTAATATTTGAAATTTAAACACAATGGATTAGGTCGTTTCCGCAGGGAGGAATTATCCTATTAAAAACTCTTTAAAGTCTAGAAACATTGTTGTTCATGAATTGTCCACTAACCATTGTCCCCATTAATCCTCATTTACTTAAAGCTTTTGTGAGAGAATAAACATAACTCAATTAAATGAAAGTGGGAGGGGGATCATGCAAATCTATCTTAATATAATAATTGGATAAATAAATCAACAATGCATCTCAGAGTGGCATTGTGTAAATATTAGTTGGAGGAAAAACAGGGGATTTTGTCTTTCTCCTCGCACGTGAAGAAAAGGGGCCAGCGACCGGCCTGTGTGTGGCGGAGGTAGCTCGGAACGAGGGGGTCGCAGTGACAATGGCAGGGCAGCAAGAGGTGGCTGGCGACAGCGACCGAAGGCGGAGGAAGTCGACGGCAGTGCGTTGTCGCCGGCTGCGGTGGAGGCATTCGGCTAGTGCTTGCGGTTGGCGAGGGTGCGGGGTTGCGCTTGGAGTTGGCGAGAGTGCTCGGTCGAAGGTTGGAGGTTTGACGAGGGTTAGTTGGAGGTGCTGCTTGGACGACGATGTTGGGTTCTTCTATGTGGAAGGGAGGAACAGAGGCGGTGTGTGGAAGATGGAGATGAAGACGGGGAAGGGAAAGGCGTTGGTGTTGATGGCGAGCGGGTGAGGGCGAGGATGCTTTGGTTGAGGTTTGGTTGCTGAAGGGAGGTATGATGGAGGAGCTGCTTGTGGAAGAAGGTGGAGGACTTTGGGTTCCTTTATTAGTAGCAGGGGAAAAAGATGAGGAAGAAGGCTACGAAGAAGAGGAAGCGGGGTTTAGGGGTGGTGGTTCACTGAAGGGAAAGGAGATGGGCTGTGGTGTGTGGGGTTGTTGGCGGTGATGTTGGTGGAGGTGCGATAGGGAAGGAGGCAAGAGGTTGAAGAAGAGGAAAGGGAAGATGGTGCGGTGTTGGGTAGGCGATGATGGTGACGAAGAGTAGGATGGTAGTGGGCAAGGGCGTGGGCGGCTGATGATGGTGCACGTCGTCACTGTGCACCATGGCGGATGAGGGAGGTGGGTTCTCTTCAAGTCACGGTGTACATGGATCTCCACAGTGTTTGCTGGTTCCACGGTGCAGGTTTGATTTCAAGGTAGTGGCAGATGAAGCCCCCCAAAGGGGAAGAGATTGATCTAGATTGATCGCTGCGCCTCTTCTTTTAAACGCATCTCCCATTTGTTTCTTTAGCCGATATTGTCTCCAAGCACTCGGTGAAGATCGCGAGCGGTTATGATGTGAGGAGGAATAGGGCGCAGTTAGGCGGTGAAGATGGTGGCGATGCATACCATCAACGTCATTAGACATCCAAACTAAGCTCTGGACATCTTAAAAATGAGATTTGGCTGTGCTTTAATTCCTACAATCAAATAAATGCATATAATTATTTATAATACCAGAAAAACTATGCAAATCTAAATTATAATGCATGCATTTATTTTGTAATCAAATACAAATATTACTACATGCTAAAATATAGGAACTAATCAACTTAGGCTAAAAATTAATCCACTAATGTGAACTCATCAACAGGGCTATCGCACAGATGACAGCTGAGATGGTCTTGGTGAGATCTCTCCTACTTGATCTGCATGTTTAGATTTAGGAACACATGGAGATGAGATGTGATAATTGTGTTTCCACATATATTGCCAATAATTGTATATTTTATAAGTATACGAAACATGTTGAGATTGATTGTCATTATACTAGAGATCTGATTCAGAGGGGGCTTATCTACACACCTGTCACTTTAGAGGTCTAGACTTTAGATATGTTTATTAAGCCTCCTGCCAAGTTTGCTTTTGATGCATATTATGACAAGTTGAGCATGATTGACATCTATGCTCCAGCTTGAGGGGTTTTATGAGACTTCTGCACATCATTTATAGTTTTGTGCAGATTGCTTGCTATTTATTTATTATTTATTGGTCCTTGTAGTTTTTCCAACACGTCTCTTTAGATAAAGAGGTATAGAGTTTCTTTTTAGAGTAATATTATTGGTTGCCTTTGACTAGAGCTGTGAAAAAAATAATGATTCGTCTTATTGACAATAAAGTCCCTAAACTCTTGCTGTAGAGAGTTGGGGTGAAATAATTACAAGGTAGTCTAAACAAAATAGAGAGGGTGGCTTGTTGATCTCTGTCTATTGGAGATGACTATAGATCGTCTCTGGCATTGTGTTAGTTGAAAGAATTTGGTCGCATGCAGAATGGTACTGTGTATTGAGGCCACCCAAGAACTTGTATGCTTGTCGCCATGCATGTTCAACTAGGGCTATCAAAGGTGAAAGGTGCTAAAAGGTGAGGGGGTTGTAAAATGCTTGAGGCACTAGGCACTTGCTTGAGAAAAATGTGGCATTAAAGGATTTATAAATTCATATGCATATACACATGTAGACATACATATATGCATACATATGCACACAATAATCAAAGCATGGTATGTTATACGTACATATATATATATAGTGTACATGATATATGACCTAACTCAAAGGGGGTAGAAACAAACCTATTACTAACTAAAGTGGTCCTAACAAAATAGAAAATACGAAAACAAACTAAAACTCATAATTCAAACAAACCAATAACTAACTAAATCCTATAACTCTAACAAGAACTGAAAGGAAGCATGCCGTCGCTTTTGCAACTCTTTAGGTAATCGGGTTCAAAGAAATGGTGCCATCTTTAAGGGAGGAACTTGCTCTGTCGAAAATATTTGGCCAAATATTTTTTATAGGAGTTTGTGGGGCTCTATTTGATTTGTATGTTGTAATCCTTCTTTAAATTCTATTAATAAAAAGTGGATGATCGTTAGTCTGATGTGATCACATTTTCTTCTTAAAATACCTCAAAAAACAAAAAAAACTTTTTTAAAAAAGATTAGACTTGAAATCTGTAGTAGTTGGAACTTATACCTATGCCATGATAAGTAGAGTTTAAAGTCAAACATAATAAAAAAATCAAAACCATGCTTGTATGGAATGCCAATGGTAATTGTTGGTGGTGCATGTGGGGTTGATATGGAGGTTCCGAGAAGTTAGCTTTGTGTGGTTGTAGTTGGAGGTGAGGAGCTTGCAATACTTGCTAGACTTGGATTTGTTTAATAGCAAAAGGAAATGGACATTGGGGGTTTTTTGTTGTTCATATGCCGTGGTGGAGGTAGTAGCTAGAGGCAAGGAGGGAAAAATGAGCTTGCTTTTTGGGGGTTGGGGTTGGTATGGGTAATTGCAGGGGTATAAGGGATAGATGGAGGAGTCCTTATAGGAGATGAGGTTGATGTAGTTCGAAGGAGTCCTTATGGGAAACAAGGATGATGCAATTGGAGTGGTCCTTGAGGAAGCTGGAGGGGGTGAAGGCCATGGCATAGATGAATGAATATGGTAAGTAGAGGTAGCACTGTCAAGGCGCTTGCCTAGGCACCAGGTTGAGGTGAGGTCTGGTCCTAGCACCTTTCTAAGCCTCGCCTCGCCTGATTTGCCTAAGGTGCTGCCTAGGCAAGCGCCTGGGCTAAGGTGTTAGGCACCTCGGGTGGGCGCTTGATCTAAGTTTATTGGTTTTTCAGTTTTTAAAATATTTTTAAATGTTTTAATTTCTTTTTACCTAATTATTGATTGCTCTCTTTTAGTTAAACACACATATATACGTATGTATAGGCACATATGCATAGATCTATACATATACACATGCTTAAATAGATATAGACATATAGTTGATACATATAAATAGATACATGTGCTTAAATAGGTATATTTATATGTATGTATGTACATGTCAACTTATACCTATAAATATGTATGTACATACACACACATGTGCATAAGTATAGCATATAAACATAAAAGCTTATAAATGTGTACATTTACATGTGTATATGTAAATGTACGAAACTGTATACGCATACCTACTATATGTATCAATGCATATATGTATGTGTATTGCACCTGTTTATTTAAGTATTTACATATCATGTATATATTTTTTTGAAAAACATATCATGTATATTATATATATACATGCATAACATACCATATTTTGGCTATTGTGTGTGTGTATGTTAAGACACTCCTTCGGTCTTACTATTTTTCTATTTATTTTTGGCTAGTTTGTTATTTCTATTTTCTTGATGGACATGCTATGTTATTTTCCTAATACCTTTTCTTTATATAAAAACGTGTTGGGTTATTTTGGAGAAGTGATTTTTGATCATTTTGTCTTACTTGGTATTAGAGCGTGGTTCTAGGCCATGTTATGTTATCCCACTAAATAAAACCTCCAAAACCTTAACACTAAAAATGCCTATCTCCTTTACCGTTGCCACCACCCTTCTCTCTCTCCTTCGTCGACGTTGCCCCTTTCTCTCTCTCCTTCGCTTAAGCTGCACAATAGCCTTTAGCAACTACTGTTGGACCACTAGTGGCGATAGTAGGCCCACCTGACAGTGCAGGCAGTGCTGCTGGGTGGCCTCTACTTACAGGTGACAGCAATAGGGGACTACCCTGTGTTGGGCCCCCCTAAGGCTCTAGTGCACCCTGTTGTACCGTGTAGGGGGCTCCATATCGCCTTGGGCATGGGTTCCGGACTACTAGACTCCTGGATTCCCATGCTTTAGGCCTGATCTATTGTTCTTGGTGATTTACATGGTCTAAAAATTATTTTGGATTGGTTGCTTGGCGTATTTTCTCGTCTACAGGTCGTGTGATGGTGACTTCTAGTACTTATGAGATGACATCGAGTGTTGTTCTCGAGTTTGGGGTCTACAAAAGTCCATTTTGGGTCTTATAATGAAGTTAGATGAGACTAATTACCCTAGGTGGTCTCAGATGTTCCTGATGATAGTGGAAGTTCATGATAAGGAACATGTCTTGTTGGAGTCCAAGCCAACAGATATGACGAGAAAGTACACCACATGGAAGAAAGTCAACTCAATGGTCAAAGCATGGTTGTTGAATTGCATTATTCCATAAATTGAAGATGAGATTATGTATTATCCGATAGCTAAGGCGATGTGGGACATCTTTGTGACACGTATTCACTTGAGAAGAACTCATGTCAAGTTTTTCAGAGCAGTCAGGAATTGTCTTAGTTGAAGCAAGAGGGGTAATCTCTTTCCTAGTACTATGCCCTCAAGGACTTCAAGAGAAGTACAGTGCCTGTAGGCCTGTTTGCACATGTGCTGCACAGAGGAAGTATCGTAGATAGGATGCAGTTCATCATTTTCTGTCAGGACTTGGCCCGGAGTACACATCTACCCGATCGCAGATTCTTACTCTTTTTGAGATTCCTACCCTAGACTTAGAGGAAGTCTATAGCTACCTTATTTGGATTGAGGTGACAGTACCTTAGATGGGAGATGTTGCTAATCAGACCTCTGCCCTTGCTGTTGTTGCTGGACGTGGTGGTAGAGGAGTAGCTTCCACCCATGGATGTGGGAGAGGATGAGGTGCATCTGGCAGGCCTCGTACCACGTGCACCTACTGTGTGGAGGCTTCATGTTGGACTAACCATGGGAGACCTCCAATGGCTAACCAAGCTTTAATAACTACAGAGGAGTCTACAGATGTACTTGTTCCTCGAGCTGACTACGGTGCTTTACTTCAACATCTTTCCCAATTGACTCGAGCCAATGATTCGAGAAAATCGCTAAAGATACTATATGTTCGTTTTAGCGCAATCTTTCGAGATCAAAAATAATAATCGAAACTCTGGTGAGTCCTAGGTTGAATAGAGGAAGGTAATGATTGTATCTAACCTAATGCAAAAACACGAATAACATGCGACTAATTAATTTTTTTTTTGTATTTTTGTATAAAGAGATGGTGGTGAGAAAATAGAAAATCAATCATAGGATATACACATAAGGGGGGGTGAGAAGCACATATTGCAATATAAAAATAACTAGAAACAACTTTCTATTTCAAATATCAAGAGTTTATTACAACTACTAAAAAAATAGCTACAATGAAATGTAAATAGAGAAGAAATAGATTTGGTGAGTCAGAGCATGGTTCGGTGGGGATGAAGATGAAAGTAGAGTCGAGACGACATGGAAGCTGAGTAGAGAGAGATTGAGAGGTGGGGAATGTGCCTACTGGAATGGAGATGAGGGAAAAATCAAATAGCGAGAGTTGGAGATGGGAAAATGAAAGAAAAATGGAGAGTGAGAACGTGGATGGGAGAGCCGAATGCTTGGATGTGGGAGGGGCGTCGGTTGATGAGAATTTGAGATAGGAGAGATACCGAGAGAAAATTAATGAGAGGAAGAGAGAGATTGAGAGGTGGGCGGATGTATTGGGCATTGAGAGAGATGGCTGATGCGGAGGGATTAATTGAAGTTGAGAATGATAGTTGTGTAGGGGAGATCGGTTGATGGAGAGGGAGGGAAATTGAGAGTTGAGAGATCTTGGTGTTGAAGAAAAATTAAGAGGGGGAGATGAGGGATGTGGGAGAGAGAGCTGAGACTGAAATATAATGTGTAAGAGGAGAGAGATTGCCGTCTGGAGGAGGCTTTGGTTGAGAGGGATTGGGTAGGGAAAATTATCGAAGAGAAAAAAAAATTCGTTGCATCAGCCATAAGCGAACGAGAAATATAATAATTGAGAGGGAAGAGATTGCATGGGATTGTTAAGGGTTATTGTGGTTGAGAGGATATGGGATTGGGGATGGGGATGTTGGGTGGAGGGCAAAAGCCATCGGGTTGTTGCATGGAGTTTATAGAGGTGGGGATGTTTTACGTGCGTGTTGTGTTTGTTGCATGGGTAGCATGGGTTGGTGTGTGAAGTGAAATGTGAGAGGGATTTAACGTGCATGGGTGGAAATTGTTGCAGTGTGAATTATGTGAGATTGGGGAATAAAGGTGCATTGGGTTTTATTGTGTATGGGGCTGTTTACGTGGTGGTTGCATGGGATAGGGGGAAGTACTGTGAAGGCTATAGGGGTAGGTTGTGTGCATGTAGGTTTTGCATGGTGGGGATGTGGTTGGGTTTAGGTTTAAGTAGGAAAATAGGTTCCCAAATAGGTCAATGGTAGGTGTTAATTGGGCTAGGGTATAAGAAGTAGGTTCAGCCTAATCAAAAAATATGAGCTCAAGTTGATTCTGCATTTTAGTGGAGCACCAATAGGGATGCAAGTTTTAGTAAACTTGACCCAACCCGACCCAAAAGTAATGGGTGAAACCCAACCCGAACTCGATTGGCTTTGGGTATGGGTTTTATCCAGAAAACTCGATTGGGTTTGGATATGGGTATAAGTATAGATCTATATTCGATTATCCGACCCAAGTACCGGAATAAAATTCCCATTTACCTAAGATATGTAAGTTCCACCCTAAGTCTCATTCCCCTAACCCTAATATCCTTTATGATTCCATCCATGATTTTGAAGGTTGGAAGTGGTTTTAAAGCTTCCATTGGACATTTATTTCGGAGATGAGAATCTTTTTGTTTAAAATATACTTATATTTTCTCTTTGTACTTTTTTATTTTTTTGTTTTTGATGTATTTCCCTTTGAGGGCTCTTTTTGTAATAATTTCAGTGGGGATCAATAAAATTGGTGTAGCCCGAGTTTATGTTTTGAACTTGTTAAAAATAAACAATTAATGAATTATGTTATGGATTTGTTTTTCTTCTCTAACTCTAATTTAGGCGTTATTTGATTGTAAAATTAATGTATAAATGTGTACCTGATGGGTAAGATGGGTATGTGTTTAGATTTTTGTACCGATGGGTAAATGGGTACGGTATGGGTATGATTTTCGTAAATGGGTATAGGTATGGCTATGGGTTTAGTCGAACCGGACCTGAACCTGGCCGGTTTGCATCCCTAAGCACCAATTAGTTCCAAACCTGGTGCCTACAAATATGTAAACAAATCTTATAAATAATAGCAAAATTTTTAATTTAACACTTAAAAATGCCATATTTACAAAATGTTGAAATATGACTAATATAACCCATCATCTGACAGGAGATTAGGGGTGTTTTGGCATATTAACTTGGATGAAAAGAGTCAATTTCATTAGAAACCTTAAGCTCTTTTTATATAGAGAGACCGTAGAGTCAAAAGTACATAAATATCCCTGAGAGATAGACATCATAGCCCTTACAATGAGAGGAAAAATAAAAAGCTAATATGTATTAACACTACCTCTTAAGCTGGAGCATAGATATCTATCATGCTCAGCTTGGACATACAAGAATCAAATGAAGATCTGGCCAAGGGCTTGGTGAAAATATCTGCAGTCTGCTCAGATGCAACCAAAGTGGTATATAGCAGCCCCTTTTGAATAATGTCCCTGGTATAGTGACAATCAACCTCAACATGCTTTGTCCTCTTGTGAAATGCTGGGTTATTAGTAATGAAAGTAGCTGCTCTATTATCACATTGCATTTCCATGGAGCTAGAAAATTGCACCTACAGATTAATAAGCAAGGATCTGATCCACATCATCTCAGCTGTCGTCTGAGCCATAGCTTTGTACTCAGACTCTGCATTGGATCTAGCAACTGTGCCCTGTTTTTTGCTCCTCCATGTGATCAAATTCCCTGCTAAGAATGTGCAGAATCCAGTAGTGGATTTGCGATCCACATGACATCCAGCATAGTCTGCATCAGAGTAGCCAACCAACGTCATAGAAGACCTCTTGGAGAAGAAAAGATCCTGGAGTCTTCTTGATATATCTAAGTACCATCAATACCGCATCCCAATGTTGACGTGTTAGCTTGGCCATGAATTGACTCAGTCTCCCAACTACAAAGGAGATGTCTGGCTTCGTGATAGTGAGATACAACAGCTTGCCCACAAGCTATTTGTATTGTCTACCATCCACCACCTATGCATCGTCATCATAGAGTGACATCTTGGCGTCCATAGGAATATTGGCCCCCTTGGCCCCAAGCACACCAACCTCCTGCAGGATATCTAAAGCATACTTCCTCTGAGACAAGAGCACACCCTTCTTGTTGCGAGCAACTTCTATACCAAGGAAATACTGTAGAGCTCCCAAGTCCTTCATGACAAACTGCTCTGTAAGGATGCGCTTGACCTCAGCAATGCTCTGCTCATCGTCCCCTGTGATAATCAAATCATCAACATAAACAAGTAGTACCATAGTACCCCGTGTAGTCTTCCTGACAAAGAGTGAAAAATCAGTGTTAATCTCTTGAATCCAGCTGCCTCAACAACCTGTGACAACCTCTGAAACCAGGTTCTGGGACTCTATTTGAGGCCATATATAGTCTTCCGTAATCAGCATACACACACCCCTTGACTCTCAAAGCTAGGTGATTGCTGCATATAGACTTCCTATTGGAGATCACTATAAAGGAAGGCATTCTTGACATCTAGTTGATGCAAGGGCCAGTCTAACTGAACTGCTACTACAACCAATACCCGGATCGTGGGAAGCTTGGCAACTAGTGAGGTGTCAAAAAGGTCCACCTCATAAATCTGGGTGAACCCTTTTGCCACGAGGCAGGCTTTGTACCTAGCAACGCCACCATCGGCAGTCAACAAGTGCTGCACCATCAGGAAGGGGAGTTAGCTCCCAAGTCCTACGGCCTCGAAGTGCGACCATCTCATCTTCCATGGTTGCCCGCCATTTTGGATCAAGCATGGCCTCACGGTGAGTAGCTGGAATCTGTGTAGTGGCTAATGCCTGAGTGAATCCAGCAAATCTAGGAGCTCGACTGTCAGGAGCAAGTGCCCTTGCCTTAGGATAAGTGGTGCAGGTCCGTGGTCATTTTCGAATGGCTATCGGAAGATCAAGATCATCGCCTGGTGCATCACATGCCCTGTCCCTGTGACCATCATATGGCAAACATACGTCAATATCTAAAGGACTGACCTGAGAAACCGATGGTGAAGGCGAGAGTGGGGGTCCCTGATAGGTACCATGAGGGTGAACATATGTCTGGAGTAGCCCTGTCAGGCATGGAAAGGGATGCGTAGTAGGAGGTAGTAGTGGTGTAGTAGGGATAGGAATCTCAGGAAAGCTTTTAAAGCGAATGGGAGTAAATGGCATAGGTGCCATGTCACCCTTAGGAGGCATTTCAGCAACCGTCACAGAAATGAAAGGTACAACATTATGAAAGGTAATATCTGCAGAAACATAGTGTAGAGAAGTAAGTGGATTAAAACAATGATACCCTTTTTGTGTCCAGGTATACCTTAAAAAGATGCACTTAACTACTCTCGGTGCTAGTTTATCCTGACCCAGTCCCAATAAATGGACAGAAGCAACACAACCAGAAGTCCGAGGGGTGATGTGAAACAGGGGGTGATCAGGATATATGACCTGAAGAGGAATTCATTCATGTAATGCAACATTGGGCATCCGATTAATCAAAAACATGCAGTCAAAGCAGCATCATCCCAATAAAGAGATGGGATCGAATGATGAATCAATAAAGTGCGGGCAACATCAAGAATATGATGATGTATCCTCTCAGCAATACCATTTTGTTGAGAGCTACAAGGATAAGTTGTCTCATGGAAAATGTCACAACTAGAAAAGAAACTGTGCAAATGCATAGTACATAACTCCAAGGCATTATCAGAATGAAAGCATGTCACCAAATACGAATGCTGAGTTTTTATTTCCTTAACAAAGTTCTCGATAATTTGTCCGACATCAGATTTATTTTTTAAGAGAAACCTTCAAGAAACACAAGAAAAGTCATCAACTAAAACACAATATTTGTTCCAAAGTCGATCAGGAGTACAATTGGGACCCCACACGTCCATATGAATAAGATCAAATGCAGCAGCAGATGAACAGAGGAAGAACTGGAGAAACTAGCCCTGTGGCTATTGCCAAGCTGACAAGCATCACAAGTGAGAGCAGTAGTGGAGGGTATATGCGGTAGAATACGTCTGAGGCGATGAATGGGTAGATAGCCAAGGTGGTGATGCCATTGGATAGGAGATCCAGCAGAAGCAAGGCCTTGAGTGGCGGAGGTAGCAAAAGCAGTATGGCTCAGACGGTACACCCCATGTTCCTCACGCCCTCCTCCAATCGTCTTCCCGGTGAACTTGTCCTGCAAGACACAAGAGGACACATCAAAAATAACTTGGCAGTTTAGATCTCTAGTGATACTGCTAACAGACAATAAACTCAAAGGAAAATCAGGCACATAATAAACATCTGCTAGCCTCAAGGTAGAAGATAAAGACATCTCCTTTGCCAACAAGTGGCGAGTGTCTCCCATCAGTCACCTGTATTGTCCTGGCAGGTGTAACAGGTGCTAATTGAGAGAAAAAGCCTCTGTCTCCACATAGGTGCTTGGATGCACCATAATCAATCAGCCACTCACTAGAAGACAAAAGGGATGACATACCAGTTGCAGGTGACTCTGAAGAGGTAGCCATAGCTGCAGTGTCAGGAGTCTGAGAGGAAGAAGCCTGAGTCAATTGAGCAATCTGCTGTCGCAAAGTTTCAATCTCAGTACTCAAGGAGTTAATATCAGAGGTAGGAAGAGCTGAATCTGAGATCTCAGTTGCCTAATTGGCCACAGGTGGTCTACCATGCTTCTGCCAACATGTAGCCTCAGAGTGATCAAGTCTACCATAATAGGTACACGGGATCCTAGTGTGTGTACCAAAAGAACGTCCACGTCTAGGACCATGTGCAGGATAAGTGGTACCCCTGCCACTTCCAGGAATTGCAGCTAGCGCAGACGAATGAGTAGTGAAGTCAGGAGCAGGAGTGTCACTGCAACTTTGCGAAGTCTACTATATGCTCCTCCAGGGTAGGAAGTTCAGGAGTAGTGAGAATTTGATCTCTGGCTGCAACATATTCAGGTCTAAGGCCAGCCAGGAAAAGAGAGACAGTCAACTGTCTCTGAAACTCCTCCAGGACTCACAGGCACACCCTGGCAAGTAGGAGTATTGCCTCTCTAGCATTCCCTTCATAAGAAAGTAATACTGCGATAACGTGCGTCCCTCCTGACGCAGATAGAAGGTCGTAAAAGACCTGGAAAACTCGTGCGGAGTTCTTGGCGTGTGAATTGGTATGACACTCCCACATCTCCTTTGCTGTAGTATAATACATGATCTCATCTCCTATTTAGGGAATAACTGTTTGCATCAGCCATGCATAAACCATGGCATTATCACTATCCCAGTTGGTTCTCAGGCTCCGGATCAGTAAATATATGGCTCTTTTTATGACCCCTGACGGTCATAAGAAAGGTTTGGGATCACCACGGGTAGTTGGTCTTATCCAACTTAACAATTGGACCAAAGAATGGGTTCTTGAGTACCCCGGTATTCGAAATAGAGCCCGAAGACACCTTGGACTGATCATCTGAAGCCATCTTCGCAATCCGGAAGCCTCGATTAAGCGTTTAGGACCAAGAAATCATCAAATAATATGAAAAATCAATAGATTCAGATTTGCATAGTCGATAAGAGGCTTCCTTGGACATATGTTGCCTCCCCTTGGTGCAAGGAGAGCACCCAAGGAGGCCCCAAAGAGATCTAGCCTTCTCGCAACAAGAACAGGGACTGCAGTGCCTTGATCATGGCAAGGTGCCCCTCATGATCGCTGCACAGCGATCAGAAGCCCTGTACACCACTTCAGCAGGTGGTTGCACCGCCAATCGCTGCCTGTCACAGCCGCACATGGCCGCCACGGCACTGAAGAGGTCGCTGCTGCTAGTCTGAAGCGTGTTGTCAGCATTAGCACCTGTTGCAGAGTGCCGCCGAGGGTCCTTGGATGGGCTGCGCCTTCAGCAGCTGCTGTAGCAGGTCGTAGCACAGTTGCAGCGTCGCTACTAGGTCAATCGACCCTTGCCTGAGCGCCGCTGCGGTGGTTCAGCAACCCCCGCGTCGCTGTAGCCCTGTTGTCAGGGTTGAAGCGTGCCTTCGGAGCTTTGCCGGGGGCCGCTGGGGCTATTGCATGCGAAGGAAGAGAGATCGAGATTTGGTGTTAGGGTTTAGGAGGCCTTGAGGAGTGGGATACCTGGAGTCAGTCTAGGACCGGTGCTCTGATACCAACTTGGATGAAAAGAGTCAATTTCATTAGAAAGCCTAGGCCTTCTTTATATAGAGAGAGACCGTAGAGTCAAAAGTACATAAATATCTCTGAGGGACAAAGACTATTATAGCCCTTATATTGAGAGGAAAAATAAAAAGCTAATATGTATTAACATATTACAGCTAGTACCCCATGGTTAGATAGTGCAGGTTGCCGATGGTAGACATGCATAGATTGATGGTTAGGGGAGGTGGTAGTGACCCCCACCATGAGATTGCCTTGTCTTTTTGTTCGTGACCTCTCATTGAATTTATTGTCAAGCAGTTCAATTGTGGTGTTATTTTTGATGATGTATGATGTATTTCTCAGGACAAGCTGACTAGGAGGATGATTGCTGGAGGATATGAAGAGGGAGGTATCGCCTAGTCTAGACACCACTTGCTGCTGCTTGCTGGGGTGATGTTAGTTTTACTGCTGGAAATGCCTTATGGTGGCACCGTCGCCTTGGTCACCCTTCTCTGGACATGCTCAGATGCGTCATCCTGCACATTTCACCTGCAACTGAGATACATTGTGACGCATGTCATTTAGGGAAGTACCAAAGATCATCCATTCCTTCCAGTAGTGGACCAAGAACTACTGCTATGTTTCAGTTACTGCATACGAGTGTCTGGAACCTAGTCGGATTCTTGACCAGCATGGACACTGTTATTACTTGATTATAGTAGATGATTTTTCCCAATTGTCATGGTTATTTTTGTTAAAGAGTAAGTTCGATGTTGGACATGTGATTAAGACATTTTTATTAGAAATAGAGAATCGGTTTTTTGATAGAGTTAAGATTGTGAGATCTGATAATGCATTCAAGTTTTGCATCACCAGATTAGTTGTCTTTTACAAGTCTCATGGCATTATACATCAGACATTTTGTCCACACACCTCATAGCAGAACGATGTGGTAGAGAGGAAACACAGACATTTATTGGATGTGGCTTGTACATTATTGATTCATCATTGTGTGCCACATTTGTACTAGGGTGATGCGGTGCTTACATCATGCAACCTTATTAATAGGATGCCACTTTTGTATTACATGAATGGACCTCCTATCATATTATGTATCCAGCTATCACCTCGTGTATTTGGATGTGTAGATTTGTGCGCCTACTTGGTCCAGGGAGAGACATGCTGGCGTTAAGAGCTGTGAAGTGGGTTTTTCTTGGTTATTCATGGACCCAGAAGGGGTACTGGCATTTTGATGCAGTGGCTGGTAGGCACTAGGTGAGTGCTAATGTTACATTTCATGAGTTAGTCCCTTCTCCCTCGTAGCATGACAGTTATCACCAGAAGTTGAGTTTGCTCCTATGCTTATTCTTCCTGTCTTTATGAAAGAGTTTCCAATGTCTGAGATTGGTCCTACACCTGATAGTGGCAGTCAGAGACCTGTGAATAGTTCTACAGCTGACAGTGGTAGTGATGATCAGAGATTCAGGGATCCACCTGTTACCTATCAGTTGCCAGGAAACACAATATATGCATATGTATCTATATATCCTTGAGCACCTCTTTTTTCTTGGGTGAGCCCATAAGAGAGTGCCTAGTGCCTTGGGCATTTTGGAGCCCGCTTGCTTTTATCGCCTTTTGCCTTTGACAACACTTGGTAGGGTGCAAAACCAATCTTTTAAGACATTAGACATTCAATGTTAATTTTTTTCCTTTTTGTTTCTTTTTTTGAAGAGAACATTTTGGTTGATATTTTTTTTAAGGGAAAAATAGTCTTGTTGAAAATAATGGCTAATTTTGATATATCTTGGGAATTTATGTTTATTCA
Organism: Thalassia testudinum; assembly: GCA_037157565.1. Lineage (NCBI taxonomy): Eukaryota > Viridiplantae > Streptophyta > Magnoliopsida > Alismatales > Hydrocharitaceae > Thalassia > Thalassia testudinum. The sequence goes on from JAZHRO010000078.1 coordinate 44,162,734, forward strand.
CTTTTTGTACGAGCATGTGTAACTATGATTTTTGCAGAGATTTTTATATAGTTGCAAAACTTATTATGGGCATGCATAAACTTAGGTAGTGGTTGAGGGGCTACCATTCCAACCAAGAGATCATGTTCTAAGTCTTACCTTCCTGAAAAAAATCCTAAAATATCATCCCAAATACAGTTTCTAAATAGTGCCCATTCGAGTTTCCAGGAGCTAGTGGTATTGAGGTATTGTGCGTTTAAAAAGCTTTCTGGCAAAACAAAATCATTATTATTTGTAAGAGCATCGATGACTGCTGTCATGGAGCAGTCCTCTCTTTTTTTTTCTTCTAAAAAAAATCTGCAGATTTTTGTTATTTGTGAGGACAATCTTGCATGACATTGCAATCATATAACCACATGGTTTCTGATTATCTTATTTCTTTTCTTTTTGATAAATAGGTGAGTGTTCCTGATCATTAGTGGCTTTGATCAAGTAGAATGCATTTTTTAGATTATGTTGGTGACTACATGTTGAGTTGTATTGAGGGGCTTATTTGCTTTTTGTTTCTTTCTATAGGGGTGTGTTATGTTATTTGCCTATGTACCTCTCTATGTAAAGGTACTGAATAGAACTTAACCATTTTTTTCCTATCATGACATCAATGTAGCGATCCTAGACTGGTGGTTTGGTATCGCACCAACCCTAATCCTCCCACACACCCACCAAAACCCTAGATCTACTACTTCCAACATTGCCACCAGTCTCCGATGGCCCTTCACCCATAGCACTGCCACCAGCAGTGTCTCATCTCCCTCTAGCCTTGTCGCCGGAGTTGCTCAAGCCCTAGCAGCGTCGGTCGCGACCTCCTCTCCCTTTCCAGCGTTGCCGCCAGCTCTCTATCTCCCTCAAGCACAGCTGTAGGTGCTGTCCAAGACCTAGTGTCGCCTTTAGCGGCCCTTCTTCCTGGGCACCACTGTAGTGGCCTCTATCTTCCCCCCCATGTTGCCGCAACGGCCGTCTTTCCCTTCTGCTTCATTGCCCATGTCTGGAGGACATCAACGTCGCCACCTGAGCAGGGTGTTGTTGACTAGGGGGCCTCTCTTGGCCTCCAGCAGCACTGTTGCTGCCTAATAGCCTCTCTCAGGCATGGGAGATCTTGATTGTCATTAAGAGATGCTTTTACCTCTTCCTAATGGTCTGAAAAGCGATGATTCGTAGGACGTATATGGTCTGATTTCTATCTTCTCCGACATTAAGGGTGTCCAATAGACCAGATCCATATGGTGGAGACAAAGCATACTGTTGGCGACTCGATGGGGAAAACGTTCACCATGAGCGCATCCCTACACATTTAAGGGACCTCTATCAAGTTGGACGGATCCAATTTTTTGCTCTGGCCTGTTTCCTTTTCTTGGCTTGTTGGATCGCATCGAAAGAAATACATTTTGATTGAAGATGGATCCGCTATGAAGCCTACTGATTGGGAACTAGACAATGATTGGGTGGCTACATGTCTTCTGAATAGCATGACTCGGACGATTGCCAAACATGTCATGGCTTATGCTTCTATCAAGAAGATGTAGGAAGTGTTATATGAAATACTCTCATAAGAGTAACATCACTCAACTGTATCGTGTAGTGGAAGACATACATACACTTTGGAGGGGCTTTATGGCACTGGTTGAATATTATGACACAATTAAGAATTTGTAGGATGAGTAGGATATATACCAGTCTATTTTTAATGATGCAGTTGTTATAGCCAAGTAGCGAGAGGTCATCTCCATTCCATTCAGGTCGTATCTGGCCTTGGTCATGAGTATAAGGTGGCCAAAGATCAATTTATGACAATGGATGAGATTCCCACTCCTACGTAGATCTACACTCGTCTATTGAGACTTGAAACCTTTGATTCGGTTCCTATACTGATTCCTTTGCCATGGCTGTTGTGGGTCATGGTCGAGGAAATTCTGGAGGCAGAAGTGGTTGTGGTCATGGCTGTGGTGGTGGTGGTGCACGTGGTGGTTGTGGTCGTGGATGGAGCTCCCTTTCCTATGAGTACTGTCACGGGAATAGGCATACTGTGGATCGTTGCTGGGTGAAACATGGATTTACACAGGGAATGGATTCATGTGCTCACTAAGCCTCTACAGAGGACACTACTCGGTGCATGATGATGGTGGTCAGATCACTGTATCCAGGGTAGAGTACGAGCAATTTATTGCTTCTCTGGCCTTTATCTCAGTTGGAGCTTCGGTTCATAAGTCTGCAGGTACATCAACCATGCATGTTAGATCCCAAGCTTTTGCTTGGATCGTTGACTCAGGTGCTTCCTCACATATTACTGGTGATACTAGATTGTTTTCCTCTCTAAAGGTCTGGTTACCTCATTCCAGGATAAGGTAGTAGATGGTGGTTTGTCGCCAATTACTAGTCTTGGGAACATTTTCCTATCTCTTACTCTGCCATTGTCTAATGTTGTGCATGTCCTAAAGCTTGCTCTTAATTTGATGTCTATTAGTCAAATTACTAGGGACCTACAATGCAAAGCAGTGTTTCATGACCAATATTTTTTCTTGTAGGACCTCTAGATGATGAGGTAGATTGGTGGAGGACTTGAGCAGAATGGGTTTATTATTTCCATATTTCATCACATTTTATTGCTGATGCTATTTGTGCCACTATTGCTCTTCAATGGCTCCTTCGTTTGGGTCACCCTAGTCTTGCCTGTTCTTCGTTGTCAGTTTCTGGAGATTTCATTTCCAGAGTCCTTTCGCTGTGAGGCATGCCAACTTGGCAAACATCATAGGTTGTCTTTTCCTTTATCGAATTAGTGTACTAAGTCTGTATTTGATTTGATTTTTGCTGATGTGTAGGGCCCATGTAGGGTCCAAAGTCTTAGAGGTTTCAGTACTTTCTTGTTGGTACTAGGATGTTGTGAGTCTTTATGATGAAAGAGAAGCCTGAGGTTTCTGTCATTCAAAATTTTGTTTAAGAAATAAAAACTCAACTTTTTATAATTATAAAAGTATTTTGGAGTGACAATGGTTTAAAATTTGTGAATGCCAGGCTTACTCAGTTTTTTCACTCTCTTGGTATTATTCACTAAACATCCTGCATTCACACCTCCCAACAAAATGGTGTGGCTGAACACAAACTTCGTCATTTGTTGGATGTTACTCGTACTATTATGTTTTAGATGAATGCTCCTTCCTTTTGGGCGGATGCAGTTTTCACTACTACATTTTTGGTGAATTGTGTTTCTTCATCTGTGTTGGGTGGAAAATCTCCACATTCTAGTTTGTTCCCCAACAAGGAATTATTTTCCGTCACTCTTGTTGTTTTTGGTTGTGTGTGTTTTGTCCATCTATTTAATGTGGATAAAATCTCTCAGGCTGTCAAGTGCATCTTTTTGGACTATTTTGTGACCCAGAAAGGGTATAGGTGCTACGATCCTAAATCACAATGATTCTATGTTTCGATAGTCACTTTCTTTAAGGAGATGCCTTACTACCAAAAGAAGGGGGTGCCTTCCACACTTCTCATTCCTCAGGAAGTTTTTCTTTCCATGCTTCAGAACCACTACAACCGTCTGAGCCTCCTATACAGAAGGCAGACCTACCTGATCTTGATGCTTTCCCACATCATTCTGATGTTCCAGATGTTTTTCCTAAGCACTTTCAACGCAGGTTTATGGATACTCCTCAGGTAGATAAGCCCTTGTCTACCATTTCGGCTCAATTCTTGCCAATCGCTGATGACTCATTTGAGGACCAGGTACCTTTTGCCTCTGAAAGCACTACCCTGGACCTTCCTAGTGCACTACGGAAGGCTTAGCGATCTTGTGCTAAGTATTCGGTTTCACATTTTATGTCTTTTAACAATTGGCTTGTAGTAGGATGACAACTTTTTTTAGCTATTGATAATCATTAGTTTAGCTATTGATAATCATTAGGTACTAAGGGACCTTCAGGAGGCATTCCAAGATGCATTGTGGACCCTAGCTATGGAAGAGGAAATGGTAGCATTACGATCCCGTGGAACTTGGGATGTGGTTGACCTACCCCCAAGAGCAACAATTGTGGGGCATAAGTCGGTGTTCACCCTTAAATGTCGTCTTGATGGTACTGTGGAGACGTCTAAAGCTCGCCTTGTTGCTAAGAGCTATACACAAACATTTGGAGTCGATTACTTTGAGATGTTCTCCCCAGTGGCTCGACTTAACTCTGTCACGATTTTACTATCAGTAGTTGTTAACAAAAGCTGGACTGTTCACCAGCTAAATACAAAGAATGCCTTTCTTTATGGAAACTTGGAGGAGGAAGTATACGTGTAGCAACCACTAGGATTTATAAGGGGTAGTGTCAGAAGGTATGTAGGCTAAAGAAGGTCATTTATGACCTGAAGCAAAGTCCGAGGGCATGGTTCAAAAGATTTAGCAAGGTCGTACAAGAACATGGCTTTGCTAGGTCTTTTGCAGATCACTGTATCTTTACATAGGGTCTGTTATTCTTATTGTTCATGTGGATGATATACTGTTGATTGGCAGTGATAGGAAAGGCATAGAACTAGCAGATACTAAGGCATTACTATAGTCGCAATTTGTTACCAATGATCTAAGCTCTATTAACTATTTCCTTGGTTTTGATGTGCAATAGATAGAAAGACTTGGCCAGCGCAAGTATGTTCTTGATATGCTAAGAGAGATTGGTATATTGGGTTGTAAACTAACATATGTGCCTATCGATGCCTCTTTGCCTCTTGCAGATGATGATAGCCCCTTATTAGAGGATGTGACTAGATATCGTGCCATGGTTGGCAAACTGTTATATCTCACAGTTACTTGGCTTGACATTACTTTTGCGGTTAGGAGGTTGAGTCAGTTTATGTAGGCACCTAGAGAAGTCTTCTGGGATGGAGTTCGTCAAGTTCTTAGATACCTGAAGGGTGCCCTTGGGTAAGGGCTTCGTTTCCAGAGTCATGGACACGTAGATGTATGTGGTTATTCAGACGCCTACTATACTGGAGAACATGAGGACGAGAGGTCTACTATAGGATATTGTACCTATGTGGGGGGCAATCTAGTTACATAGCAGAGCAAGAAGCAAGTAGTAGTCTCGAGGTCAAGTGCTGAATTAAAGTGTTAAAGTATAGCGCAAACTACCTGTGAATTGTTATGGGTCGGTCCATTCTAAATGATCTTGTTGTTCATGTCTCAGGCCTAGTTCCTAGAGGCTATTGTTGATAAGATCGACACACCCTACATTTGTACGGAGGACCAGATTGTAGACATCTTCATAAAAGCATTCTCCAAAAAATGATTTGCGATAGTATGTTCCAAGCTGAGCATGTTTGATGGTTATGCTCCAGCTTGAGGGAGAGTGTTGAGTTGTATTGAGGGGCTTATTTGCTTTTTGTTTTTTTCTGTAGGGATGTGTTGTGTTATTTGCCCATGTACCTCTCTATATACAGCTAGTGGGTGTTTTGAATAGAATTGAACCATTCTTTTCCTATCACTATGATTGCCACCTCCCTATTTTATGCTTTGCACTGTGGTTGTCGAATGAAAAAAACTATTAGGTGTAATTACTTCAAATTCTTATTTGGCATATTTTTCTAGGTGGTTTCAGTTTCACCTCGTTGATGTATGAAGCTCCTATCAAGTAAAATATCCTTTTATGGTAGCATTATATCAAACTAATGATAGTGACAAATAAAAAGTAGCAAAAGATGGTTAGTTTTGCCTCATTTTTTTTCCTTCAAGAAGGTTGTTTCTTCCTTTTTGTTCTACTCAAACAATGGATCTAGTAAGGGGGAAAAGGACTACATGCTTTATCATTGATTTTGGTGTAGCATGTAATAACTTTTTCCTTTTTGGTTGGATCAAATCAGTGAAATACGGTGAAATTTGAATGTCAGCTACTGGACATTTTAAGAATCTCTTTCAAGCTAAACGGCATCTGGTTTTTTCAGGCTTGTGATGACTGCGGTTGTTTCCCTTATCAATGAAGGTGATAGGCCTTTGGAATCTGGCATATTTTAGTGATTCACAAGCAAAACTTGTAGCCACAGTGAGTATATTTTACCAACATAATTTTCTCAGTTGTTTTTTTCCTTGGACTCTGGAAATCCATTTTATGTTCTTTTGAGATGGTCGTTTGCCAACATTTGAAACCATCCTTGGCTTTGTGAACTCTTAAATGGTGACAATGGTCACCATCAATATACCATTTTAGCCCGTAAGTCAACAGTTACCCTCGCCTGTTGAATGTTCCCAGCATGACATTGCACTTTATGGTGCATGTGAATATTGATTGTGTAATGCCTTTACAGAAAATGATTGGTTGTACAATTTTTTTTAAGGTTGAGTCTCAATTTCTTCTAGATTTCATTGTTAGGTGTGTAAGAGGGAAATGGGGCATTGTTTATTCAATAAACCCTAGCGTCTTTTATAGGGAGAAAGCAAAGGGAAAAATTACCAGAAAAATCTACTAACAAATAATAATGGAAGAAATAGAAAAAAAAATGCTACATCATCAACTTAGTGTGGACAAGGAGCAAGGAGAAACAAAGCTCGGGAGGATTGAAAATGTGTGGGGAGGGAGTGAAGGGGGTGAGGGTAATGATGGGGAGTTGTCCATTATGTGACGACATCGTATGAGGTCCATGGGAAGAGAACCGTCGTTTTGTGTATGCTAATGCTGTGATGTCATTTGCTATTGATGTCATGGCCAAGGTCATGTTGCATGCAAGTGTGGAGACCTTGTAGTCTGCATGAATGGGGTGGTTGGCCACCAAAGGTGGTCATGCTCGGAGCCATAGACCCACTTGATGAAGTTGCATGTACGTGAAAAGGTTGGGGAAAGTGTTCCTGAGAAGGTTGAGGAAGGTGCTTATTTATGTGCACCTTGGTCCTACTCTCTCCAGGATGTCCAACAATCTCTTGGTGGGTCCTTGGTTGGTACATCTTGGGAGGGAGGTCGACTGTTTGCGACATCATGAAGGCAGTGAAATCTTCTGCTTGCAATCCACAGAGGTGAAGGTTGCAATGTTGGATGATGAGATCTTCCTCTGTGGTTGCTTGCCTGAGTATCTTGAGCTTTTACGATTTCATTCTTTAATTATCGGCGATGGGGAAGTACGTTGGTGAGAAGTAATAGATTTTTATAGGGTTGTTGATGAGTGGCCACCTTCGATGAGGCTTGTGGACATCTAGTTGTGGCGGATACCCCTTCACTTCTGTACTCTTGAGGTGGTCGAGACCTTGTGTTGAATTTTCACGCTTGAAGTCCTGCTCGCAGGTGGAGCTAGAGGTGGACTTGCGATGGGTGTTGTCAATGGTGGTAGTGCGAGGCCTCTTCGACATTCCCTTCAAGTTGCTTTTGCAGATGGGTGGCTTGTCGTGCATCATTCTTGTCAAGGTAGTGGGGAGGGCCAAGTTGTTTGTTGAGGTGGGGGCATCTTCCTCATCATCGATGAGCAGGGGAACAACAGCGGCAGCGGTGCTAGAGGTGAAGCAAAGCTGGCGGTGGATGTGGATTGCGATGCATGACGAGGATTTTGGGGGCCCCTTCGTGCCTTTTGGAATTGGAAATGACAATAGGAAACCTAGAATTTACGACTCATCAACGGACTCACCCAAATGATTTTGTGGGCCCATTCGGGGAAAGTCCTAATCGAGTTCTTGCTAATGAAGGGGTAGCGATGAAAACTCCTAATGGCTCATATAGGGAATGTGTTAAGCTTGAAAAGGCACCACCTATGCAGGGGGTTTTCTGGATTTGATACTGGACTCAGATCTGGTACTTTATGCCAACCATTTATTTTGGGTCTATTTTCTCTACAAGTATGGGTGTTGGGACCTGACTTGGATTCCCCTTTTTTTACCCTTGCTTTGGGTCCCTTCCCTTTATATGGCATGGTTTCTTGCGAGGAAGTGTAGCGAGCTGATGGGGTTCTTTTGGAGGGAGCTTGACACTTGAGCGATGGTTGTTAGGTAGCCAATGCTTGCACTGGCATTGTAGAAGGTGGTGAGATTAATCATAAGATGATGGTGGCCTTGGAGTTGTTACTTGACATCCGGTGGCAGGGGGTTGGGATGCTGCCAATTGTTGCATTTGAATGGTAGCAAGGGTTTGCGAGCTTACTTAATGGATGCTCACTTGCTCAGATCGTTGCCAGGTAGGGGAGACAACAAGTGGGAATCTTAAAAAGGTTAGCAAGTGGGACCTCCAGCCGTGGCTTCAATGGAAGCAAATCGATCTTTTCGAATAAGAGTCCACTGTGCAACTCCTATAGAAGGAAGAAAATTAAGAAATAAAGGTAGGACTCCATGGTTTAGTTGGAGTTGATTATGAAGGTGGGATTGGTGGATGGAAGGGTGGCTATGGTGGTCGATGCTAAAAGGATGCCATGCACCTTGGCACAATGGGAAAAAATGCCAAACCATGGTTTAAGTGTTGTCTTGGAATGTTAAAGGCCTTTGTGACCCCACGCATAGAACCTCCTTGCTACGATATTTGAAGGTTGATTTTGCTCTACTCCAAGTGACTTACTTGGAGGTAATCAATGACAGGATGAGAAGAGAGCTAAGAGTTGATTTGCTTATGTCCATGCTTGCAGTTGATGCAATTGGTAGGTTTGAGGGAATTCTTTTGGGATGGAATGGTGCCAACTTTGACGTAGTGGACTTTAAAATTGGAACAAGAATGCTTATTGGTTCTTCAATAGAAAGTTAGGTGGGACCACTTTTATTTTATCCTCTATGGGTTGTGTGATGATGGAACAAGATTAGATCCGTTGGAGGAGCTTTGATAGGCTTGTGTTTCTGCAAGATGGAAGATTGTGGTTTTTGGGTGGTGATTTCAATGTCACCTTGCCTTTAGAAGATAGACCTGATGGGAGAACAAACTAGGCTATTGATATGTTTGCAGAGCTAGTTGAAGAGTTGGAACTTTATGATATTCATATCCCTGGATCTACATTTAGTTGAAGGAATTCTACTGGTTTGAGATCAAAGATTGGTAGATTTTTTTGTTCGGTGGATATAGAAGAGCACTTCCAATTGGTTGATGTTATTATGAGGCTGAGGCCTTTCTCTGACCATACAATGTTGGTTTGGGATAACAATAATGGAATTCCACTTGCTTCTTATTTCAAGTTTCAGAAATCATGGTTCATCAAACTTGGTTTTAAGGAGTTTGTGCAGTAGAAGTAGGGTGAGGTTCCACTGTCCTCTCCTACTACTCGTATGTTGGTTGCCAAAATTCAGTATCTTAGAGTAGCTTTGATTGCATATAAGGAGGTTAAAGGAGGGAATGATTGAGATTGGAAGCCTTAGAAGGTCTTTCTACCTTCGATAGGATCGAAGATAGGAGTCTCATTGAGAGAGTAAGGCGAGAAATGACGATTGTAGATTGTGACCCAATAGGAAGATCACAAGGAGATTGATTGGGGGAAGAAGTTGCGTTTGCTTTAGCTCAAGGAAGGGGATTCCAACTCGTTTCATTCATTTTCCGACCTGTGTTAGATGACGGTCCAACCATCCTACATCACTTTGGGTTAGGGGGGATGCCATCTCAAATAGAGGGTACATTGTAGAGGCCCTTTAGAGACATTTTCATGAGTTCACTAGGAGGTGATCACTTGGAAAATGGTGTTTAGGGACATTTGATACGAATCCTTTATGACAACATGTACTATTACTTGGTTAGAGATGTTTCCAAGGGGGTTGCGACAGCTATGTGTGGCCTGAAGGTAGGAGCTCTTGGTCTAAATGGCTTGCAGATGCTCTTCTTAAGGAACTTTGGGAGATTGTGAGAGGGGATTGTATTGCGATGATCTACGAATTTTTGGTTGATAACCGTGCCTTTGAGAGGGTCAACAAATTTTACTTTTCCTTGCTACTAAAGAGGTGGGTGCTGAGGGAATTGACAATTTTTGATCGATTGCACTATCTAATGTAGTGTACCTAATTGTGGCGAAGGTGTTTGCCAATAAGCTGCGGGTGGTGCTTCCTAGCTTGATTAGTCTGGTTCGGTCTGCTTTCTTATAGGGCCACTCATTACAGTAGTCCTTTATACTACCAGTAGAGATGGCCACTACGTGGAGATCTGACTCACCTTCTTTCCTTTGGAAGGTGGATTTTTCAAAGACCTATGATTTGATCTCATGGTCTTATGAGAGATTTGTAGACGGAGAGTTTTTTTCTTGAAGTTGGGATCCAATGAATGAAGAGATGCATTACTATCACCTCCTTTTGGGGGGTGATGAGTGCGAGAGGATGTGGTAAGGGAGGGGGTGAGAGTGAAGATGTGAGTGGAGGATGGTTAGTTGTCGTAGATAGGGGGAAAGCGGGAGAGGATTAAGGTAGGAAGAGGAGGGCTTCTTTATGTGGAATTTTCGATGTAGCAATTGTGGCCACCTTATGATCGGGTTTAGGGATCTCGTCTACGTTCTTTGCAGGGGTGAAGGTCACTGGCGACATGCTTGTTCGCATGTGTTGTAACGAAGTTGTGGCCCTATGGAACATGGTAGTCGAAAAACAGCATAGTGAAGAAGCATCTCACAATTGTGGTGGCTCCTTGGTCCATCACGGTATCCTCTGTTGGTCGAATACTTGAGGGTGCGTTGGTGGGTGATGTTGTCGGAGGTAACTTCTTGGAGGACATGTAGGTTGCCTTGAGGTCTCTTTTTCCTTCTTCAAAATGGAGGCTCTTTCTTATTGATGATCAGAAGTTCCTCTTCTTTTGCACGGAGTTGGTGTTGTTGGGCCAACTAAGCTTCAAGTTGATGAAGATACTCAGAGAAGAGATTATGTGGTGACTACTGGCCACATTGATGGCACCTCGAGAGAGCGACCCCCATCGCGAAAGTTAGTCAGGATTAGTCTAAGGGTTATTCTTCTCCATCTGCGATTCTTAGAAGTCATTGAAGTTCTCGTCTCCGACTTTGCCAAGTTGTGATCTTGTTGGTACTTGGGACTTGGTGAGGTGCTTGACCTAAGGAGGGTGGTCATCGATGTTGAGGTTGATCGTTTAGAGGATATCCCATCGAGGATCTTGCGAGGTGGGGGTTCTTCATGGATCATCTTCTGAGGTTGAGACATAACCTGATCATTTGTATGCAAAAGTCCTTTCCTCCTCTTTGGTGATGGTGGCGGCTGTGGGGGCTTCGATGGCCGCTCCAATGTCTTCGGTGAGGACTCAGTGGGTTTGGGGATCGAAGAGGAAAGGTTGCGAGAACTTAAGAAGATGAGTGGATGATCCGAGATTCACTAGACACAACCCATACACTTCACTAATTGCAATATTTACAAGAGAGCCCATGTAAATAACTAATTCTATTAAACCCCCGTAAATTGAGCATGGGTTTGACAGCTGCTCAGTTTATCTTTCATCTTGGCAAACATCTTAACTACAATAGGCTTCGTTAAAATATCATCAAGTTGATGTTGTTTGGAAATGTGTTGAACAGTTACTTTTCTTTGGACTCTCTTTAACAAAGTGATGTCAATTTTGATGTACTTTGCATTGTCATGGAAAATTGGATTTATGGATAGCATAAGCACTACAATTGTTGCATAAAATGGTAGTGCGAGTATTATGTAATCCCAGGTGACCCATGATGGAGTGAATCCAAATTACTTCACTGATTGTGGAGGCAAGGGCTTGGTATTTAGCCTCTGTACTAGATCTGGAGATACTTCTCTGCTTTCTACTGTTCCAATATATGAGATTTCTTCCAAGAAAAACATTGTATTTGATGATAGACCTTTGATTATTAGGATCTCCAGCCCAATTACCAATTGAGTAATCAAGAATTTTTCCTATTCCATTTCTGATGTTGGGGTCTCTAGTATAAGCAATGCCACTTAGTTTGGTTCCCTTTAGATAGCTAAAGATGCATTTGATTGCTTCCAAGTGATTAATAGTGGGGGCATGCATTTTTTGTGAAACCTGTATGACAGCAAAGGTAACGTTAGGATGGGTGATGGTGAGATACTATAGAACTCCCACCATATTGCGATACTCAATGACATTAGTGATAGGTAGACTATTTGCCTTAAGCAATTTACGCTAGGAAGGAGATAGGGTGGAGATAGGCTTGCAATAGGAGAAATTAGACTTATTTAGCAGATCAATAATGTACTTGTGTTGAGTCATGGTCATCTTGTCATTTGTTTAGTTTACTTTTGTTCCTAGAAAATAACAAAGGTTGCCAGGATCTTTAATGTTGAAGTAGTGAGCAAGTTCCTTCTTGACTATGTTGATGATGGGAACAAAATTGCCTGTGAGAATTATGTCGTCAACATAAAAAAGTAACACAACTAAAGCCCTCCCTTGTAGATAAACAGAGTGATCTACAAGACAATGGAGAAAGTCCATACCGATCATGACTTCATGAAAACTAAAGAACTAAGTGTAGGATCTTGTTTCAAGCCATAAATGGACTGCCACAACTTGCAGACCAACTTGGCTTTGTCCATTTCTTTGAAGCCATTAGGTAGACCTCTTATTGTAAATCTCCTACACTTGTTGCAAGGCATTTTTAACATCTAATTGATGTAAGATCCAATTGCAAAATATTGCGGGAAATAAAGTCAACAGGCGATTGAGAAATAAAACAATCCCACAAAATCAATCACCACTCGAGACAATGATTTTTAGGTGGAAACCTAACCCGGGTAAAAACCTCCACCTAAGTCACCTAAACTTTGGATTTTTCAATCAATCTAGTCAATCAAATTCACTAACGTATCACTTAAACGAGGGTGATACAATCTCAATTACAACCACATTACTTTAGATCGAGGATAGTGTACCTCAAATCCCTCTTTTTCGCGAAGAGAATTGTGTCACGAAATGATGGGAATTCGCAACACAAATACCCAACAAAAATGAGAATACATGACTCTATAAAGGCCAAATAGAAGTTGAACCTAAGCTTCTATAGGTGAAGGTGAATTCCCTGATGCGGAAGAGATGGGTCTGATGGCACAGCATTTCGATGCTCCTGAATGTAAAGTGTAGAGCTTGGAGAGCAGCTCACAAATTGATCTTACATAATATGGGAAGTAGTAGCACTCTATTTGTGTTGCGCACTAGTTTCTCTTCTAATATGTCTGTTAGTGTGTGATTTTCTTTAAAAAAAAGAAAAAGTGTGCTGTGTGCAAGCTTAGGAGTGTCCTTACTATTTATAGATGGCTTAGGAAGGCTCAAGAAGGCTTGGGAGAGGCCTTGTAGCCATTGGGATCAAATCCAAGAGGATTTGGTCGAGATTCCAATAAGATTAGGGCAATAATTTGGTTTGATAGCATATTCGGACGACTGACTAAATCATTAGATGTCTGATAAGGGAGTATTGGACGTCTGATAATAGTATGGGGCATCTAATTTTAGAAGGGGGTCTCGCTAGATTTGACTGGATCTTGTGCATTGTTCTTGTGTTGAAAGATCAGATGTCTGATATTGACATATAAGTTAGGCAATATGATCAGACGTCTAATTCTGGGATGTGTGATTGTGAAATCGCATAAATGATAAATACGTCGTATTGTGAAAATACGTCGTCGTAGTTGCAAAAACATATTGTTTGTAATTTATAAAATCGTCTTTAAAAAATACAAGAATAATGTCGAGAGTACGGGTTATCTCACTGGGAGGCTGAGATATCTAAGCTTTTTTGACCTAACTAAGCCAACTATTTTTTTTATATAATAAAAGAAAATAAACGAGGCAAACATAGAGACATATGAAGAGAACATGGAAACAAAAATAAGAATTTTTATTACTACCGAGAGTTCATAATAATAAAAAAAACAAAGAATAACAAAAAGAAGAGAGTAAGAGAATGAGGGGAGCTCAGGAAGGAAGCTGACGAGATCTTGATGGGGGCGGAGACTACTATCAACGGTCGTTGGTGAAACATGCATGCGAGGCGAGGAGTTGGAGAAGATGCAGAGAAGACGTGCGGGAAATCAGAGAACACGCAGAAAGTTGCCAAGGAACCTGAAAACAAGAAAAAATGTCGAGAGATTGCGAAGATGGTGAGGGAGATGTGATGGTGATGGACGTGTAGAGAGCGGGAAGAGAGAGTATCGGAGTCACAGTTGCAGTGGTCACCGGAGGGTCGAAGGATGGAGGCTGGTTGAGATAAAGGAGGAAGACTTGCAGCCGGAGGGGACAGTTTTGCAAGAGGGAGAAGTTGGAGAGAGAGGGTCACATATTGTCGTATTGTGTACATCAAGGAGAGAGAGAACAGAGGAGAGGAGCAGAGGCATGGGCTTGTTGCGTTGAGCGAGAAGAAACATGGGGAGGAGGTTTCGTATGAACGTGGGTTGCGATGGAGAGGAATAGAGAGGAAGGAGAGGAGCACGAGTGGGGGTTGCGTGATATCGAGAGGGAGAAAAAGAGGGGGAGTAGACGAAGAAAGAGAAATCGAGGGGGAAGGAGTGGGAATTGAGCAAGGAGGGGGGCATGCGTTGATGGCAGAAAGAGAGAGAAGAGAGGAAAGAAGAGGGCATGGTGGTTGAAGAGTGAACAAGCAGGCAAGGCTTTTTAATGTGCATGCATGCGGATAAACTAGGAAAGCAGAGCCCCCATGATTTGTGGGATTTTAAATGGGATTCGAAGAGGTGAAAAATAGGAATAGGAGGGGTGGTGTTGTGCATGGGGGATTGGCGTGGCTGAGAAGGAAGGAGGCGTTGGCTTTGCTGTAAATTGACGTGGGAAAGAAAAGTTTGAGGAGAGTTGGCATTTGGTGCATTTAGGATTTGCATGGGTTATGAACGTGGAATTAGTTCTTGGAAAGTGAGGTGTGATGGGTATTGTGCGCGAATCGAGGTTTTATAAAAACGTGTCATAGTATAGTCAAAACATGCAAACATAACTTTTAAATTTATCCTCGAAAGATGGTATTTCAAGGTCGTTCGCAGGGAGCAAAACGAATATGCGATTTGTCACTACCAAACATTTTAAGCTCTGGAACTAGAGGTAACTAATTTGTTCTTTAAGTATAGGCCATTAGTTCAAAAAGTAAAAAAAAAAAAGCCCAATTGTTCAAGTTATAAGGCAATGTACGTTTACAAAG
This sequence comes from Thalassia testudinum, assembly GCA_037157565.1. Lineage (NCBI taxonomy): Eukaryota > Viridiplantae > Streptophyta > Magnoliopsida > Alismatales > Hydrocharitaceae > Thalassia > Thalassia testudinum. Next base: position 44,177,803 of record JAZHRO010000078.1, read on the forward strand.
GGTTTTGAATCCTTTAACACTTAGAAATTTCCTTGGATTAGTGCAAAAACGACCCTTTTTACTTGACCCACATGCCCTATTGGGCCACCCTCAATGGGCCTCTCTTCCTCTCTATTGCTATTAGAAGTATAGGCTTGTATATGCCTATGGGGAGCCCTCTCCCTATTAAGGGCTCAGACGTGATTTTATAAATCGCACTCTAGAGATTTGTAATCTACGATGTGGTACTTCGCTAATTTACTTTTAAAACCTAAGCCTTCTCTTCCCTTTCTTTACTCTCCTTACATGCCCACTCTTCTCTCTCTAAGCCTCGCTAACTCTTGTTCTTTTCTTTTCTTTTCTTGTCTCTACACCAAAAAGGGTCCGATTTGGGTCAAGCATAGCCTGACCCAATACGCCTCCAATGGGCCTAGCAATTCATCACTCGAGCGGACTCGTGCATGTGTGTCTGTTATATGAGGACTTGAACCCTTGATACTAGTTGAGGGGGTTGGAGGGGCAATTCCTTAAATATCGTGATGAGCGCTTGCTGCCTACGATGTGGGACTAAAAAAGAGCACGAGGTTTAAACAAAAATTGAAATCAAATTCAATTTCTTATTGGAACTAAATCTTAACTAATTAAGCGAAAATCACGAGATTAAGTCTATTAAGCACGTGTTAAGAAATGTTTAAACGCTAAAAACTTAAATCAATCTTTGCAATTAAACCGTCAAATAAATAATATTGCCAACCATCTCCTTAATGGTTTAAGAAAAATTATAATAAGACCCTTAAAGATAAATTAAAATTCGCACGAAGGTCCCTAAAGCCTCCATAGGTGAGATCTTCTTCATGGCCGATGAAGGGTGGAAACTTGATCTAGTCGTCAGATGAAGCCGACGAAGGGCAAAGGAGGGTCGTAGGGAGGTTGCCGACATGTTGTTGCAACTTGATTGATGATCGGAGTGGTGGAGGTGACGACCGGTGTTAAGGAAGATGGACTCTGGCGAACCTTGCAAGCCAAAATACGGGTCGTTTGATCCCAATTAAATTCTCAGAAGTGTCGGCGAGGCATGCTAGAGCAAAGCCTTAAGTCAATTTGACTTGGGGGGTACGGTGGAAGCTTCGCGAAGATGCTTTGAAGCTCGCTAATAGCGCGAGGTCGGGGAAGGAAGAGGAATTGATGATCGGAGCTATTAAGCTCTAGAAACCTAATTAGGAACTAGACAAAGAAAAGCCCTAACCTAATTTGAACGAAAGAAGGGAGATTACCTAACAAAGTCGGAGGATTGAGAGGAAGAAGATGAAATTGGAGCTGATGATAAGGAGTTAGTTGAAGCTTCGCTTGATGCTTCGCAGGAAAAAGAGAAGCCCTCAACCAATTTCTATGGAGGAACGACAGATGAAGATGATGAAGCTCCAAGGTGCGCGATAATGGCGGGCGAGGGAGAAGTGGGGTTTTCACGCCAACTTTTGCACGGTTTGAATTAGCAGAGACTGGTGAAGCTTTATAGAATGTTGGTTTTCGCAAATTAGGCAAGAAATCAACCTCAATTTGCTTGATTTGTGACTAATTTCGCAAATAATTTGATCGCAAATCACAAGCTCCATAGAAGGAATTAGGAGTTGTAATCCTTAGGTTGCACAGATTTGAATGAGGAATAATTCTACCAAGATTTGGGGGATTTTGATAAGTGAATCAAGGGAATTGAATCCCTGAAACATGGTTGGAAGCAGCTCATGCAGCTTCTTAGAGATGCTAAAGACGATGGAGGGTGCTGATGTCATCATGACGTTAGCGAATGATCTAAATGCAAAGTAGGTCAAAATAAAATCCAAAAGGTCTCAACTTTTTAGGAAAATCTAATTAGGACCTAAGGAATCTAATGTTGACATCAATTTTTGGGTTTTGATGAAGTTTGATAGGTTAATTTGCAATTTAACCCAAAACTAAATAAATGTTAACCTTGGTCTTCGACTTAGGTTAGTTTTGGTTCTTTTTATAAAATTAGACATTCTAAACCTTATGAAATATTTTTCAATGATTTTTAAAAGGTTTAGATTATATTTAATTTACTTAGAATCTTTTGAATTAAAGTGAGGTCGAAATTAGGGTTTTAATTTTGAACTATCTTTTAATCTTCATAGAAATCCTAAATCAATCCATGCAAGCTGACTTATTGGAAATTTAAGCTTAGTTGACTTTCAATTGAGTGTAAGTTCATCCCTTAGTTAATCAGCACTTGTATTTCTTCATGAAATTAACAGAATTAACCAATTTTGATACATGCCCTCAAATTCTTGATATTCTTAACTTATACCTTTAATATATCAATTAAGTGAATTTAGCTTTGGAAATTAGTCAATTTGAGCCAAATATAGAGGATGATGGTGTTACCATCAATGGGTTATACATTTTTTTCCTCATTTTCACATTTCTTGCATAATATTTAGTATGCATATCTGCTTTGAATTCCGTTTTCACCAATGACCTTATTGTGCTCTTTTTTTTAGAGATCAATATTGAATATGTTTATGCGAGAGCAAGAAATAATGCATAATTAGATAAGTATTTAATTAATGCAAAATTAAGCAATATAAACACAATTAAGTACATAAAATAACTCCAATGAAATAATATGATAGTTAAACTCAAAATGCCTCTTCTTAATTCTCAAGTGAATGCATGCAATTGCAACCTAAAATGCACTATATATAATGCAATAATGCTAAGAAACTAATATAATTAAGCATGTTATCCCTTTAAATTATGCACTTATCAGTGTGGTTTTGGAATTCTTCCTGATCTAATAAGATCCAAATAGTGTTCTTGTATCTTAACGTCAATGGTCTACAGGATGTCTGATACTAAAGATGACCTTTAAGAATTGATTTCCTGAGACACTAATGATCATGTGGTCTGACAGTGAAGATTTGGGTCAGAAGAGGTGTAACATCTCTTTGTTGGATGTCTGGTAAAGCCTCTGGATGTCTGAAAATATTAATAAAATATTTCTAAAGTGTCTCGAGAAGATTTGGTTCGGACATAAGTTGATTTTGGTTAGGATTGGGTCTAACAGTCCTTTATTGGATGTCCAAGATGGTCATCAGGCGTTTTGCCAAGTCTATGGTCGAAATCTTCATTCTCCTTCAAGCTTTAACTCCAAGCTTTGATTTCACAACTCCAACTCCATTCTCCTTATGGGTCTGAGTTTGAGCTCCTTCACACTTGATTCCTTTCATATTTAACCTAAAAGCTTAATCTCAAAAGTAATAATCAAATAACTAGTGCTTTATTATGATTAAAGTCAATGATCGTGGTGTGTTTTCATCAACAGCGAATGGTGACTATTTTGACAGCAAGGCTAAAGGTTTCATAGAAGTCCTCACCAAATTGTTGCGTGAATCCTTTGGTTACAAGGCAAGCTTTGAACTTGTCATTTGTACCATTAGGATTATATTTAACTTTATATGCCCATTTGAATTTGACAACATTCTTATACATTGGTCACGGCAAAAGTCTACATGCATGGTTGTGCTTCATGGCATCTATCTCTTCTTGCATCGCTTGAATCCATCTGTCATCCTTGGAGGCTTCTTTACAGTTTCTTGGTTTTTTGATAGCGAATCACTGGTAAAGACATTGTAGTTTATGTAGTTAGCTAAGGGATACCGAGATCTTGGATTTTTCCTTGGCCAAAGGTTGTAAGAGTGTTTAGGAGTAGTGCTGTTAGCATTGGTAAATTCAGGGGATACAACATCCTGGGTAATGATGCCTTGAGTGCTAGTGTCTAGGCTTGATTGACTTGCTCTAATTGTCTTTGGTGTAGTGAGGTTCTAATTTGATTTAGTAGTCTTGGGTGACTATGAGTTTGAATGGTGCGTTGATGGCCATTGTCATTTGTTGCTGCCTATGTCGAGCGATGTTGATACATGAGAAGAGGGATCCAACTTTTAGGTTCCTGTTGCCTTTCAGATGTCGTAGTCATAGATCTAGTAGTTGCAGGGTGCCCTTGATTTGTCATGTCTTCATCAAACATGACATGCCTGGACACATTCAATTTCTACATGGCTAAGTCGAAGCACCTGTAGCCCTTGACATGTTCATCGTAGCCTATGAAGATTCAGTTGGTGGCTTTAGGATTCAGCTTGCCCTTGGTGTAACGTGAACATATACAATGCTACCAAAAGTACATAGTAAGGAATAGTCAGGAACATGATCATATAATAATTCATGAGGTGTTTTCCATTTCAAAATCTACGAGGGAATACTATTAATCAAGTATTTTGCAGTATGAAAAACCTATAGCATAAATATTTGGGAACACCCTTACTGTGAAGCATACTAAGTGTAGTCTCATAAACGTGTTTGTGCTTTCTTTCAGCCACCCTATTTTGTTGCGGTGTCCTAAGACAACTTCTTTGATGAACGATGCCATTGTTATTTAAATATTGTTGAAACACATTAGACATGTATTGACCCCCATGGAGACATTTATGTTTGTATTCAAAATAGCTTTCAACAAAGGTTTTGAAATTTACAAAGACATCATAAAATTTAGATTTCTCCTTTAGAAAATAAATCTAAGTATATCTAGAGAAATCAATGAAAACAATGTAGTAATGAGAACAGGAGAGAGAAGCACAAGGACCCGGGCCCTAAACATCGCTATGAATAAGCTTAAATATACACGAAGTAGTGGAAGATGCCGGGAATGGCTATTGATGATGTTTTCCAAACTGTCAACCACAGCAAAACAATATTTATTGGAGGCTATGAAACACTAATCAATCCAGATGCAACAATTTTAGTTAACCATTCAAAATTGCCATGACCAAGGTGGTTATGTTATTGTTGAAAAGTAGCTAAAGCAACCAGACTACTATAAGATTTATGGAAAATAGGAAAAGTGGATGACTCCTTAGGTGATGGAATGCCTTGAGCTATCCAAAGACAACCCCTCTTGTGACCATCAATGAGGGTTTTGTTGGATCCACGCTCCTTCAAGAAAACATATGCTTTAGTAACCAAACTATAAGCATAATGATCAACAATTAGGCAAGAAATGGATCCACGCTCCTTCAAGAAAACATATGCTTTAGTAACCAAACTATAAGCATAATGATCAACAATTAGGCAAGAAATGGATAAAGACAATATTTCTTGGCAGGGACATAAAGTGCATCGAACACAGCCAGATTGAGTGCAAATGACAATGTCAACAATCACTATGGCCTTTACTAGAATATGATCTCAATTATCCAAATCCATTATTCCTTGCCCAAAAGGAATTCTAATGGATTCAACAAAGTAAATAGTACAAATAGAAGTTATGAAAATAACATATAATCAAAAAGAAAAAGGGTCTTTCTCCAATCATCATAAGCAAACAAACTAAATATGTCAACCACTATGAAAATTACCATGGGAAAGTAGGCAGTAGGAAGAGATCCCAAGCAGTAGCAATATCAGTGCAAGAGACAGTCATTGAGACATAGAGATCAATGCACGTATGCTAGGGCATGATGCTTGACACTAGGACCTGCATACTAGGGTCCAAGGTGCATCAAGTATCACAGTCGAGTGACACAACCAAGTGGTGTAGTTGGCCATTGCTTCCGCTATCACACCTTTTCGGTGATGTTGCTGGTTGGTGGCGGTGCTAGTCAACATTGGATGACCAATGGTTGCTGGGTGGCCGACAGCATTGGGTAATGCTACTTTGGCTGGTGGTTGGTTGGGTGGTGAGATGGTGTGGGGAAGGTCCTCTAGATTAAGGATCTTGAGAAAAAATTGGTGAGATATTGGAATATCAAGCTAGGATTGTTGCTTTGATACAATATGAGAAAAAATGAATTGTCATAGTTTGAAAAAAATCCCTAGCCTCTCTTATATAGAAAGGTGAGATGAAAAAATTACAAGCAAGTCCACTAAGGTCATAAAAAGAACAAAAGACAGAAATATAAACTCTTAACATCATTTATTGTTGCTAAAGCTTTTCTTGAGTTCAAGATAGATCTAAGCACTCTAAGTTTTGAACAAGTTCCCATCCACTTCTTGTCCAAAAAGGAAGTTAGGTAAACATTGCGTGAGAACCTTTAAATTATGTTTTTCTTTATCAACATCTTTAAATCTCCATTCAAAAGAGAAATATCCAAGAAAACTTATAATCACATCGTTTCTGTACATTTATACTTATATTGGATAAAAGAACTCTTTTGCCATTAGAACTTCCGTTGCGAAAAATGTGATGTACTAGCATTGCAAACACAAGGTTCTTTTTCACAACGGCTAACAGAAACTCACCTTCCTGTTTGGGTTTTCACCTTTGTTTTCTAATCTGCTATCATAATGGATTTGATGCTTCTTTAGTGAATCTGATCTGTCATTAATTTCATATAAATGCTGCCAGCTTGGAGTATATTCTTATTTATACATATTTCTCTTACCAAAGATCCAGCATTTATGGCAACATCATCATTATTTTTCTCCAAGCAGGTCGATGGGAAGGGATGGAATTACTGCAGATTTACATGCATTCGGTAACTTAGCTCATCATCCATTTTCTGTAACTAATGTTGCTGTGGACACACACCAGTTGAAAGAGGAAGGGTTCCCATGTAATTTTATTTATGTGAATTGACAGGCACTCTTCCTTTCTTCAATTAAAAGATACTCCTTTTTCAAAGTTATTTGCGATTTACTATAAATTTTCGAATTAACATCACATTTCAAAATGGCTAGGTGACGTCTGCAATAGTCTAAGTGCAAGATCTAAGCTGATAGATAGCATTTAATTTTAAACATTCCATGACCGATTAAGGGGATCATCTTCAGATCAGTTGCATACCGACTCCAACATCATAGCTCAGTCATTTGGACTTAAAAGTGGCAGATAGCGGAAGTGGTGACTCCTAACTTCTCCCATCCCATATTCAAGCATCCTTGGAGCATGATAAGATCTGAACCCTGATCCTTTGGGTCAGAAGGCTGACTGCTCTAGTTCCAGACTGTTTTTGTTTATTAGGCTCAAGCATTTCAAATAATTTTAATTTGAACATGGCATCTTCCACATGCTATGTTGCTTTATGCTATGAGTTTTATTTGGATTGGCGAGTAGAAATATTATGATTTGAGTCTGAATATTATTTTTGGAGAGCCAATGTTGTGCATTTCTGCTATAATTTTCAGTATCCACAGGCTCTCCAAGCAATGGACATCGTCCTAAGATGTGGAAAGAGGTATCCATAATTCAAAGTTGAGGTATAGGATGCCCACATGCGGCTGCTGGACTCCTGTCCCTGTTGTGACACGTGTTCCCGGACAACTGTCTATATCTCCCACCTTATTATTATGTTCGGGTTGTCTTGTGATGCCAACCATTTTAGGAAGAAACAGACTCCTGTTCGCTGCCCTAAGATTGGACAGCTGGTGGGGAAACAGCCTACCGTGTCCAGCCAAAATGGTGGGAAAAGGTGTCCTGACTGTTAGAATGGACGGTAACTGCTTCCAGTGGTTTGATTTTGCGCTGACGTATGCCAAGTACTGTGTCTATCATCATTGTGGTTATCGCGTGTTGTCAAGTTCGGTTGCTATAATTTTTATATTTTTTGCCCTTTGACTGTAGGTATGCAAATTACTAAGTATGGTGGTAAGCATGGAGACATGGAAAGAAATGATTGTGAATGCATGATATCGGCCGTGGATATTAAACATCGATGTATAGTTGGTTTAACTATATCTCAATAAACAATTAAATCTTTTTTATTTCTCAGCCCAAAGTTGTTGAGCCTATTACTTCTGCCCTCTTTCGTTCCGGTGAAACTCTCACCTTGGTGTTCCCATCCATCCTTATCTCTATTCACTCCAGATTCCTCTCCATCTGGTGTCCTTAACCATCTTGTTCCCTCCCATACCTATCCCTCAAGATTCCTCACTTGTATACAGTTTCATCCCCCCACCAACTATACCCTACTACGTACCATATCCGGTCTCATCTCGCTTTCCTGAGACCACACAATCCAACGAATTGTCCGGACACCTTCACTTCACTTCCTTCCACAAGCATGTGTACGAAGAAGAGATTGTAAGGAGGGTGAGGGAGGCCCTCAAGGGTCCACAGGTAGCTCTCCCAGTATAGCTTCTTGTGGGTTATCCTGGAGGATTTGTATGCATGAAGGATAATGCTACATTTGAAGGCTCATGTTGACACAGGGGTGCACTCGAATGCTTTGATAGAGTAACCCTAGGGCTATGTGAACGGTCCTCACCTTTGCAGAGGTAAGGAGGAAACAAATGGCCTCCAGAAAATAAGCCAAAAAAAAAAAAGACAATGAAGTAGGAGACGATGTGGAGAAAAAGTAATGTTATCATGACATTTGTATAAAACAAAGCAAATAGATGGCTAGAACAAAAGTGATAGAGGGTAGAAGATGAGGAGGATATCATGTTTATACAAGAAAGGACCCATGGCTGTTTGAAAGTGACAATACATTGATGAAGAAGGTGAAGCATGGTAAGGAGCCTAAGGATTATAAATTTAAGTCCTATAAGTTATGGGTTAGGATCTCGAAGCTCTTGGTAGATTCAATTACAAAGATGCTCTCAAGCCGCTCATGGCAAGGTTAGGAACACTTATGAAGATAGACTTCACGAAGCTTTTTCAGGGAAGTTTGTTAGGGTGAGTGAAGTTTGGCTTAGATCAATCATGGTATTTGGCATTCTCATATGCCATCGATGATGGGAGGAAGCTCATATATCTATTTAAGTATGAGAAACTTCCTAATTATTATACTTTCTATGGTCTTACCATCACATGCCTCACAAGTATACAAATTGGCCTTCAAAGGAGTCTTTGCTTACGGACATTGAGCAATCAATCTCTAGGTTAAGTGGAGTTAGGAGATTATCTTGTAGGGGTGTTCAACCCACTATGTATCTTGTAGCTTAAGTTCATTAGGAGGTGGATGAAAGGTTTGCAATCTTAAAGTGGTTAACAAATAACATTGAGTTGGAATATCAAGTCCCTCTCTAGTTTGATCAGTGATACTAATATCCTAGAGGTTGCTTTGTTGATGAGGTGTATCTTGGACTTGCTTCAAACCATCCAAGGTCTTGCTGGCAAGCAAGGGGAGGTGGAGGGATTGTTGGAAGAAGGGAAACCTTGCTTGCTTGATGAGGAATGTTGGAGTTATGTAGCTAAGCTAGCTTAAGGAGAAGAGTACACGGAGCACATCAAGTTCACCTTAGTCATGTAGTAGCGATATGTTGGCATTTTTCCATATATATCGTTAAGCCTATCATGGATTTGATATTAGAAAGCATGAGCTTGGCTAGGGTAATGATGAAGTGGGGCAGAATGGTTGTATCAGCGCTAGTAGTCAGGGGGTTAGCTTTTAATACTTGAGGGAAGCTAGCATGGAGTTGAACCCACATTCCAATGAGTCTTACATAGAAAGCTCTATAGCATCCACTAGGTCCATTAGACCTTGGTTGAGACACATCTCTAGATCAGCAACAAGGGTTGGGCCATCTTGAATCAATGACTTCCATGTGGAGGATTCAATTGCTGATGGGGCAAAAGGAAAGTGCTTGACATTGTTGGACTACTTATGCTCCATATCAACATCCAAAAACGGTAGGACTTTTGATGAGGAAGAGGGAAAACATTACAACATTGGCATCGTTGTAGGAATAACAAACATGGGCTTGTTGAGGCTAACCCTCATCAGTTGTACAAGAAGCCATGAGTCTCCCATTTTGAAATTATCGAGGGATGAGGAGCTTCCATGTAGTTCAGCTATTCAAGAATCCCCTTGACTCCACAAAGATGGACATTTATTTCCTATTAGAAATAAAGATTAACCGGTTACCTTTGAAAGTTCTTTTCAAGAAGCGAGTCTGGTTGTTTGATTCACGGTTGAAACTGTTCGCGGGGAAGCTCAAGTCCAAGTGGACTGTCCTGTATGTTGTGATACAGCCATATCTTAATGGGGCAGTCCAGATCAAGGACCTAAAATCTGGGCATATATTCATGGTAAATGGCCAGCGCCTCAAGTCATTTTTGGCTAAGGAACCTCCACCTGACGAGACTGTTCATCTTAGTGAGGACATGTGATTGAGTGCTCGCCCAACTGGAGGCGTTAAACACAGCACATATAGATACCATTCGTCCCACATTCCACCATCATTTATATATAACCATTTTTATACATAGCATATTTTTCTTTTAGCATATTTCCCTTTTGTATATTGCATGTTAACAGGTTGGCCGGAGCCGAATAGAATTTCAGGAGCAATTACAGGTGACTTCTACCCACTCATCCTTTGTCAGATTTATTTTCTTTACATTCATGCATGAGGACATGCAAGAACTTAGGCATGGGGGGTAGATACAGAAAAATTGAAAATTTTTTTTCCAACACTTAGGAAAACCTCGGAGCTACATGCAAAATGTACTTTAGGACCTTAAATAAAAGAACAACCGACTTCACCTCCAATGCTTGCATTGGAGCTAAAAATCGTTCGCAACAGCCATTTCCGACTCACCCACTCACCTTTTGTTCTAAATTTAGGGTTAAGCTGATTGTAACCCGATACGGGAAATTCACGAAGTACAAATTATGCAAGGTTACATGTCTATAGCATATATACATATTGCATTCATGAATAAGATTATTTTATTAAGAGAATGCATTAGGGATTTTATCCTTTAGTTGATTTCTGTAATCTAGAATCCAGTACAACTTTTCACACACACGTAGAATTTGCAATGGATTCACGGTGAAGACTGATAAACGTCTTCAGTCTGTCGAGAAGAAACAGTGCTTCTTTTCCTGAACCCCCGAACAGTGTTTTGGGAGTCAGGCAGATTTTCTTCCAAAAATCCACCAAATAGTGTGAGATAAGAGTAGAGTGTACTGGTGCTCTAAGGTTAGTGCAAGGAATCTGGAATCCTAGATAATTAGGTGATGATAATCAGAGATTAGGCATAGTTTTCGCTCTCGGTTCCTGCGTATACATTTTGCGTGAATTTTGAGAGCCACCAAATGAGGCAAATACGCGGAGACGAGTTTTCATAAAACTAGGGCTAAGGTGGATGGTTACAACCATTCTCTACGGAATCCTCAGTTGAAGGAGGGTATTGATGTCAAGGTCAAAAATACACCGTCTTATCCATCTCTTTCGGTGCTGTGAGTAGGCACTTCCACTAAATAAGCCACCCAATATCTCTTGAGTACCACCGATCCCTAATAATGCCTCCTCAATAAAGTTCATGGATGTATGCCAGTTGTGTTATGCTGAAAAAGAAAAAATTAAGTTAAAAAAAAGAGAAAAAGAAAAAGAATGATGAAAGGAAAGAAAAATTGAAAAAAAAATTAGAAAAAGAAGAAAAAGCAAAGAAAAGAATGAATATTTAATGTTTATTTCATCGAGGCAATACCACCAAATAAAATTGAGATCCACCAAATATGACCCTAACCTATTTTTCTTGTGTTTCTGATCGGTCAAATACTGGCTGAGGAATTTCGACTTAGTGTTAGGGTTATGAGAACTCAATTAAAGTGTTAATGCCTAGTGAGACCACCAAATACAGGTCATATGTGTGAATCTGGTAAGATAGTGAGCTCTAAAAAAAAAAGAAAAAGAGAGAATGAATACAAAGGAATCAAAGAGAGCATAGTTTTTCTCATCTTTCTTTGAGTTGAGTTACTTATTAATCTAGGAATCTGGATTCTGTAGCACTAGTCTCTATATAGCACCAAGTGAGAGTGAGCCACTAAATATATAATCTTTTCCCTTAGAGATTTTTTACCTAAGCCTAAAGCCGGGGTGAATTTCATAGAATACCTTAAATACCCCGAGGGAAGAAGTTCGCCTATCCTGCTAAAATTTTTATTAGGGGTCAAGTACAGGCTTCAGAGGTGTATTAGTTTTCACTCAAATCCGTTACAAAAGCTACATAGATACACTTTCACGATTGTTTGGATTTCTAGAGCATAGGATGAAAACAAAAAGGAGAAAAATCTTTATGCATACACTTGATAAAATAATCAGTCCCTTCGTGTAACGACCCGGTTCCCGAGTCCCTACGAGACACGAGAACCGGACTGACTCGACTAATTCCAAGACCCAGTCGTCCAACGAGGAAGCAACCAAAAGACAGTAAAATAAACCACATTCAGCATGAATATAACTAACAGTAAGAAAGTACAGCAGTAAAGAAAGAAACTACTACAATAGGTACCACCACAACAGTAAAACAACATTCATCATATAACAAAAACTGCAGGTAAAGAAGGTACAGCGGAAACAAAAACTACTCACTAGAACAGAAACAAAAGGGGTACAAAAGCTGTGGTAACTCTACTGGACCCTACTCGGCCAAGCGTCCTCTGCAGTCGCCGACCCTGGCTGCTCAACACCTGGTCCTGAAAAAGGTAACGAGCGTAACACGTCAGCAAAACGCTGAGTAGAGTGGCAAACTAACTAAAGGCAACAGTAGAGTGTACAGTAGCTGTTATGTTCTACTACTTCCTTTATTCACATCTTTCAATTTTTCTTATTATTTCATTTATTTCTCAGATCCTTTACTTGATCTCGAATGTCCTCGTGGGAACGATCTTGATTGCAGTCTTTTCCAAAAGTAGAAGTAGCACGTGGTGCTCTCCTGGCCGGGAGAGTCCCCCGTGGTGATCCTACTCTCAGTCAACCACCCCAAGGTCACTGACAGACGTAACGGTGACTACGGCACGCGCGATAAACGCACAGGTAGCTAGCCCGCACTGGCACGCGGTCAGTCGTTTCCGTTAACGGGTGCGCCCAAAGCACAGCACGGAACCAGGGCAGAGCCCTCTCAGTAACAGGGGTCCAACCCCTCTACAGTAACCAAACCGGGGCCTTGCCCCTCCACAGTCCACGCACCCTCGCCTGACTACCCTGGTTTGCCCTAGTGGGCCTAACAAGTCGGTGAAGGAGGCTAGCAGAATCCCGGGGCCCGTGGGGTAGCTAGTACTCTCCTAACACTACTAGCTCTCCTCGGTACTACGTACACGAGGGCCAACAAGTCGGTACAGAGCGGCCAATCCTAACCCCGGGTCCCTGGGGCGGCTGGCCCCACTCTGCACTAAACAGGTACAGGTACTTCCCTTGGTACTGCGTACCCAAGAGACAGTACAAACTACATCTCAGTTCCATTCCTTTTTCTTTCCAGGAGTTCCACTCCTAATTCCCCGTAGGGTTCCAGCTCTTTATCTCGGAACATCATATGTTTCACTTTCCAGATTCACATTCTCGAAATCCATGATCTCAACATGTTTCTTTATTCGTAACAGGCAGCTGTTAATTAATTTTACAGGCAGCTTTATATATATATTCCTTTCCAATTTTCCAAGACTGCAGTAATATACATTCCACTAGTTTTTCCACCCTAGGATTCATGCCATATCCTAGGATCTATCATACAATCTAGTTTTCCGGCCCTAGGATTCATGCAACACCTAGGAGCTATCATTCCATATATTTCTCATTCCTAGGATTCATGCAATGCCCTAGGTTCTAGTTATGGTTCCATACTTTAACAGATTTTATTAATACTTAAAGCCACTCTACCAGGTACAACGGGAGTAATGGGGGCGTGATCGGGAATCCCGCGTGCCTCCGCGACTCTCAAGACTGCAACCGAACGAGGTCCTATCACAAGGATCAAACACAAGGAGTGTCTCAGAACAGTGTATAGCTACTGTAGGTGGGTAGAGGAATTAATTCTGAAACGAACGCAACTCGAATCGCGGAAAACGGAGCCCAAACGGGCCCTAACGGGTCGAGAAAGACAATACTGTGCAAAATCAGACGTCTGGAACTCCTTCCAGACGTCTTAAACGGTGGATCAGAGAATTACCTGTTCGGCTTGGTTCCCCGGACGTCCAGAAGTCTGCGGGGACGTCTGCCTAGATCCCAGACGTCCGATGGTCCCTCCGGACGTCTGGAGGTCACTCCCGCCGTCTGGTACAACTTCCAGACGTCTGATTCGCAAGGGATGGCGAATAGCGAACCTGCGCACAGCCAACCCCCCCTCCCTCAGTACGGTCAGTCGACAAGAAGGAAGAAGAAAGCGGAAACTCACCTTTCAGACGTCTGTATGATCCTACAGACGTCGACCTTGCCGTCTGGCTATCAATCCAGACGTCTGATTCTGGAAAATTTTCCAGAATCAGAACCCTGCTCGGCCTCCGCTCGCGATGCCGCCCGCGTCGCACCTCGCGCGTCTGCTGCTTAGCCCGCAGCAGGTCCCTCTCCGCGTCGCTCCGCGCACAGGCAGGAGAAGAAGGAGGAAGATGGTGGAGACGGGAGGGGAGGCGCGCCCTTTTAAGGCCGCGCGAGGAGGAGAGAGAAGGCGGTCGCAGCCGCCTGCAGCCGCAGAGAAAGCAGGGCAGAATCGCAGGTCTGCGCGCCGAATCTCCCGTGCGAACATAACTGTTCTCCAGATGTCTGTAAACTATCCCGGACGTCTGGTCAGACGTCTGGATGTGATCCCAGACGTCTTGTCCGACGTCTGGGCCACCTCCCAGACGTCTTAAAAGGCGTCTGGGGCACGCGCTCGTTACACTTCGAGACCCTTGCTGTAAATAATTTAGTCTTGCATTTGTTAGGAACTAGCAAGATTTAGGCATGGGGGTATGATTACGTAGTAATCATAGGTCTTAATTGACCTAGATTAGGCTAGAACTTAGCATAAGTTAGGGAAATTCATACACGCATAAGCATTATCTGCATCTTTACTGCTTTCCTTTTGCTATGCATAAAATAATGTTATAATGTGCTGATTAAGTGTATTATGTTGATTGCAGGCAATAAGCAGATCTGGAGCTGGATCTGGAGCAGGATCTGAAGCTGGATCTGAAATAATGGGAGTTGTAGCAGAGCTGGAGCAGAAGGATTAGTTTAGATATAGGAACAATAATGTAAATGTGTTAAAGGTTTGCTATTTTATTAAGTAGGAATAAGGCAGTAAAATGTGAAGAGCTTAGGTCCAACTTAGCCTTAGGATAGCTTAGAGACTCCCCCAAGCCTTAGCCACCCTTAGATTAGGTCACAACACCCTAGGAAGCCTTAAAACCCTAGTTCCAACCCTTATCTGGACGTCCAGATAAGTTATAGGACGTCCAGGACCCTTAGCCATCTCCCGCATACCTCAAACCCACTTTTGCAGTGTTATTAGACGTCCAGACACTTTGTCAGACGTCTAATTTCTGCAAAGTACCCAAAACAGAACCATGATTTCCCCCTGACTCAAATTGGACGTCCAGAACTGAAGTCTGGACTTCTGATTTTTGAGTATAAGTCGTATGATCCTATTATTGGACGTCTGATGTTGGTCTCCAGTCTCTGTTTTGAGATTCAAGTCTTGATCTTGGATCTCTAGGTCCCTAAACCCAATTCCAACCCCATAGGAACCTAAATTAAGGTGCCCTAACCCTAGTACATCACCTCTAGACCCCCCTAAGGACCTAATTAGGTCCTCACCAAACCCAATTGACTTAGATCAAGTCAATTACCTTCACCTAAGTCAATTGGACTCATTGAGTCCAATTGAGCTTAGATCTCAACTCACACAAGTTTAATTGGACTTGGTGAGAGTCCAATTGATCTAAACCCAACCTAATTGAGTTATTCTACTTTCAATTAGGTTCACACTCATTCAATTAAACTTAGGTTAAGTTTAATTGCATTTTCCCCTTAGCAATTAGGGTTTGTAATCCTAATTCAAGACCTACACCTACCCAAATCCCTTAGGACCTAACCTAAGCCACCTAGCCACATAGAGCACGACCACACACACACACACACACACACACACACACACGCACCCTTTCACGCACACACACTTCTCTAGAATTCTCTAGAGATCTCTTGAGATGGCGCCACCTCTTGGTTGCCAAATTTAGTAACCAAGAGGCATTCAAATTGAGATTCACAATTTTTGGATCTCAAAGACCACCTCCACCCACATGTGGCTGGCCACTCTTGGACTCTCTCTAGAGAGTTCTACACCTCTCTAGAGAGAAGCCATTGGGTCTATAAAAAGACCCCATGGGCAGCCAAACACCCCCATTCACTTCCTTGGCATTCATTCCACTTAGGCTAGCCACTTCCATCTCCACTCCACCTCCACGAGTTGAGCACCACCATGGAGGCCACCATCTCCACACTAGGAAGCTGGATCAGCTCCCTAACCTCTCTCCAAGGGCCGGCCTAAGCTCCATTGGCCGCCCCTCCTTCTCTCAGCCACTTAAAGGCCATCGGAGACCACCTCCGAATGCCCTTCCTTCTGCTAGATAAGTAACTTAGCTCTTCGTATATTTACTGCTTTTATTTACTGCTTAGTAGTGTAGTCTTACTTCTCCCCCAATGATGCATGAGAAATCCCCCCATCGATTCTTGTATGCAATCGTTTTCTGGTAGCTAGATTTAATTTTCAAGTATTTATGTATAAGCTTTCCTCTAGATTTCCTTGTGCAACAACTCTCCAATGAATGAATGAAATTGCATTTATATATATATATATGTCTCTTTATGTGTTTGAAATCATCGCAAGCTTAATAATTATCGTATTTGCGTGATTTAAGTGCTTACTCTTTAACTGTTTATATATTACGCACCAGCATGTCATTTCTTGAGGATATTGAAAATCTGACAATAGATGCTTTCTTCATAATTAGTCACCACCTCACTAGAATCGTGCGCACAGAAACTTACAAGTTCACTTTTGTGATTTACTTGACGCATGCACATGTGATCCGAGTTAATAACAGGAGCGATGAAGTCTTAGTTAGGAGATTAGAAACCGGCGTGCGTCTTTAAATGAAGTAGAGTAGTAAAAAAAGATCGATTTCAAAAGTGAAAACGCCTCCCAGAGATGAACGACCAGGACTCAAGTCGTCTTATTTTTACAAAATAATATCTTTGTTGGATCGTACCTCGCGACTATACTATGATGCATTCCTTTTCTATCAAAAATGCGATCTACGATTTCCCAATAGAGAACCTCTCCTCCACTGTGCGCCATCAACAACTCCACCGTGTGCTCTCCCATGAGAGAACCAGCCATTGCGACATCCTCTGCTTGACGGCCACCGTTAGCAACTCCACCACTGCGCCCTTGGTCTCCTCGACGTCAGATCGGACACAAGAACCTTTCCCCTCGGCCACGCACGCACTAAGCCAATGACAGCCTCCTCACATGCCACTAGCACTAACTGACCACAGCAGCGCATGTAGTTGCCACCGTCTCTCCTCGACGTGAGACCCAACCACAACAACACCGTCGACAACCGCTTGCGCACGCCACCTTACGCGCCCATGCGCATCCAAGCCTCCACGCAACCAACAACGCGTAGCACAGCCTCCCATGCGGTCGGCCACTTACCCACTGGCCACCGCCTCGCTTACTGCCCTTGCGCGCAGCACGTCCCCGTGCCACTGTAGTCGCCCTTGTGCCCATAGTCGATGTACGCAGCCACTGCACGTAGGCCCTACGCACGTCCTATTAAGTGTAGCAACTCCTCCCCACTCACCGTTCTTCAAGAAGAACCCATCGTCGGTCTCACGTCTCTCCGCACAGCCACCTTGTCCGGCCACCATCCTCCGCTTCGTCGACGTCGTTGACCTCGCCTCGACACCACATGCATGCTTACGCCTTTAGCTGTGCCAACCTTTCGCTCCATCAACGGTAACAGAACACCTTTCGCTTCGACGAGCTTCTCCAACACCTTCCTCCCACCGGCCAACAGTCAAATTGATCGGCCCAACGTCCTCCCCTCTTCCTTGCGACCGTCGCTGGCCAAAGCGCGACTGCTCTCCACCCTCCTTTCTTGTTGCTGTGTCTCCGTCGCCTTCACCTTCTCCGATGTTGACCCATCATAGTCGGCCGCCCTCGCTCACTCTCTCCCTCTCTAAATCTCCCTTTTCTCTTCCTCTCACCCTCTTAATCTTCTCCAACCCCTCAGAATTCAGGTTCGATTATCACACACACAGCACGCACGTCATCTTCCCTAGCGCCAACGAAGCTCCAATGAGCTCGCACGACTGCTACACTTCACCAAATCACCTGCTTCCACTCCCAGAAGCATCGCCATGATCCACTGATCAAAAGCTCCAAAGAAATTTGGGGCTTTGATCTCATTTACACCCCACCGAACACACCCACTCACACATGGCTTCTCCGTCATCGACTGAGCTTTTCCGAGCACCACACACCTTAATGCCACCACAACTGTGCTCGCCATCCCTCGGCGAAGATCCTGAGCTTTCTAACTGGGGCTTATAGCTTGTATTCATGTGCAGGTACCGTCATCGGAGCACCGTCGCCACCACCTTCTTCTCTGATGTCATACACCCTCCTCCGGCCTTCATACATCCTGCTTCAACCTGAGACTTTCACGACTCTAGTCCTTGAAGCACTCCAGGCATCCAATTGAGCAAGAGGCATAAAGCTACGACCTCAATTTCTCGCGACGTTCAGCAGCTGTGCACACGGAAGAAATGGATGAAGATAGTCCCACATTGTGCAGTTCCATAGCAGCCACAACGCATAAATTATTTTTGTGCTCTTCCCTATTTGCCTCAGAGAGCATAGGGGTGAGGTCCCTCACATGTCCCAACGCACGCACAACACACGTGCTTGTCCATGTGCCCTCGCTCGCGATCACGCCCGCGGGTCTGGGCACTGGATCCGTTTACACAATTGCTCAAGTCCAATCGAGTTCTGAGAGAAAAATCTGAGGGAGGATTTGGGTTTTTTCTACCTTGGGATTCGTGCCCTCCCTCTCCTCTCTCAATACTTAGCTGAGATATGAAGGGCATTTATATGGGTGTGCTACCCTTGTGCCCTTACTCTTGTAAGGCCCTTGTACCTCTATCTGTTATGCCTTGGTGCCTTGAGGTTAAGGCGTCTGCAACCTTATACTGCCGTCTGACTTGGTGCTTGATTGGCTTGTTACTGGTTCCTGTGGAGATATTTACTGTGGATATTTGATTATGGCTACTGTTCAATTATTTGAGTTGATTGTTGAGCTTAACATTGGGGTTAATTTGATTATTCAAATCACCATTTTAACCTCATATTTTTGCATTCTCATTTCTAGTTTATTGCTATATTTTTCCTATATATATATTGAGCATCATTTTGAATATATTTGCATACCTTCTATCATAATTGTGATGAGTGCTTAAATTACCAATTTGCTCCCTACAAACGACCTTAGACTCACATCGATTTTGAGTTTTATAAATTTAAGTGTTGTCGTGATTTTTGTCCATACTACAACACATATTTCTAAAAGACGATTTGCGCGATAAACATTTTGGCGCCATTGATGGGGAGCAACGCGCATTTTCATTCACTCATTGCAATTGTGATTTGATACTAACTTGCTTTATTTGATTTGTTTTAATTTTGCAAGGTACACGGTAGAAGATCAGCTGCACAACAACCACTCCAAGGGCAGGTAACTTCATTTCCTTCTTCTTAAGTCCCTCATTTCTGGAAGGAATTAAAATCAAGAATCAATTAGGATCAACTCGCATTATTTCATAGAATTAATCATTTGAGTTTCCTGATTTGATTTTCTTAGAAATCCCTATCCAGATACCTACTAGGGACTTAACGTGCCTAGGGCTATTAACCTTCTTGATTGAGCCCTAGATGCCAACTTCGGAAAAAATTAGACCTAGGAATTGAGCCAAATTAGGGTTTCCATCTTTAGGGTTTCAAGAAGACACAGTTGCTTGATTTAAAAAAGAATTGATTTCCCACATCGTGTGTCACCTATGCCTTGATTGAATTGATCTAATCACGAAGACCCTAAAAGAAGGCTCTAATAATCTCTTAAATTACTAAAATTTGGGATTTAATAACCTATTTGCAAACCACTTAGGGTGATTTTGGGTTTTTTACCCAATTCATCCTAAACTTTAGGGCAGGTTAGGTGAAATTGACGCACCTTGTGGGTTTACCAACGTCCAAATTAGGTCACAAAACACAATCAATTCTAAAGTTCAAGTGAAATTCAAGGCACATATTCAGGAATAAAATTGGTAGACTTAAGGGTCATGCTTGCTCGGTCTATTCTCAATGACAAGGAAGGTCGGGTGGGGGAAACCTTGTTATCGATGGGGATGCTCTATCGTGTAGGGGTCTTTGCGGGGCTCTCCTTTCCTAGTTGCCCAAGTAATTCTTGGGTGAGTGACTTTTTGATCAAGTGGTATCATCTGCCTCGAACCTCCTTAGTCATCCAAAGATTTTTAGGTGCCTCAATTGGGTCTATCATGCATTCTGTCCCTCAGCTGGTTCCATAGTGCATGTTCGGGAGGAGGTCCTTAAGACCACCCTTGAGACCTCCATTAGCAATCCGTTCTCATCGAGGCCAAGCCTCGAACCACTTGTTTGTTCTACCAACCAACCAGATTGACATCTCTTCCTACTCTTTTGCTTCATCGAGCAGTTTTGAAAGCATGCCTCACGCGTTTTGAAAATATGAGGTATGCGCGGGCGTCGATGTGGCAGAATCTGGGCAGTTAGCCTGCGATCGAGTAGTCGGATTTTTTTCCCTGCATGCACTGAGGGTAGGCACGGATTGGGACTTGATTCCATGCCCTTTGCTTGAAAGAGGTGCATGCTACCATTGCATTGAGGGTGCTCGTGTGTTCATTGGATGGCCATCTAGCGGCGGTGTGTGTGTTGGAGATGAGATGATGATATGCTTCTCTCATGTCTGAAGGGCGAGAAAGTAGAGGATCATGACTGTTGGATGAAGATCCAATGGTTAGGATTTGATGGCGTAGGCGCTGGATGCTAGTGGGAAATGCTAGGCGGCTGTGATGGCGCCACGTGATGCAATCACGACTATTTATCTTTTTTTCTTCATAGGTGATGCTGCGGATGTCCGATTGAGGCGATTTTCACATCGTTGGATTGTGATCGTCTCTCTGAATCCATCCATATGGTCGGATTTGTCATTCGAAGCTTTGATTCGTGTCAGCCCTAGCCATTAATCTTCCTTGGCATGTGAGGGATGCTATAGAGGTTTGATCGGGGTGATTTCAGAGGCGTTGCACTTGATCATCGCCCTAATCACATCCATATGGTTAGATCTTCCATCTGAGGCCAAAAAATGTGTCGCCCTGCTCCCTAGCCATTAAAATAGGAAAATTAATATATAAATTATAAAATCTACTCTAAATGTAGATGATGCATGTTATACAATATTTATAATGCTAAATACATCTACTGACCTAGGAACACGCATAAATAGACACTTTATGCTAAACAAACATGTATCTCTCACACCCCCATGCCTATCTTTTGCTAGTCCCTAGAAAAACTAAACTAAATGCTATTTATAAAAATAGAATTAGGATATGATTACTTAGGCATTTGTTGTTTATCGACAACAGGAAATTCATAGGACCGAAACTCCAAATACTCAACAACACCTAGGGTGCTTGCCAAAATGTAGATCATTAAGTCCTTGCATAATTCCATACATAAAAGAGAAGAAATTGTTTCTTTTTCTTTTCTAATTTTTTTGGACTTTTTGAGTTTAGAGTTTCGGGATGCACGTCCTACTCGTGCTGCTTCTAGGTAGTTAGCTTGCAATATTTTTTTTATGTCATTTTTGTTTTAATTTTTTTTAATCTTTTTTTTAATTTGATAACCAAATAAACTACTCTAACTAGGTTAGCTATCTAACCAACACAGTCCACAAAATTAGGAAAACATATAGTCTAAAGAAATGAGAACATGCTCTCGAGAAATATTGCTCCTACATTCAAGGGCCTTAAACTGTTAAATCAAATGGGGAACATGCTCCCAAAAATTCTCAACATGGGTCCAATAAAACCAAGTTAAAAATTGAAGTGTCTAATATACTCATACACTACACTACTCAAAATCCTAAGGGTTGCCCTTCATTTCTCCTTCTTTCATGTAATTCTGAAACGAAGGATTAATGATCAATCACTTAACAATTCATCCAAATTCCTACAAACATGTTCCTTATCAAATATAGATCACTCAAGAATTTTTGTGAGATTTAATGAGGTCTCTAAATAGTGAAAAAAAGATCCTTCTAATAGCAAGTATTCACACTACCCATAGAGATCACCCCCGTCAATTTAATCACAATGCCATATATCCAAACCACATCCAAACATCTTGAGATTTAATGTATTGAACTAAGTTGAACATAGAAAATTCATAGAAAATTGTAGCATGTGTTCGAAGCAAATCAAAGTAATATGCACTTAAGGACACTTCAAGCAAGCTTGGAAATTAGACTCTAAAATTCTGACTGACCAACTATCATGAAAATCCATAAATCTTACTCAAGTTGGCCTAAAAAAGTTTCAAGGATTTTTCCGTAGAAACAATGTTTATCAAGAAAACTCTAAAAAGAACTTTCGTCATAATCGGAGCTTTGTAGAGAATATGGAAATTCATGCAAGTTGGTACATAGTATCATCCACTCAGTTTGACACTCTTGCACTAATTGGTATATATCTTGAAACGCAGTAGGAGTTAGAAAACATAACATATACTATTTGAAAGGCCATTCAAAGATCTATCATCTGGAAAATATTTAGATTTTTTCATGTAAATTGATGGTCAAATTTAATCTGGAAGATTCTATCAGTATAAGCCGAAGAATCTAAAAAATGTGAAGCACTTCCACTTCCAAATTTTTATCTCCGTACAAACATGGAGTTTGGCTACGAAATTCGTAGGTGTGATAGCGCCACAACAGTACCAACATTCAGTAACCATTTTAGAATTTTTGGCTCTCAATTAAGGTCCAAAAAAATTCGGGAAGATCCAAGTTAGAACATCCCTCACAATAGAGTTTGAAACCTTAAGTCTAAAATCTAACTAAAAACACCACTAAATCAAATGCAATCAGTCGGCTATGTGGTCGACTAAACAAGATCATGATGTGGGCCAAGCCTCCCCGGTAACGACGCCATATGATCAAATCGTTTCTCGATATCAAAAATGATGTTTGCAATTAATATCGAATATGTAATAAGTCATTGAATTGTGGCGGCGAACGATACATCAAAAATAAGAAGAGAGAACCACTATAGCGGGGCATATTTATTGTATTCACAAAGAGGCTAAAAACGGATGATAAGAGAGAAATTATTGTGAAGAAAAGTTGGATTTTGGAAAACCTGAGTCGTAAAATTTGTAAGAAAATCCGCTACCAAATAATTTTTACTGAAACTCTGGTGAGTCCCAGGTCGAACGCAAGGATGCGAACGTTTGATTAAAAATTGCATTTGGAATTATTGTCATAAAGCAGAGTAGCTGGTGAAATTAATCTACGCTAGCTATTCTACTTAAAGAATAAATAATAGAAAAGAGAGTGAATAATACAGAAAAGAGAGAGAGAGAGTGAACAAATATTTCATAACCATATGTTCATTACAATTACTTGTAAAAGTAAAAACTATGCTAGAAAGCAGTAAAAAGATAGTGATAAGAAAATCCTCCTTGACGGTCGCTTAGAGGATAAGCTGCGTTGACAGAGTGACTGGAAGATGGTGGTGAGGTGCTGGACGAAGGAGAATGGAGGACGAAGCAGGGTGGCGTCGTAGCAGGATCCGATTCCCGAATGGTGGCGAGAAGATAGCCACGGATGCTCCACGAAGGAGATGAGAAGATGGACAAAATTTTCTTTTTTTTTTAATTCTAGAGGAGCATCCCGAGTTTAGGACTAGCTCCTTGGAGCTTTGGAGGAGGTGAGGGAAGAAGAGAAGGGATGGTGAAATATGTGGGGCGTAGGGTCCTTTATACAGGTGAGGTGTAAGGGCAAAAAGCTTTAAAATTAAATGTCGGGCCTTTAGTGACACGTGCACGTTGCTGTAACTAAACATTGGTGAAGCCCTGCCTCCGATCTCATTCGCTCACCGCTGATCCGACATCCCACATCGTGCCACATCGCCGCCTCTTATCCTTCAAGCATTAAGTTGTTTGGTGCAATCTCGATCGTCCGATCAAGATCTGACGACCACGATTGCGCTATTGCCGCTTCCTCTTCGCGTGTTTAGAGGCGACACGACTGCTGTCATTGTCGTTGGATCATGATCCAACGACTGAGATTCGCGCTCACTCATGCCTTTAGATTGCGCCTTATCGCGTTAGATCGCGGTCATCATGCGCGTGGACATCCAGCGCGTGTAAGCGCACCATGTAGTTGCCACATCAGCCACTCATCGCGCATCCAACGGTCGAATTTTGCCGCACCTCCTCTTCAGCGGATTAAATCCCCTTGTGCGGATTCGAACGCGTGCCTTGCGTTGCATGTGAGATGCTTCACCGTTGCACTGCGCCTTTGACTTGGTCGAGTTTTTGTTTTAAGGGTCATGTGCTCATGACCGTTGGATCTTGATCCAACGGTCAAGATCTGATGGCACGGATGAAGAAGGAGAAGGTCGGTGGCTATGGGTGGGTTGGATGGTCCAAGAAGCCCCATATGGGCTGTCCATTTTCCAATGCTTGTCGATGGTGCCATGGATGTCAAATTGAATCGATTTTCGTGTTGTTGGGCCATGTTCGTCAATTTGAACCCATCTGTGCAATTGGATTTGTCATCTGAGGTACGGATTACACCACCTTGTCCCTTGACCTTTGATCTTTCTCGGACTGCATCTGATGCTACAGAAGTTCGATCGAGGCGATCTCGGAGGCGTTGGACTCCAATTGTCACCCTGATCAGATCCATAAGGTTGGATCTTCAATCTAAGGCCTAGATAAATATCGTCCTGTCTCTTGACCATAAAAAGGGTAAATTAACCTATAATTTATACAATCTATTCTAAATGTAGAATGATGCATGCCATGCAATATTTATAATATTAAATACAATTATACGTCTAAGAACACGCATAAATGGACAGTTTATGTGAAATAGATGTGTCTAGATCACACCCCCATGCCTATCTTTTACCAGTCCTTAGCAAAATTATATGCTATTTATAAAGAGAATTAGGATCTAATTACTTGGGCAATAATTATTTCTCAACAGTAGGAAATTTCTGCTAAGGACCTGAACTACAAAGACTCAACGGTGGCCGGGTATTTGTCAAAATGCAAATTGCCCAAGCCCTCACCTTATTCAAAAGTAAATACATTTTTTTTCTTTTTTTTTTCTTTTTTGCTATTTTTTTTTGAATATTTGAGTTTAGAGTTTCAGGGCAGCTTTTTATAGCTACCCCACCCACCTAAGACTTGAAAAGAACTTTCAGTCCTAAACATCTTTTTGTGAAATTGTAATAGTGATAAACGTCAGTTTATCATCATTCTTATGCATTAAAACAAATCTAGCTCTTAGGATTTTGCTCTGCAAATGGGTTTTTGGGTTACATTTAGGCATCAATTAAGATAGACATGCATTGCATTTTTTTTATATTTTTAATGTGTTTCTTGGAGTGTTAGGGATAAACAGATTGATAGATCCCTAAAACCCTAGCACTCTTGAAGGTAACTAGTGAAAAGGAAGCTCAATCAGGCTAGGACTCAGCTAATTCCAGCTTATCATGCCTGAATACCAGCTCCTTTGGATTAGAGTTAGCTCCATTTAGCTCATCTTAACTGAATGGTAGCTCAGGGAAGCTCATCTCAGCTCAGCCTAGCTCTGAGCAGCTCATCTCAGCTCAACCCAGCTCTGATCCAGCTCAACTTAGTTGAGTCTAGCTCATCTCAGCTCCCATCAGTTCACTGGGAGATCTAGCTAGCTCAACTGAGTTGATAGGAGTTCATCTCAGCTTAGGCCCAGCTCATTCTAGCTCCATCTAGCTCATGACAGCTAAACTCCATGCTAGCTGAGCTACTACTTGTCAACTAGTAGTTTAACTAGCTTTGGAGTTCTCATCAAAGTTAGTTCCAGCTCAACCTAACTCCAGTTAGGTTGAGATCAGCTCAACTTAGCTCAACTACCCCAGCCTAGCTACTAGCATAAGAACTAAGTAGCTTAGCTAAGTGGTTGAGCTCCCCATGCCTCAGTAGATTTAGCTCCAATTACAATAGCCACCAACTCCAGATTATTTTTTCCAGCTCCTTCATGAAACCCTAGTTCCACCACCTCTACTCTACTAGCTAAGTGTTGAAAGCGGAAAACTACGCGTTCGGAGTTGGATTCGAAAACCCGTCGTTGTAGTTTGAGTCGCGAAGAAATTCGTTCAACAGATAAAATTTATACCGAAAATTCATATAGAAGTTCTGGGTCGAACACAGGGAGGCTACGTCGATCTCAAAATCCACAATTATATATATTTTTTGTGTTTTTGTTTGAAGACGAAATAATCATAAT
The DNA here is from genome assembly GCA_037157565.1 of Thalassia testudinum. Classification (NCBI taxonomy): domain Eukaryota; kingdom Viridiplantae; phylum Streptophyta; class Magnoliopsida; order Alismatales; family Hydrocharitaceae; genus Thalassia; species Thalassia testudinum. Next base: position 44,204,154 of record JAZHRO010000078.1, read on the forward strand.
GGAATCGATATAAGCAATAAGAGAGAGAGAGAGAGAACAATCACTTGGTATTTGAATAATGTTTTTACAACTAAGAAAGCGAGAAATGATTACACTAGAAAGCGGGAAACTGTTACAACTAGAATGCAGGAAATTCTACTCTAGAAAGCGATAAAAGAAGGGAAAGAGATGTTATCCTCCTTGACGAATGCTTGGAGGACGAGTCGGACGGAGGCGATGCCTGGAAGATGGAGGACGAGGTGGGAAGAAGGAGAATGAAGTAGGAAGAACAGGAACGAGGCAGTACATTGTCGTCGTCGCGGGATCCACTTCCGGAATGGGGGCGAAAACTTGGATTTAGCTCTTGAGGAGCATCTTGGGTATGGGACAAGATTCTCTGAAGCTTTGGAGAGGGAGAGAAGAGAAGGGATGAGAAATTTGTAGGGTACGGGTCTCCTTTTATAGTTGCAAGGATTGGGAGCATTTTGGACATTTTAACTTCAAAAACATTAAAGAGGGGCCTTTAATGACAAACATAAACGTCGCTAAAGGTTGGTCGTGGACGACGTGTGTGTGCATTGCGTGAGCCCGCTCCTCTTCCACGCCTAAACACACGCCCACGTTTGGGCGATATTGAGATCGGACGGCTTAAAATCGTCCTCACAGCGCCTATTCAAACGCCCCTGCCACACACCCGTGCGTGCGATGAGGCGTGCAGATGCGCATCATCGCGCGCATACACGATCAATGCTCTGCACGCCACATCTCCACCCCTCGGTCGCCCGATCGTCATCTGACGGCTGAATTGCGCTTGCGCCCATGCCCATCTTGATTTGAAGTGGAGCGCGGATTGAACTTGCACCCTTTGCTTGCAAAGAGGCGCTTGCCCGCTGTGCTACGCTTCCACTTGAGGTGAGCGGAGGATTTTGTGTGTAAGCGACCGTGGCTGTTGGATGGTGATCCAACGGCCCAGATCCATCGCGGTGGTGAGGAGAGAGAGAGGGTGCGACGGTCTTGCTAATTTGGTTGGGTCAATTTGGGTAGTCGAGATGGCACCACGTGGCGCCATCTTGGCCGTCCATCTTTTGTGAGTTGCAGATGGTGCCACGGATGTCAGATTGGACCGATTTCCGTACCGTTAGGCTGCGATCATCGATCTGAACCCATCCGTGTGGTCAGATTTGTCATTTGATGTATGGATTGTCACCATCTTGGCCCTTGATCTTTAGGGTTCCTCGATCTCTATCTAGTGCTATGCATGTCCGATCAGGGCGATCTTGGAGTCGTTGAACTCCAATTGTCGCCCTGATCAGATCCATATGGTTGGATCTTCGATTTGAGGCTTTGATTAAAAATCACCTTATCCCTGGCCATAAAAGGAGATAATTACTATACATTTTATACAACTTGACCTAAAGCATGATTATGCATGTTATGCAATATTTACAATGTATGATGCTAATATGACACTAAGAACATGCATTAATAGATATTTTTAGCTATTTAGATGTATGCACATCACACTCCCATGGCTATCTTTTGCTAGTTCCTAGCAAAAGTTATATGCTATTTATAAAAGAATTAGGGTTGGATTACTTGTGCACAAGTCATTTTCAACATTAAGAAATTTTTACTTAGGACCTGAACTTTCAAAGACACATCGCCCGGGTATCTATCAAAATGCAGGCTGCCTCAAGTCCTTGCCTTATTCAAAGAAATATCTCTTTTTCTCCTTTTTCTTCTTTTCTAATTTTTTTTGAATTTTTGAGTTTAGGGTTACAGACCGACTTTCTACGGCCACTCAACCCACCCAAGACTTGATGAGACCCCTAAGTTATAAGCATCTTTTTGGTGAATGTGATAGACTTATTGATCAGCAATCAGAACGGACTTTGGGTTTCTACGCCCCTAGGTGACCTTAAAAAGAGTTCTGCCTAAAGGTGTATCTATACGACTGGTAGTTTTCTCCCTACTTTTATTTTTTATGGGGTTAACATCAGGGTGAATCCAGTGTATATCTCCCCGACTTATTCTACTTCTCCGCTTCTTCCTAAGTATTTTAGGAATTTTTATGTGCATTTCTTGAGCTGGGATCTGGACAACCGATCGATGAGCTGTTACCGCCGACAACTTGCCAGCATACTCGTGTGGCGAAATGTGGCTTATTTCTTTTGTTTCTTTTTCTTTCTATTCTCCTTTTTCTTTTTCTTTTTCTTTTCTATTTGAACTTTCTTTTTCTTTTTCTTTTTCTTTTCTATTTGAACTTTCTTTTTCTTTTTTTAAGTATATGGCTTCCCCAGTCTAAGATTGACCTAAAGGTAGCAGAAAAAGAATGGCCTAGTGGCTGGACTCTGGACAACCTACCTATGGGCTGTTACCCATGATAACTTGCCAGCCATACCACCCTAGAAGGTTCATTAGCTACCCAATTTCCGTTAAAATCTCTGAACAACGAGTCAGTGACGAATGGTGTGTAGATGCTTAGACTTAAAGTTCTCTCAAATCAGAGGGCGGGTTGATAAGTCATGTACTTATCACCCAAACTTATTTAATAAAATTAAAATAGAATTTAGGATGGCGAGGACTCGATAAACAAATCCACATTTTAGTGGATACCCTGGCTGATTAAGCCTAAAGACCTGAAGGGTCTTAGTGTTCAGATCCTACTGTAATATTTTCTAAGAATGAAAGGTCCTAATGCCCAAGTATTCCTTCCTAATTCAATTTTTTTTTATGTATGTATAAGAAAATAAGTAGAATTTACAAGAATTCCATAGAGCTGACAAAATGATTTAGAAATGAATCCACCCCCCATGCTTAGCTGATGCAATGTCTGCATTGAGAATAAAAGACATGAAAGGAAGGGTAGAATGTAGGAGATATCACTTGAATATGAAACTCGGGTCAGCTCTGAGTTAGACTGTACAATTGTTGAGTTTAATGCAGTCGGCTAGGCGTAGTCCAGCCAAAGAAATATAACATAGCTAGAGCAACTGTGTCTAAGATGGGTTCTAGAACAATACGGTCAATAACAGGCTTCAGATGTTGACCATTGACTTTGAATGAATTACCCGTCTTCGGGTCAGAGATCTGAATAGCCTTGTTTGGAAATATCTGATCGATAATAAATGGGTCGTTCCATTTCGACCAAAGTTTTCTGGGAAAGAGCTTAAGTCGAGAATCAAAGAGCTAGACTTTCTGGTTCGACTTAAAGCTCTTGCAGGAAATCAATTTGTCATGAAGAGTTTTGGTCCGAGCCTTGTAGATCTTGGCATTCTTGTATGCGTCATTTCTAAGCTCTTCCAACTCAGATAGTTGGCGTTTCCTTGTTTTCCCGGCTAAACTCAGATCTAGATTATATTGCTTGGTTGCCCATAAAGCCTTATGTTCAATTTCTACGGGTAAATGGCACGTCTTTCCATACACCAGACGAAACAGAGACATGCCGATGGGCGTTTTATACGCCGTACGGTAGGCCCAAAGAGCGTCCTCAAGCTTTTGAGTCCAGTCTTTGTGATCAAGCCTAACCGTTTTCTATAGAATATTCTTGATCTCCCGATTGGAGATCTCGGCCTGTCCATTCGTCTGGGATGGTAAGGTGTGGAGATTCTGTGATTAACCCGGATTTTGCCAGCAAATTACGAAACTGGGCATTAGTTAAATGAGTGCCACCATTGCTGATGATGGCCTTCAGAATCCCGAACCTGCTGAAGATGTTCTTCTTGACAAAATCGATGACCACCTCATGGTCATTGGTTCGGCATAGCCTCGATCCACTTGGACACATAATTAACAGTGACGAGAATGTACTGGTGTCCAAATGAAGGGTGGAATGGTCCCATGAAATCGATGCCCCAAACGTCAAAAATTTCGACGGGAAGAATCAAGTTTAGAGCCATCATATCTCTTTTAATTATGCTGCCAAGTGCCTGGCATTGGGAACATGACCTCGAGAAATCTTGAGCATCCTTAAATAAAGACGGCCAATAGAATCCAGATTACAAAATTTTTGCAGCCGTCTTTTTCCCTGAGAAGTGTCCACCACACGTAGATGCATGGTAGAACTTGAGTATACTCTTGAATTCGTTCTCCAGAATGCATCGACGAATAATCTGATCAGAGACGATACGGTACAGTTTAGGGTCCTCCTAGAAGTAATATTTGGCCTCAGATTTGAGTTTATCCTATTGTTGCTTGGTCCAATCCTGGGAGATTTGACCAACGGCCAGATAATTAACGATGTTAGCAAACCACGAGATTTGGACACCTGAAACTATAAGGATAGTCTCGTCTAAAACGGTATTAGTAATTGGAATGTCCAGACGAGAAGAATCACTCAGAAGTCTCGACAGATGATTCGCCACTACATTCTGTACCCTAGATTTATCCTTGATTTCAAGATCAAATTCTTGAAGCAGAAGAATCCATCGAATAAGCTAGGGTTTGGCATCCTTTTTGGCCAAGAGATGTCTCAAGGCCGAGTGGTCGGTATAAATTATGACATGAGACCCTAAGAGATAAGCCCTGAATTTCTCCAAAGCAAATACTAAAGCTAGTAATTCCTTCTTAGTAACAGTGTAATCCTCTGGGCTACGTCCAGAGTTTTACTAGCGTAGTAGATGACAGAGGGTTTCCTATCAATCTTCTGACCCAAAGCAGCCTCGACCGTGTAATTATAAGCGTCGGTCATGATCTCAAATGTGGCTGTCCAAACTGGTGGTTGCAACACTGGAGCACAAGTGACTACCATTTTAAGAAAATTAAATGCCTTACGGCATGATTCGTTGAAATCAAATGGCGTATCTTTGGCAAGAAGGCTGCTCAGAGGACGAGTAATCTTAGAAAAGTCCTTGATGAACCTCCTATAGAATCCCACATGACCAAGAAATGATCGAATTTGTTTGACATACCCCCGAATCGCAGGTCGGAGCCCCTCGGTGAACCTCCAAAGGCTCTCCTCCTCAGTGGCTACCGCTGTCGCTACGAAGCGGGACAGCTCCAGAAAACGTGTGTGGTACGCGCTCACGGTCATCGTCCCCTGGCGGAGAGTGTGGAACTCCCGCCTCCTCTGGTCCTGCCACGTCTGGGGAAAGTACTGCTCGCAGAAGAGGGTGACGAACCGGTCCCAGGTTGGCTCGTCCCTCTCCTGTCCCCTGACCGCCCTCCACCACCTGTGTGCCGCACTCTCTAGCTGGTACGTGGCAAAGGCCACGCGGCACTCCACCGGGGGGTGAAGGGTGTCGAAAACCTTCTCGATCTGCTCGAGCCTGTCCTCCGCCTCGGTCGGGTCCTCATCCCCCTCGAAGGAGGGGGGCTTCAGCTTCCGGAACTGCCCGAAAAGCTTGAAGTGACGCTACAGTGGAGATGCTGGTGTACCTCCGGGTAAAAGAGCCTCGTGCACAGAAGTGTCGGAGGAAGGTGGGGGCGGTGGCGGCCCATCCCCTCCTTGGTACTGTGGCCAGACGTCTGATTCGTGTGGGATGGCGAGCCCTCGCGCCATCCCGAACAACACCTGCGCACACACGCATCCGCTCTCATCACGAAAAGGCGCAGAAGAACGCGGCGGACGGCTGCATGGCTGTACACACGTAAAAAGGAGATGATAGGAAATTATTGTACCTGTCAGACGTCTGGACCGTCCTCTAGACGTCTTCGGCGTCGTCTGGACGTAAGTCCAGACGTCTGATTCTGGGAAATTTTCCCAGAATCTGGACCCGGTTCACTCTCCGCCCGCGTCGCACAGCCGCGCTGCGCCGTGTTTGCCTGCTGCCCAAGCTGCAGCAGCCCCTCCGCGACACCCCATGCCCGCAGCTCCCCCGCCGATCGGCTCTAGCTGCTCCGGCAAGCTCGCACCCTCGCGGTCAAGCTTCTTCCTTCCTCTCGCGACACTCCTTCCCGCACTCTCACCGCGGCCGCTGCTGCCGCAGTCGCTCACTTGCTCGCTCGCGCTCTCGCTGACAGGGAGAAGGAGAAGAGGAAGGCGGTGGAGTGAGGGTGAGGGAGAGGGCGATGGTATTTAAAGGCAGCACGGGGAGAGAGAGAGGAGAAGCGGTGCATCTGCAGGGAGGGAGAGAAAGAGCAGGACGAAGGCGGCGGATTCAGTCTGCGTGCTCACGCGCGCAGACGCAAACCCGTACTCCGAAAAAATTTAATACCAGACATCTGGGAAGGGTTCCAGACGTCTGGGCCACTTCCCAGACGTCTTAAACCACGTCTGATGCCCACGTTCGTAATAGATGTGGGAAGAGGAAGTTTAGAGATAGCATCAACCTTAGCTTTGTCAACTTCGATACCTCGTTTAGAGATTACATGACCCAAGACGTTGCCTTCTTATGTCATGAAATGACTCTTTTCCCAGCTAATGACTAGTCTTGTTTTGATGCATCTTTTAAGAATCATTTCAGGATTAGCCAAGCAAGAATCAAACGATTCTCCGAAAGTAGAGAAATCGTCCATGAAGACTTCCATAAACTTTCCCACCATGTCAGAGAATATGGCCACCATACACCTTTGAAAAGTCGCAGGTGCATTGCATAAGATGAATGGCATTCTACGGAAAGCAAAGGTTTCGTAGGGATAGGTGAAAGTCATTTTTTCCTGATCCTCGGGATGGATAGGGACTTGATTGTATCTCGAGTAACCGTCAAGGAAACATAAGTACTTCTGCCCGGTTAGTCTTTCAAGGATTTGATCAATAAAAGGCAAAGGGAAATGATCATTTTTCATGAATATGTTTAGCTTCTTGTAATTAATACAAACTCTCTAAGAGGAAGCTGAATGAGTTGTGACAGATTCTCCTTTCTCGTTAGTCACAACGGTAATCCCAGCTTTCTTAGGAACAATTTGCACCGGACTTACCCAAGGACTATCAGAGATCGGATAAATGATTCCTGCATCGAGCCACTTGATAATCTCCTTCTTGACCACTTCTCACATATTTGGGTTTAATCTCCTCTGCATGTGGCGAGAAGGGCGAGATCCATCTTCCAAAAATATTCTGTGATTGCAGTAAGATGGCTCGATTCCCCTAAGGTCATGAATGGTCTAACCAATTGCCTTCTTGTGTTCCTTTAGGACCTTAATTAGTTTAATCTCCTACTCCTTTGTTAATTTAGCACTGATAGTCACAGAGAGCGTCTTATGTGGTCTTAAAAACTGATATTTCAGATTCTCAGGCAATGGTTTCAGTTCAAGTTGGGGCAGGTTGATGATTGAAGGTAAGGAAGATGCTGATGAAGACTCATTAAGAGGAAGAGGTTGAGAGTAAACAAAATCAATAACCTCTTCAGAAGGTGGCGGGTCTACCATAGAGGGTTGCGAGTCCAAATCATCATCAGAGGAGGAACTTTCAAATGCAGAAATCGCCATACAAGTTTCAATATTCACATTAGCATCCTCTAGTTCCTCAATAAATTCACAATCCTCGAATTTGTTAATTGCCTTAAAAATATCCAATTTCATTCTTTGATCCCCAAAGGTGGTTTCCATACTACCGCTCTCACAGTTAATGTTGGCCTTGGCGGTAGCCAGGAACGGACGCCTCAGAATGATGGGCATGTTCCTTAAATTCTCAGGTACATCCATATCAAGGACAAGAAAATATACAGGAAAATAGAAATCCTTAACCTTGACAATAACATCTTCAATAACGCCTCGCGGATTTGTAACCGAACGGTCCGCTAACTGCAGCATTACTGAAGTTGGCCAAAGTTCACCTAATCCAAACTTCTTGTAAAGAGAAGTAATTAGGTTAATGGATGCACCCAGATCCAGCAGTGCTCTATCAAAAGTGTAATCTTCGATGACACAAGAAATCAAAGGAGCACCTGGATCTCTCTTTTTTTGAGGGAGGTGGTGCAGGATAACAGAACTAGCTTGCTTGGAGAATACCACCTTCCTCGGAACATATTCTCTCGACTTACGCTTCTGTGTATATAAATCCTTTAAAAATTTCACGTAAGCCGGTATATGTTTGATAGCGTCGAGGAGTGGGATATTGATCTCGACATTCTTGAAAATATTCAGAAGCTCCTTATTACTATCAACAGACTTCTTCCTTGATCTAATCAAGGCCTCAGGAAACGGAACATGAGTCGGATCTTCGGAATTAGGTTCCTGAGCCTTGATTTCTTCTCCAGATTTATCCTTTCTCTCCTCATGCACTTCAAGATTCGATAAATCAGAACAATGTGGTTGTGGATCCTGAGTTTGTTTTCCACTCCTTAAAGTAACTGAATTAGCAGATGCATACGGGTTTGGGTCTTGGGGAGGGTTAGGAAAGATTGGAGGGGCTTCATTAGCCAAAAAACCTTTGATTTGAGGAAGAAGAAGAGGAAGGACCTTGCTCAACCACCTGAGCATGTTCGTGTGGGTCCCTCTGATTCTCGCACTCATGGGCTTGATTGCTCGGATTCTGGATATTACGTGGGTTAGGTATGGGTTGAGATGGTAGAGATCCAGGTTGACAAGAATTAGCAATGAACTTGTTTTGCAAGTTGTCCAGCGAGGTTTTCATTTGTTGCATGAGCTGGAGCATAGATCCTTGCATCTCTACCATTAGTCGGTTCAAATCAGCCTGCCTACGGGTTGACGGGCATTCCAAGCTGGCTGATTGATCTGATTCGGGGGCAGCTGAGTGTAAACGTGACCCTGACCCATTGGTTGTTGCGGAGCATAGTTGCTGGGTCAGAATGGGTTTGCTGCCTCAAGTTTTTCCAGGAGAAGTTAGGGTGGTTCCTCCAACCCGGATTATAAGCATTGGAGTAAGGGTTGGACCTAACATTCTCCTGTATGGTATAAACATCCTCATAGGGTGAGGATGGAGAGAAAGAAAGGGAGGGATTAGAGAAACTAGGATCAAAGGCCCCAGTTTGGAACCCATGGGGTTCCGAATAATGCTGACTCACAGGTTGAGTCGCATCAAGTTGATTCATGAACTGCCGTCCAAAAGGAGCTCACAATGAATGGAATCCTGAATTTTGGGATTGAGTGAATTGAGAGTTGTTCATTGAGTTTCCAGCCATCCACTTCTCCATTCTCTTATTAACCAAGTCCACCTTATCAAGTTTATTACAAATCAATTCATATCGAATGAATGAGAGTCGTGGACTTCATTAACATTCGAGCTGGGCTGCTGGGACCGGTTAAAAGTATCCATGGAGGCATGATTGATCGAATTCTCGCTCATCTCCTCAAACAAATCGTGCGCGCTATCTGTGTCTTTGTTGAGGAAATTGCCTCTGCAAAAAGCATCCACGTGATTTCTGAGTTGCTCAGTCAACCCGTGGTAGAAGATCTGCACGAGTTGTCATTTCGGCACGTCATGTTGTGGACACCTTCGCAATAAGTCCTGGAATCGCTCCCAGGCAACATGAAACTACTCCCCTGGCTGTTGGGTGAAGGTAGTAATTGTCTGTCTCAAAGCATTGGTATGTCCAACAGGGAAGAATTTCTTCAGGAAGGCCGATTTCAAATCATTCCAAGTTGAAATTGGCCTTCCTATAGTCCTGTACCAACGAGCGGCTTTATCCCTAAGAGAGTGGGGGAAGAGCCTCATGATCGTCTGCTCCTCATTCACGTTTCATGCCTTGGTGGCCTAGACCAAAGTGGTCAAGTCCTCCAAGTGCTGAAACGGGTTTTTAGAGCCAAGCCCATGGAAATGTTTGATCAGGCTTAACACCTGGGGCTTGATTTCTGTCTTTGGCAGGAATCTGGATGCTGGGACATTCCCCGTAATTTGAAGGATCATAAAAATCCTTCAAGGGCTAAGCGTCCTGCATTCTCTGGAACCATTCTTGCATTCTCTGCATTTGTTCCAGCTGCCTTTGAAATACCTCCTGTGGATCCTGAGGCAGAGTAGGCTATTGATCGGCCACGGGATCAATTTGGCCAAAATCCAATCTACGCCTCCTAGAATACTCTAGTGGTCCTTCCAATCGGGGATTCAGTAACCTCCTTCCTAGCATAAACTAGGAAAAGGTCAGAAGGACTGGGGATAAGAACCCTATAGCACAACAAAGCAAGCCTGTCCTTAAGTAGGGTAGCCTAAGGATCTACAGGCTCTCAAAATCCGCCGTAAGATTATAAACGATTTACTCTACTTATGTTTGCTCAATCCAACCAGTTAGAGGGAGGGACTGGGGAGAAGGTTCTTCCTTCGGCTTGCGCCTCCGGTTCCTAGTGTACCCCCTTGCTGCAGTCGTTTGATGCTACTCCCCTAACTAGACATCAGATTGATCAGTACAAGCAGGTTAATCTTAAGCAATTTTAGACTGGACCTCGAAGAGCGAATCAATCCTTAAGGCCAACGTCTACTTGATTTTATTTAGGCCTGGGATTGTAGTGCTTATGGAATGTGGTGGGCCCTTAAAATCGGTTGTGCCCTTAATGATCAATTGAGTATGTGTGAGTGCATGTACAACTAGGGTTTTCAAGCATGATTATTTGTGATGAGTAGATTTTAATGTTCAAATCTTGCTTAAGTAGCTTTAGGGTTTAGAATTAGGTTTAATTCAATCAAATTTGAGGCAAACCAGGTTTTCAAGCATGAATGAAAATCACTTTCCTTTTGAAATCAAAAATAAAGTGGAGTGCCTGGTATTGACCTAAATTGAAAACCCTAAGGGGAAGCTACTTGGTGAGTTGATTTTAGGTTGAGTGGTGCGGCCCAAACAACTCAAACAATTGCCCACAATTGCACCACTAAGTTAGTCACACAAAGAGATTGACCTAGACTAATTTCTACTCTTTTATATGTTGATTTTTGTGTACTGGTTCCACAAATCAGAATCCTGTTGAGTAGATAAGAATCATTTAGGTTATGTGCCTTGAATGTGGGTGTATGTTGTGTGTATGTTTGAATTACCTCACAAGAAATATGTTCTTATTGATTTTTCTTTTTTTTTGTATGTGGGTGAGATGAATGTGAGTGGAAATCCAAGCAACCAAACTAACTCTAGTATTTATGCAAACACCTAGGTTAATTGGAGTTTGAATTAATATTGTGAAATGAAATCTATGGATGGGGTTTGGGGAACACTTACAATCGTCTTCAACTGCACTTTACTCTGATCTATCGCTTGACAATTCCCTGATCGAGGTATCTGCAAAACAATAGACAAGTGATAAAGCAAGTTAGAAAATAGTAAGGTGAGCGAAATGTGAAAAGAAGATCGAAAAATTGTTGCCTTCCCGGCAACGATGTCAAAATGTTGAAAGCAGAAAACTACGCATTAGGAGTTGGATTCGAAAACCCGTCGTAGTTCGAGTCGTGAAGAAATCCGTTCAATAGATAAAATTTATATTGAAAATCCATAAAGAAGTTCTAGGTCAAATGTAGGGAGGCTACGTCGATCTCAAAATCCGCAATTATATATATTTTTTGTGTTTTTGTTTGAAGACGAAATAATCATAATGGAATTGATATAAACAATAAGAGAGAGAGAGAACGATCACTTGGTATTTGAATAATGTTTTTACAACTAAGAAAGCGAGAAATGATTGCACTAGAAAGCGGGAAACTGCTACAACTAGAATGCAGGAAATTCTACTCTAGAAAGCGATAAAAGAAGGGAGAGAGATGTTATCCTCCTCGACGAATGCTTGGAGGACGAGCCAGACGGAGGCGACGCCTGGAAGATGAAGGACGAGGTGGGAAGGAGAATGAAGTAGGAAGAACAGGAACGAGGCATCACATCGTCGTCGTCACGGGATCCACTTCCGGAATGGGGGCAAAAACTTGGATTTAGCTCTTGAGGAGCATCTTGGGTACGGGACAAGATTCTCTCAAGCTTTGGAGAGGGAGAGAGGAGAAGGGATGAGAAATTTGTAGGGTAGGGGTCTCCTTTTATGGTTGCAAGGATTGGGGGCATTTTGGACATTTTACTTTCAAAAACATTAAAGAGGGGCCTTTAACGACAGACATAAACGTCACTAAAGGTTGGTTGTGGACGACGTGTGTGCACGCTACGCGCGCCCGCTCCTCTTCCATGCCCAAACGCACACCCACGTTTGGGCGATATCAGCCGTCCGATCTCAAGATTGGATGACTTAAAATCATCCTCACAGTTCCCGTTCAAACGCCCCTACCACACGCTCGTGCGTGCGATGAGGCGTGCAGACGTGCGTCATCGCGCACGTATGCGATCGATGCTCCTCTGCGCACCACGTCTCCGCCCCTCGGCCGCCTGGTTAACATCTGACAGCTGAATTGCACCTGGGGCCACGCTAGTCTTGATTTGAAGCGGAGCGTGGATCGAACTTGCGCCCTTCGCTCGTGAAGAGGAGCTGTACCAATGCACTACGCTTCCACTTGAGGCGAGAGGAGGATTTTGTGCGCAAGTGACCATGGCCGTTAGATGGTGATCCAATGGCCCAAATCCATCACGCGGGTGAGGAGAGAGAGATGGTGTAGTGGTCTTGCTAATTTGGCTAGGCTGGTTTGGGTGGTCGAGATGGCACCACGTGGCGCCATCTTGGCCGTCCATCTTCTGTGAGTTGCAGATGGTGCCATGGATGTTAGATTGGATCGATTTTCACACCGCTAGGCTGTGATCATCTATTCAAACCCATCCATGTGGTCGGATTTGTCGTCTGAAGTGCGAATTGGCACCATCTTGGCCCTTGATCTTTAGGGTTCCTCAGTCTCTATTTGGTGCTACAGATGTCCGATCAGGGCAATCCTGGAGTCGTTGAACTCCAATTGTCGCCCTGATCAGATCCGTGTGGTTGGATCTTCGATCCAAGGCCCTGATTAAAAATCACCCTGTCCCTGACCATAAAAGGAGATAATTACTATACAATTTATACAATTTTACCTAAATGCATGATTATGCATGTTATGCAATATTTACAATGTATGATGCTAATATAACACTAAGAACATGCATTAATAGATATTTTTGACTATTTAGATATATGCATATCACTAAGCTAGCTTAGCTAAGCTCAAAACCAGCTCCACCTCCATGTCCATCCATCTAAACCCTAACCTAACTTCCCCGTAACCACTACTTCAAGTCCACCTCCTAAGCAAGCTAACTAGTCCACTCCTAGTTGGCACCACCAACCTTCATGACTCTTCACACGACCACCACCAAAGGCCACCTAATTTTCCCTCCAAAACCACCCATAACCACCACCTTAACCCACTTCAAGTTGGCGCCAAAAGGGCCTCCACATCGCTTCAATGTGGCGCCAACTTGAAACCCCATCATCCACCCTACACATCCCCCCTTAACCTATCTCCACCATCCATCTAATGGCGCCATCTTTAACCCTCCTGCACTTGGTGCCAACTCCACTTAACCCACCATAACTAACCCCCTACACATCCCTACACTTGGCGCCAATTACCCTCAACCATCCACCACATAACCACCACCTTATAAGGCCATCCCTACCCTACACATACCCACCTTCTAGAACCCCTGAGTTGGTGCCACCTAACCAACCCTTAACCACACCCATTTTGGCGCCAACTCAACCTAACCTACACTTAAACACCTCCTCATATGCTGCCAAATAAAACCCACCATAGATTCCAACAATCACCACCTACAACTCCATCTCAACCCTACAACAAACTAACCTAAACCTAACCCAAGATCTCACCTAGGGTTGGCGCCGACCATCGAGCACCCATCCATTTTGGCGCCACCCATCTCAACCCTAGGATTCTATAACCACCCTCTACAACCCATCCTAGCCCTCCATCCATTAATTAGCCCTAACCCCCTTCCACTCCTATAAAAAGACCAACACCCACCACCATTAAGGCATCTTTGGTTGCATTATTTTCCACCTATATTCTACCCTATGGCCCATGACCAAGAGAGAAGGAGAAGAAGAAGATTAAGGGGACACTGTCCCCTTGGTGCCTTCCCCTCTTCTCTTCTCTCTTGTGTCCACACCAGCCAAAGGAAGAAGCCAGGCAAGGAGGACCTTTGGAGGAGGTCTTGAGGGTGGTACATGCCCACCCTTGGAGGAGCTTTTGAGGTGGAAACCATCCACCTGTGGAGGAACTAAGGCACGCCCCATCTAGGGCTTGCTAGGAGGACATACCTTGAAGTACCAATTCAAGGAGGAGAAGGAGGAATCCTTTTCAACTACAAAAGTAGCTGTAGCTAGAGCAAGGACCCTTCCATCTTCATCATCATCATCAGGAGGATATTGAGTTTTTATTTTGTTGTTTTTATTTAGTAGAAGCATTCCTCTACTTGCAAAACAATATCTTCTTTTAGTAAAATTTTACTTTCTTTAATTTTTGTTACATTTCTAGTTGCATCTTGTTACTTTTTCCTAGTACACACCCACTCTCTTTGTAATTACTCTAGGTCTTCACGTACCTAGAGTGAGCTTAGAAAGAGAACTTACTTGTCACTTAGGTTTAGTTTCAACAACTTAGGTGTAGTCGCCTTCTTACTTTAATTTCATAATAGCCCCCGTTGTTTCAAAAACCCAAAAAAATCTCATATATTCCAAAAATACAAAAAGAAAGGTGATTTCCAATTTCAAATAAGAGATTTATAACTGCAAAATTGCCTCCTTGGATGACCCTAAATACCCCACTATTTAGGTTTAAAAATTTAAAAGCGAAAGCAGATTTACGCGTTACAACGACACTAAATTGCTTAATTAACAAATCGCGTATTTTCGCGATCAGATAGACTCATTGGTTGGCAACTATACAGAGTTTAGGTTTCTACGCTCTTAGGTGACCTTAAGAAGAATTTCTACCTAAAGGTGTATTTGTTCAACTGATAGCTTTCTCCCTATTTTTATTTTTTTTTGTGGGGTCAACACAAGGGCGAACCTAGTGTACCTCCCCCGCTTATTCTACTTTCCTGCTTCTTCCTAAGTGTTTAGGAATTAAACGTGCATTTCGTGAGCTAGGTTCTGGACAATTGGTCAATGGGGCATCAAACCTATGACAACTTGTCAGCCATATTTTTACGGTGAACTTTGGCTTATTTATTTATTTATTAATTTTTTTTCTTTTCTATTTCTTATCATTTTTTTTTGCTGAGTAGGTAGCTTCTTTGATCTAAGATTTACCTAAAGGCAGCAGAAAGAGAATGTTTGTGTCGCTAGGCTCTGAATAAATTGTTAATGGGGCATCAAACCCATGACAACTTGCTAGCCATACCACCCTAGAAGGTTCATTAGCTTTCCAATTTTTCTTAAAACTGTCAAAAAGTGAGTTAGTGCAAATAGTGTATAGATGCTTTAGACTTAAGTCCCCTCAAATCAGAGGGTAGGTTGATAAGTTGTATACTTATCACCTCAACTTATTTAACCAATTAAAGATGAATTTTAGAATGGTGAGGACTGAAGAAACAAGTCACATTTTAGTGGACACCTGGGCTGATTAAGCCCGAAGACCTGAAGGGTCTAAGTGTTCAGGTTCTATTGTATTATTTCCTAAAGTTGAAAAACTTTTAATGCCCAAGTTCTCTTTTCCTAATTCAATTTTTTTTAATAAATAAAGAGAAAATAGATGAATCTATGGAGCTAACAAAATAATTCAGAGAAAGATATCCACCCCCCATGGTTATTTAATGCAATGTCCTCATTGTATTAAAAAGACATGAAAAAGAGTAAAGTAGAGAAGAAAGCACCTGAATTTCGTTATTATCTGATTAGCTCCGAGATGAAAATAGACTGTATAAGTGCTAAATTAGTGTCTTCAGCTAAGCACACTATACAAACAAGGGGAAGAAATACAAGAATTAGAATGGTGGGTGAGGATATGACGACTAAGATTAATTATGCGACCTGCTAGCAGAGAATGTCCACAGATATAGACAAGGTTATGCTACAGACTCATGCCCTAGGGTCGAGTGGTTCTAAGGTTCTGAATGAAAATTACCCAGAATTGGAAATCATTGTGCTTGCGGGGTCGAGCTTGCGGCTTGTGAGGATGCAACCCAAGTCCAAAAAGTAGGAAAAAAGGAAAATTTGTATCAAAAAGATAATTAGTTAATTTGTGCTTGGGTTGCACATCCTTAGAGTTGAAAATGTCATAAGGGTCTTAGTAGAAGGTTGGCGGTTTCAGGTCTATAGGAACCTTTAGATCCAGAGTTTTGCTTCCCCCGGGTTTAACTTCCCAAATTTTTCCGGGACCTCCTACATGTTATTCACCCCATCTAAATTATCCAAGTCCAATAATTGTGTCTGAATCAGGATTGACTTGGGTACAATGATTTCAAAAATATCATCATTCAACCCTTTCGGGTGTGGTTGAGGAATGAGGTCATTGATTGAATCATCCATGATGTCAGGATCTGAATTCTCTATGCTAGCCCCGATGAGATCACAATCCTTAATTATTAGGCTATCAAATGATTCATCATATTCTGCTGGCCCATTTGTCTCACTAAAATTATTTTCTTCAAACTCGAATGAGACTTCACATAAAGATTTTTCACTTTCAGAATTAAAGAATTCTGGATTCGTATTTGTATATGTCTCAAAATCTTCTATATTTTCCTGGTCCATGGAGACATTTTTTCTCATACCCTGGTTCAAGGATCTCAGGTAAAGAAATTGATTCATCTTCATTTGATTGCTCTAGACCAACTTGGTCATCCCCGATCTTGTAAAATGTATCCCCTCTATAGGTGCCTGAGTAGGTTCTAACATTGGTTCTTTTGAAGGGGGTGCATCCTAGGAATCATCTTAAGATTGGACTAGAGCAATCATAAATCTCATCCTTAATTTTGACAATTTCCCAAGTAAAAACTCACCTGGGTCCTTATCTTTAACATCTTGGAGCTAATCCAATGAATACTTGTTAAGATCATTAATCATTTGAATCAGAGGCCCTATTCTTTAGTGCAATCTATTAGTTGAGCTTCTAAAGATTATATGGTATTCCTTAGGTTAGCTAACATCCTATCTTGGACCTGGTTCACTTGAATCAAATGGTTCGGTTCAGGGTTGGGTGGGTTTGGTTTCAATCTAGGGGAGTCAAGGAATTAAGGTTCTTGGGACCCTCCTTGATAGTAGGTCATTTCGGGTTGTTCGTAGAGGGGTGGTGACTTATATGCAGTGTAATCCAGGAGAGGGTCAAGATGGACTCTGATTGAGTCCAAATCTTGGCCTTAACCTAATTTGGACCTAAGGAATATAATGGTGAAGTTGTATTTGAGTTTTGACCACGTTTGACTGGGCAATTTGCACAGAAACCTAAATTAGGGCAAAATTCCGTCTGCAACTCTATTCTAGGTCAAAATAGGTTTAGATGGTCAAGCCAAGGGTACCAAACCTCTTAGAATATTTTTCTATGAATTTTAGGAGGTTTAGATGAATTTTATCTAGACTAGAACCAATTTAATTTAAGTGGTCTGAAATTAGGGTTTTGTGTGCAGTTGCGGTTCTAGAAAAGCGTGAAATCCTGTTTCTATTAGTGTTGATCTACTTATTGGACTTTAGAGCTCATTTGACATTCATTTAACCCCTAAGTGACCCCGTGGTTAATCTGTGTTCATGTGTGCAGTTAAAATTATAGAATTAACCCTAATTTTTATTCTCTCAAATCAAAATATTATGGAATTACGACCCTCAGATGATCATGTAGGAGCTTTTATCAGTCGTACCTGACTAAAAGTGGCTAGTTATGGCCTATGATGGTGCTCCCATCACCAACTATGAGCCTCCTCTGCACACACCCACGGACAGACAGGAAGCAGCATCGTTGTGCATCCATCTTCTTTGTCCAACAGAGGGGAGAATGATTGCGCAACAATCATAGGTCTTAATTTACCTAGATTAGGCTAGAACTTAGCATAAGTTA
This sequence comes from Thalassia testudinum, assembly GCA_037157565.1. Lineage (NCBI taxonomy): Eukaryota > Viridiplantae > Streptophyta > Magnoliopsida > Alismatales > Hydrocharitaceae > Thalassia > Thalassia testudinum. Next base: position 44,221,927 of record JAZHRO010000078.1, read on the forward strand.
GGGAAATTCATGCACGCATAAGCATTATCTGCATCTTTACTGCTTTTCTTTAGCTATGCATAAAGTAATGTTATAATGTGCTGATTACGTGCATTATGTTGATTGCAGGCAATAAGCAGATCTGGAGCAGGATCTGAAGCTGGATCTGAAATAATGGGAGTTGTAGTAGAGCTGGAGCAGAAGGATTAGTTTAGATATAGGAACAATAATGTAAGGGAGTTAAAGGTTTGCTATTCCATTAAGTAGGAATAAAGCAGTAAAATGTGAAGAGCTTAGGTCCAACCTAGCCCTAGGATAGCCTAGAGACTCCCCCAAGTCTTAGCCACCCTTAGATTAGGTCACAACACCCTAGGAAGCCTTAAAACCCTAGTTCCAGCCGTTATCTGGACGGCTAGATAAGTTATAGGACGTCCAGGAGCCTTAGCCATCTCCCGCACACCTCAAACCCACTTCTGCAATGTTATTGGACGTCCAGACACTTTATCAGATGTCCAATTTCTGCAGAGTACCCAAAACAGAACCTTGATTTCCCCTGACTCAAATTGGACGTCTAGAACTGAAGTTTGGACTTTTGATTTTTGAGTATAAGTCATTTGATCCTATTATTGGACATCTGATGTTGGTCTCGAGTCCCTGTTTTGAGATTCAAGTCTTGATCTTGGATCTCTAGGTCCTTAAACCCAATTCCAACCCCATAAGAACCTAAATTAAGGTGCCCTAACCCTAGTACATCACCTCTAGACCCCCCTAAGGACCTAATTAGGTCCTCACCAAACCCAATTGACTTAGATCAAGTCAATTACCTTCACCTAAGTCAATTGGGTTCATTGAGTCCAATTGAGCTTAGATCTCAACGCACACAAGTTTAATTGGACTTGGTGAGAGTCCAATTGACCTAAACCCAACCTAATTGAGTTATTCTACTGTCAATTAGGTTTACACTCATTCAATTAAACTTAGGTTAAGTTTAATTGCATTTTCCCCTTAGCAATTAGGGTTTGTAACCCTAATTCAAGACCTACACCTACCCAAATCCCTTAGGACCTAACCTAAGCCACCTAGCCACATAGAGCACGACCACACACACACACACACACACACACACACACACACACCCTTTCAGGCACACACACTTCTCTAGAATTCTCTAGAGATCTCTTGAGATGGCGCCACCTCTTGGTTGCCAAATTTAGCAACCAAGAGGCATTCAAATTGAGATCCACAATTTTTGGATCTCAAAGACCACCTCCACCCACATGTGGCCGGCCACTCTTGGAATCTCTCTAGAGAGTTCTGCACCTCTCTAGAGAGAAGCCATTGGGTCTATAAAAAGACCCCATGGGCAGCCAAACACCCCCATTCACTTCCTTGGCATTCATTCCACTTAAGCTAGCCACTTCCTTCTCCACTCCACCTCCACGAGTTGAGCACCACCATGGAGGTCACCATCTCCATGCCAGGAAGCTGGATCAGCTCCCCAACCTCTCTCTAATGGCCAGCCTAACTCCACTGGCCGCTCCTCCTCTCAGCCACTCAAAGGCCATCGGAGATCACCTCCAAATGCCCTTCCTTCTACTAGATTAGTAACTTAGCTCTTGGTATATTTACTACTTAGTAGTGTAGTCTTACTTCTCCCCCAATGATGCATGCGAAATCCCCCCATTGATTCTTGTATGCAATCATTTTCTGGTAGCTAGGTTTAATTTTCAAACATTTATGTACAAGCTTTCCTCTAGATTTCCTTGCGCAACAACTCTCCAATGAATGAATGAAATTGCATTTATATATATATGTCTCTTTATGCATTTGAAATCATCGCGAGCTTAATAATTATCGTATTTACATGATTTAAGTGCCTGCTCTTTAACTGTCTATATATTACGCACCAGCGTGTTGTTTCCTGAGGATATTGAAAATCTGACAATAGATGCTTTCTCCATAACTAGTCACCACCTCACTAGAATCGTGCACACAGAAACTCACACGTTCACTTTTGTGATTTACTTGACGCATGCGCATGTGATCCGAGTTAATAACAGGAGCGGTGATGTCTTAGTTAGGAGATTAGAAACCGGTGTGCATCTTTAAACGAAGTAGAGTAGTAAAAAAAGATCGATTTCAAAAGTGAAAACAACGCCTCCCAGAGACGAACGACCAGGACTCAAGTCTTGTTATTTTTACAAAATAATATCTTTGTTGGATCGTACTTCGCGACTATACTACGATGCATTCCGTTTCTATCAAAAATGCGATCTACGATTTCCCAACAGATAACCTCTCCTCCACTGTGCGCCATCAACAACTCCACCACTGTGTGCTCTCCCATGAGAGCAACCAGCCATTCGAAATCCTCTACTTGACAGCCACCGCTAGCAACTCCACCACTGCGCCCTTGGTCTCCTCGATGTCAGATCAGACACAGGCACCTTTCCCCTTGGCCGCGCACGCACTAAGCCAACGACAGCCTCCTCGTCGTGTGCCACCATCACTAACCGACCACAACAGCGCATGTAGTCGCCACCGTCTCTCCTCGACGTGAGACCCAACCACAATAGCACAGTTGATAACTGTTTGCGCACGCCACCTTACGTGCCCATGCGTATCCAAGCCTCCAAGCAACCAACAACGCGTAGCACTGCCTCCCATGCAGTCGGCCACTTCCTTACTCACTGGCCACCGCCTCGCTTATTGCCCTTGCGCGTAGCACATCCCCGTGCCACCGCAGTCGCCCTTGTGCCCATAGTCGACGTACGTAGCCACCTCCCGTAGGCCCTACGCATGTCCTAGCAGGTGCAGCAACTCCTCCCCACTCACCGTTCTTCTTCAAGAAGAACCCATCGTCGGTCTCACGTCTCTCCGCACGGCCACCTTGTCCGGCCACCATCCTCCGCTTCGTCGATGTTGTTGACCTCGCCTCGACACCACATGCATGCCTACACCTTCAGCCGCGCCAACCTTTTGCTCCATCAGTGGTAACAGAACACCTTTCGCTTCGGCAAGCTTCTCCAACACCTTCCTCCCATCGGCCAATGGTCAAATTGACCGGCCCAACGTCCTCCCCTCTTCCTCGCAATCGTCGCTGGCCAAAGCGCGGCTGCTCCCCACCTCTCCTTTCTTGTTACTGTGTCGCCGTCGCCTTCACCTTCACCGATGCTGACCCATCACAGTCGGCCACCCTCGCTCACTCTCTCCCTCTCTAAATCTCCCTTTTCTCTTCCTCTCACCCTCTTAATCTTCTCCAACCTCTCAGAATTCAGGTTTGATTATCACACACACAGCACGCACGACATCTTCCCTAGCGCCAGCGAAGCTCCAATGAGCTCACACGACTGCTACACTTCACCAAATCACCTGCTTCCACTCCCGGAAGCATCGCCATGATCCACTGATCAAAAGCTCCAAAGAAATTTGGGGCTTTGATCTCATTTACACCCCACCGAACACACCCACTCACACATGGCTTCTTCGTCACCAACTGAGCTTTTCCGAGCACCACACACCTTAATGCCACCAGCACTACGCTCGCCATCCCTCGGCAAAGATCCTGAGCTTTCTAACTGGGGCTTATAGCTTGTAGCACCGTCATCGGAGCACCGTCACCACCACCTTCTTCTCTGATGTCATACACCCTCCTCCAACCTTCATACATTCTGCTTCAGCCTGAGACTTTTACGGCTCTAGTCCTTGAAGCACTCTAGGTATCCAATTGAGCAAGAGGCATGAAGCTACGACCTCAATTTCTCGTGACGTTTAGCAACTGTGCACACGGAAGAAATGGATGAAGATAGTCCCACATCATGTAGTTCCATAGCAGCCACAATGCATAAATTATTTTTGTGCTCTTCCCTGTTCGCCTCAGAGAGCACAGGGGTGAGGTCCCTCACACGTCCCAACGCACGTGCAACACACGCGCTTGTCCATGTGCCCTCGCTCGCGATCACAGCCGCAGGTCTAGGCACTGGATCCATTTACTCAGTTGCGCAAGTCCAACCGAGTTTTGAGAGAAAAATCAGAGGGAGGATTTGGGTTTTTGCTACCTTGGGATTCGTGCCCTCCCTCTCCTCTCTCAATACTTAGCTGAGATATGAAGAAGGGCATTTATATGGGTGTGCTACCCTTGTGCCCTTACTCTTGTATGGCCCTTGTGCCTCTATCTGTTGTGCCTTGGTGCCTTGAGGTTAAGGTGTCTGCAGCCTTATACTGTCGTCTGACTTGGTGCTTGATTGGCTTGATATTGGTTATTGTGCCGATATTTACTGTGGATATTTGATTACGGCTACTGTTCAATTATTTGAGTTGATTGTTGAGCTTAACATTAGGGTTAATTTGATTATTCAAATCACCATTCTAACCTCATATTTTTGCATTCTCATTTCTAGTTTATTGCTATATTTTTCCTATATATATATTGAGCATCATTTTGAATATATTTGCATTCCTTCTATCATAATTATGATCAGTGATTAAATTGCCAATTTGCTCCCTGCAAACGACCTTAGACTCACATCGATTTCGAGTTTTATAAATTTAAGTGTTGTCGTGATTTTTGTCCTATACTAGAACACATATTTCTAAAAGACGATTTGTGCGATAAACATTTTGGCGCCATTGATGGGGAGCAACGTGCATTTTCATTCACTCATTGCAATTGTGATTTGATACTAACTTGCTTTATTTGATTTGTTGTAATTTTGCGAGGTACACGGTAGAAGATTAGCTGCACAATAGCCACTCCAAGGGCAGGTAACTTCATTTCCTTCTTCTTAAGCCCCTCATTTCTGTAAGGAATTAAAATCAAGAATCAATTAGGATCAACTCGCATTATTTCATAGAATTAATCATTTGAATTGCCCGATTTGATTTTCTTAGAAATCCCTATCCAGATATTTGTACCTACTAGGGACTTGTAACGACTCGATTCCCGAGTCCCTATGAGACACGAGAACCGGACCGACTCGACTAATCCCAAGACCTAGTCGTCCAACGAGGAAGTAACCAAAAGAGCAGTAAAATAAACCACATTCAGCATGAATATAACTAGCAGTAACAAAATACAGCAGTAAGAAAAGGAACTACTACAGTATGTACCACCACAATAGTAGAACAACAATTACAACATAACATGAAGCTACAAGTAAAGAAAAGTACAGAGAGTAACAAGAACTACTCACTACAGTGGAAAAAAAGGGGTACAAAAAGAACTGCGATAACTCTACTGGACCCTACTCGGCCCAGCGTCCTCTGCAGCCGCTGACCCTGGCTGCTCAACACCTGGTCCTGAAAAGTAACGAGTGTAACACGTCAGCGAAACGCTGAGTAGAGTGGCAACTAAAACTAAAGAAGCAGTAGAGTGTACAGTAGCTGTTATATTTTGTTACTTTCTTTATTTACGTCTTTCTATTATTTCACGATTTATTTATTTCTCAGATCCTTCACTTGATCTCGAATGTTCCTCATGGGAACGATCTTGATTGCAGTCTTTTCCGAAAAGTAGAAGTAGCACGTGGTGCTCTCGGGAGAGTCCCCCGTGGTGGTCCTACCCTCAGTCAACCACCCCAAGGTCGCTGACAGACGTAACGGTGACTGCGGCACGCGCGATAAACGCACGAGTAGCTACCCCGCACTGGCATGCGGTCAGTCGTTTCCATTAACGGGTGCGCCCAAGCACAGCACGGAACCAGTATAGGGCAGAGCCCTCTCAGTAACAGGGGTCCAGCCCCTCCACAGTAACCAAACAGGGGTCTTGCCCCTCCACAGTCCGCGCACCCTCGCCTGACTACCCTGGTTTGCCCAGTGGGCCTAACAAGTTGGTGTAGGTGAGCTAGCAGCACCCCAGGGCCCGTGGGGTAGCTAGTACTCGCTCTACACTAGTAGCTCTCCTCGATACTATGTACACGAGGGCCAAAAGTCGGTACAAAGTGTCCAGACCTAACCCCGGGTCCCTGGGGCGGCTGGCTCCTCTCTTCACTAAACAGGTAACAGGTGCTTCCCCTGGCACTACGTACCCAAGAGGCAACACACTTTCACGTCTTTCTTTCTCCGTTCCATTCCATTCTCTTTCCAAGAGTTCTACTCCTAATTCCCCGTAGGGTTCCGGCTCTTTTAACTCAGCACATTTAGGTTTCACCGTTCCAGTTTCACGTTCAAACAACCCATGTTTTCAATCATGTTTATTTATTCATAACAGGTAGCGGTTAAATCAATTTACAGGCAGCTATTATTTCCTTACTACCTTTCCGAGACTGCAATATTTATATATTCCACTAGTTTTCCAGTCCTAGGATTTATGCCGAACCCTAGGATCTATCGTACAATCTAGTTTTCCAGCCCTAGGATTCATGCAATACCCTAGGATCTATCATTCAATCTAGTTCTCATTCCTAGGATTCATGCAATGCCCTAGGTTCTATTAAGTGTTCCATAAGTGTAACAATTTATGCTAATAAAATTAAAAGCCACTCTACCAGCTACAACGGGAGTACTAGGGGCGTGGTCGGAAATCCCGCACGCCTCCGCAACCCCCGAGACTGCAATGGAACGGGGTCCTAACACAAGGATCAAACACAAGGAGTTTCTCAGAATAGTATATAATTACTGCAAACGGGTAGAGGATTTTATTCTGAAAAGAATGCAACTCGAAACGCGGAAAACGGACTCCGAACCTAAACGGGTTTAAAACGACGGAACTGTCCAAAATCAGACGTTTGGAACCTATTCCAGACGTCTTAAAAGGTGGTTCAGATGATACCTTCGCTCTGTGCAGTCCCTCAGACGTCCAGAAGCCTGAGGGGGCATCTGGCTTAATTCCTAGACGTCCGATGGTCAACCCGGACGTCTGAAAATCCTCTCCGTCGTCTGACACTGCGGCCAGATGTCCGATTTGCGTTGGATGGCGAGTCTCGTGCCCTTCCCGAGCAGAACTTGCACGCACCCATACCCGTTCTCAGTACGACGGGTCGCAGACGAAGGCGCTGCGGACGGCTGCATGGCCATACGCGCGAGAAAGGAAGAAAATGAAATATCTTACCTTTCAGACGTCTGGACAATCCTCCAGACGTCTTCACCGTCGTCTGGTCGTAAGCCCAAACGTCTGATTCTGGAAAAATTTCCCAGAATCAGAGCTCCTCTCGCTCTTCGCCCGCGACGCACGGTCGCGCCGCACCTCGTCCGCCTACTGCTCGAGCTGCAGCAGCCCCTCCACGACACTCCATGCCCGCTGCTCCCCCGCCGGTCGGCCCTAGCTGCCCCAGCAAGCTCGAGCCCTCACGGTCGAGCGTCTCCTCCCTCGCGCAACACCTCCTCCTGCACACTTGCCGCGGCCGCTGCTGCCACCGCTCGCTTGCTCTCGCACCAGCTGGGAGAAGAAGAAGAGGGACACGAAAGGGACGAGGGTTAGGGCCTTTTTAGGCCACGTGGGGAGAGAGAGAGAGAGCACTGCGCCCTACAGGAGGAGAGAGGGAAAAAGAGGAAAGAGGGTGGCGGTTGCAGGTCTGCACGCGCATGCGCGCAGATGCAACCCCGTACGCCACAGAAATTTAATCCCAGACGTCTGGGCCACCTCCCTGACGTCTTAAAACCGTCTTGAAGCCATGTTCGTAATAAGACTTAAGGTACCTAGGGCTATTAACCTTCTCGATTGAGCCCTAGGTGCCAACTTCAGAAAAAATTAGACCTAGGAATTGAGCCAAATTAGGGTTTCCATCTTTAGGGTTTCAAGAAGACACGGTTGCTTGATTTAAAAAAGAATTGATTTCCCACATCGTGTGTCACCTATGCCTTGATTGAATTGATCTAATCACGAAGACCCTAAAAGAAGGCTCTAATAATCTCTTGAATTACTAAAATTTGGGATTTAATAACCTATTTGCAAACCACTTAGGGTGATTTTGGGTTCTTTACCCAATTCATCATAAACTTTAGGGTAGGTTAGGTGAAATTGACGCACCTTGTGGGTTTACCAACGTCCAAATTAGGTCACAAAACACAATCAATTCTAAAGTTCAAGTGAAATTCAAGGCACATATTCAGGAATAAAATTGGTAGACTTAAGGGTCATGCTTGCTCGGTCTATTCTCAATGACAAGGAAGGTCAGGTGGGGGAAACCTTGTTATCGATGGGGATGCTCTATCGTGTAGGGGTCTTTGCGGGGCTCTCCTTTCCTGGTTGCCCAAGTAATTCTTGGGTGAGTGACTTTTTGATCAAGTGGTATCATCTGCCTCGAACCTCCTTAGTCATCCAAAGATTTTTAGGTGCCTCAATTGGGTCTATCATGCATTCTGTCCCTCAGCTGGTTCCATAGTGCATGTTCGGGAGGAGGTCCTTAAGACCACCCTTGAGACCTCCATTAGCAATCCGTTCTCATCGAGGCCAAGCCTCGAACCACTTGTTTGTGCTACCAACCAACCAGATTGACATCTCTTCCTACCTTTTTTCTTCTGAGCCCAGATCTCCTTCATCTGCATCCATGGAGAATCATGAAGAAGAAGAACCCAATCTCTAGAATCAGCTTCATCGCCTTAATGATCTGGTTCAGGCATTCATGAACCCACCGCAGCATCCTCAGATGCGAGATCATTACAATCGCGCTGCGGTGGTGATCGAACCCAGGGTGCAAATCCTAGCTGGAGGACCTGATACTGAACTCAAGCTGAAACTGATTCATGCTATCCCAAAATTTCACCGCTTGAACTCCGAAGATCCCTTCCAGCACATCAAGCAGCTGAAACATCTTCGGGCCACCTGTTGAAAATTGGGACATCCTGCTGATTTTGTAGCAATCATAGGACTTAAATGACTTGACTTAAGTTAAAACCTAACATAATTGTAATGTAATCCATGCATAAACAGCATACATTGCATCTTTGCTATTTTATTTAGATATGCATAAAATAATGTTATAATGTACTGATTAGTGCATTATTTGGGATTGTAGGCAATAAGAAACTCAGAAGACGGCCTGAAGATGGATCTGAAGCAGGGAAGAAACCAGAGTTGCAGTAGAGCTAGATCAAAAGTTTGGAATAAAGTTGGGATGAGGTATACTACCTTACTAAGTGGGATTTTAATGCTTAGATTAAATTATGAAGAATATTAGGACATCCCTACAGTTATCCCTAGCATTAGGACAACCCTATCCCTATACTTAGTCTCTAGGATAATTCTATCCATGTCCCTATCCCTAAGCCACCTCCCTATTAGGCTAATTTAGTTGAAAACCAAAACATGGATAGTGCTATCATGCCCCTATCCACATTATCCTAACTCTTGTCCTCCTTCTTGGATACCCTTATCCCTAAACCTATATTCCCCTACTTTAGCCAAAACCTGGATAACGCTATCTACATTCCCACTATCCACTATCCCTATACCCAACCCTCTTATCCCTAACCCAATTCCCACCTTAGAATCCCATCCAGATCCCTTTCTCCCAATTAGCTCAATTGGATGTAATTGGGTCAGCCTTGTTCTTCTAATTAGGTCTAGATGAACTTGATTAGGTTAACCCCAATCTAATTAGACTCAGACTAGTCTAATTGGACTCAGCCCCAAACTCAATTACCTAACCTACATTCAATTGGGTGCATTCCTACTTGATTAGGTGCACCTAAATCCAATTGGATCTACCCTGGATCCAATTGATCCATCCCTACCTATTCAAGTCTAATTAGGCTCAGTAGAACCTAATTAGGGTTAGACCTGAATCTGATTGATTCAATCAACCCAAGCAAGTCCAATTGGATCTACTTAGTCCAATTGGCTAACCTAAGACTTTCCTAAGAACTTAATTAGGTTCTCACTAAACCCAATTAAACTTAGCTAAGTTTAATTGATCAACCATCTAGTAATAGGTTACACTTAAACCTATTTTTAGATACCTACATAGGACCAACCTAGACCTACCTAGAAGTGGACCAAGTGGTCCACTTGACTACCTACCCACGGCTACACTTAGCCACACATTCATGCACACACACACACACCCACACACACACACACTCACGCACCATCTAGAGTCTTCTCTAGATGGAGCCACCTTTGGTTGCCAAAAATGGCAACCAAGAGAGTCCACTCTTAGATCCACAAAATGTGGATCTAAGAAGACCACTTCCCCAACCATCTTGATGCCAAGATGGAGGTTCTTCTAGAGAACTCCAGAGTTCTCTTGAGAGCCAAGCCAAGGGCCTATGTAAAGACCCCTTGGACGGCCACATGCCCCCCATCTAGCCATTCACCTTTAGCTCCATTCCATGTGCACCTCCATCCACGAGCTCCATCACCATCACCACTCCCACCTCCACGCCCAAGGCTAGAGGATCGCTCCACCACCTCTCAAGAGGTCGGCCTACCCACCATTGGCCGCCCCTCTTTCTCCTTCCTACCACCTCAAGCTCCACAAGCCATTGAAGACCACCTCCACTGCCCTGAGTTCTCGTAGATAAGTTGTTCTTCGTAGTGTAATCTCCGCATTAAATTCCTGCTTAGTAGTGTAGCCATCCTCTACCTGAATGATGCATGCGTAATCTTTCATAGATACACGCATGCATCCATTTTCTGCTAGCTAGAATTCTTGCTTTAATCATTCTTGTACAAGCTTTGCTCAACAATTGATTGTAATGACAATATTTGTGAAGGAAGGAAATCATCATTTTATCTATCTCTATTATGATCATGAGTTGCCTGATTTAATTGCCTATTACATTGCAACAAGTTGTAGGTTCCTGAATACATAAACGACCTTGCGATTGACGTATTTTCTGTTAATAGCCATCACAAAGATAGAATGGTGCGTACTAGTACACATATGTTCACATTCATTGTTTACTTGCCACACGCACACATAGTTAGGGTCAACAATGCGACTGACAAGACTTACATTCACAGGCATGGAACCAGCGTACGATTATAAGCAAGTAGTAAAAAGATCAAAATCAATTTCGCTTTTCTAAACACCTCCGTGAGATCGACCGGGACTCACCGTCTCGTTAATTAAAATGTTTTGTTCTAAATTAAGGACCCAGCTGAATGTAACCCGATAAGGGAACAACATTAAAGTACAAATCAGAAGAGGTTATTTGTATAAAGAATATATGCATATTGCATTTATGAATAAGATTTTTATCAAGAAGATGCATTAAGGATTATCCTCTAGTTGATTCCTGTAATTTGGAATCCAGTACAAAATTTCACACTCATACGTAGATTTTGCAATGGATTCACTGTAAAGACTCATAAACGCCTTTAGTCTGTTGAGAGGGAGTGCTGCTTCTTTTCCTGAACTCCTAGACAGTGTTTAGGGAGTTAAGCGAATCTTATTCTAAAAATCCACCAAATAGTGTGAGAAGAGAGTAGAGTGTTACTGGTACTCTAAGATTAGTGTAAGGAATCTTGAATTATGGATAATTAGGTGATGATACTCAAAGTTAGGCACAGTTTCACTCTCAGTCCCCGCATATAAATTTTGTGTGAATTTTTGAGAGCCACCAACTAAGGCAAATACGTAGAGATCGAGTTCTAATACAACTAGGACTAAGGTGGATGGTTACGACAATTCTTTACGAAATCCTCGGCTGAAGGAAGGGTATTAATGTCAAGGTCAGGAATACGCTATCCTATCCATTCCTTCCTGGTGCTAAGAGTAGGCAATTCCACCAAATAAGCCACTCGATATCCTCTTGAACACTACCAATCCCTAATAATGCCTCCAAAATAAAATTCGCATATGTTATGTGCCGTATTGAGTTGTGTTGAAAAAATATATTGAAGAAAATTTATTATTATTATAAAAAAAAGAAAAAATAAGAAGGAAAAAAATATATATAGAAAAAAATTATTAAAAGAAAGAAAGAAAAAAGTGAGGAGTTTATGAGTACCTTAGTATTTATTTCAATTACATTGAGGCAGCATTACTCACCACAATTGCGATCCACCAAATATGGCCTTAACCTACCTTTTTTGTATTCTTGACCGCCCAAATACTGGTTGAGGGATTTTGGCTTAGTGTTAGGGTCATTGGAACTCTATTAAAGTGTTAATGCCATGTGAAACCATCAAATATAGATTATATGTATAAATTCGGTGAGATTGTGAGCTCAAAAGAAAAAGGAAAAAGAAAATAAAAAAAAGAAGAGAAAAGAAAAGAAAAGAGAGTGAATACAAAGGAACCAAAGAGAGCATAGATTTTCTGCAGTACTAATCTCTATGTAGCACCAAATGAGATTGAGCCACAAAATACACACCTATTTGTCTTAGACATTTTCTACGTAGGCTAAAAGCCTAGGTGGAAATCATAGAAATCTTGTATACCCCTAGAGAAGAAGTTTGCCTATCCCATTAGAATTTTACTAAGGGTCAAGTATAGGCTTTAGGGGCGAATCGACTTTTCACTCAAATCCGTTACAAAAGCTACATAGTTGTACTTTCACAATTGTTTGAATTTCTAGGTTATAGGATGAAAATGAAAAGTAAAAGAATCTCTAATCCGATGCTTGATAAAAATAATCAGTCTTTTAGGGACCCAGTTGTAGATAACTTAGTTTTGCATTTGCTAGGTACTAGCAAATTTAGGCATGGGGGTATGATTGCGTAGCAATCATAGGACTTAAATGACCTGAATTAAGTTAGAACTTAGCATAATTGTAGTGTAATCCATGCATAAACAACATACATTGCATATTTCTTGTTTTATTTAGATATGCATAAAATAATGTAATAATGTACTGATTAGTGCATTATTTGGGATTGTGGGCAATAAGAAGCTCAGAAGACAGCCTAAAGTTGGATCTGAAGCAAGGAAGAAAATAGAGCTGTAGCAGAGCTGGACTGGAAGTTTGGACTAAAGTTGGGATGAGGTATACTAACTTACTAAGTGGAATTTTAATGCTTAGATTAAATTATGAAGAACATTAGGACATCCTTGCACTTATCCCTAGCATTAGGACAACCCTATCCCTATCCTTAGTCTCTAGGATAACCCTATCCATGTTCCTATCCCTAAGCCACCTCCCTATTAGGCTAATTTAGTTGAAAACCAAAACATGGATAGTACTGTCCATGCCCCTATCCACATTATCCTAACTCTTATCCCCCTTCCGGGATACCCTTATCCCTAAACCTCAATTCCCCAACTTTAATCAAAACTGGATAACACTATCTAGATTCCCACTATCCACTATCCCTATACCCAACCCTCTTATCCCTAGCCCAATTCCCACCTTAGAATCCCATCCAGATCCGTTGATATCCCAATTAGCTGAATTGGGGGTAATTGGGTCAGCCTTGCTCTAATTAGGTTCAGATGAACCTGATTAGGCTAACCCCAATCTAATTAGGCTCAGATTGGTCTAATTGGACTCAGCTCCAAACCCAATTACCTAACTTACATCCAATTGGGTGAATTCCTACTTGATTAGGAGCACCTAAATCTAATTGGGTCTACCCAGGATCCAATTGATCCATCCCTACCTATTCGAGTCCAATTAGGCTCAGTAGAACCTAATTAGGGTTAGACCTGAATCTGATTGATTCAAATCAACCCAACAAGCCTAATTGGCTAACCCAAGACCTTCCTAAGAACCTAAAATAAGTACTTGTTTTGAAAGGTATTCAAGACAAAGACCAAAGTATAGATTTAATGCTCTTACATATGTACATTATATAAATATAAATATAAATATATAAATATATTTTTGATTTTTGATCTTTAAAAGATTAGTTAAGAAATTCACAACTCTTTAAGCTTTTAAATTTACATATAAATAGTAAATAAGTTCTCTAAAATGATTTTCTTCCCAAAAATTCTTCTCCTTATGAATGGATTCTTCTCAAAATATAATCCCCCCATAAAGGGAAAATATTTTATTTTTTTTATTTTTATATTTTTATGGCTTTTAATTTTTCAAATTTTTATGCATTTCAACTTTTTAAATTTTTAGGGTTTTTCAAAAAATGTATTTCTTTTGTCTAATACTACACTTAAAGTATTAAAATTCACTTTACACCCTTGATTAGTGAATATTTCGTGCAAGAAAAAGTGATTTAAAGTTGTTGCGTTGCAGAAAATCCACTGTTATATAATTTAACCGAAACTTTGGTGAGTCCTGAGTCGAACACAAGGAGGCTATGTTCGATTTTGGAAATCTGCATTGGTTTATTTTTTTTTGTATTTTCTATCTAAGAAATCGGATCAGAATATTTCTAACTACTTTATTTTATTCTACTTGTAGAAAAATAGAGAGTGAAATTACTTCTACATAAATCTAATCAAATGTTTATTACAAACTATTTGCTACAAAACTACTGTGGGAAATTGAAATCTAAACTAGAAAGTAGTAAAGAGATACAGGAAGAGAAGTTATCCTCCTTGACGACTACTTGGAGGACGAACCAGTTGAACAATGCTTGGAAGACGAGGAACGAAGATGGTGGACAAAGCTGGATGAATTGGGGATGAGGTAGAATGTCATCATCGTGGGATCCACTTCCAGAACGGGGGCACAAGGATTGCTAGTGGGAGCTCTGTGAAGGTGATGAGATGTATGAATTCCAAAATTTTTGTTTACTCTAACGGAGCAACCTGTAGCTTGGGAGCACTAGATTGAGCTTTAGAACACTTATTCTTAACTCTTAGGAAAGGTGAAAAGAGAAGGAAGGGATCAAGAACATGGAGGGGGTGTAGGGGTCCTTTTATAGTGGTGTGGCTTTGAATTTAATGGCCAGGGGTTTAATGATGCATGCATCCGTTGGTAAAGGCAGATGTAGCCGTTGGTGCAAGGAGGGAGAGCCTTTGGATCTTGATTGCATAGCTAAGATAGTGTGCTTTTAGCCATTTCAAATCACACGAGTGGTTTAGATTGCACGCATGGACGTCCAACCGTTGGATCGCACATGAATGGTTCAGATCGCATGCCCGTTGCACTGTTGAGAAGGTACGTTAGATTGCATGTGGAATCACACGTGATTGCGCATGTTTGTGGATCAAGTAAATCCAACGCACCACGTTGACACCTCCATCACCACTCATCTTTGATTGGGTGGCCCAATTTCGCTCGTGCTTCTTCGTGGATTAAATTCGTTCAGCGCGGATCGAACTCGCACCCCACGCTCTCGATAGAATACTCGCCCGCTATGCTATCTCCGTGGGTTGTTGCGCTTTTGAATTTCCTCCATGCATTTTGATGAGACTCATCATGGCTCCTAATTATCACTAATTAACTAGTTTCCCTAGCTAATTAACTAAGAATATATTAATTACAAGGTTAATTATACTATAGGGGTTAAAACACCAATGGCCTTCAAAATAAGTTAAAAATACAAAATTAAAGATCAATTAATATAAATAATAATTTAATTAATAATTTGGACTCAATTAATAAGCATTTAGCTTGCTATTTAGTATTTAAACTAACTTATTTTATGACCTAAGTACTTAATTAACCCATTTAATTATACAAGCTAAAAAGGAAAAAATGTAATTTCGAGGCATAAATACAATATTTACCTAATTTATAATAACATATAAAAGTTGAAAAATAAATAAATTAAAATAAGCCTTAAAACTCATTATTTATATTTTAGTCCCTAGCTTTCATTTCAAGTGAGTCCTTTTTATTTACAATAGGTCCTTTTATTACATAAATACCCCTATGAGCACAACCCTTCTTCTTCTTCAGCTATGGACGGTCAAAGACGGCTGGTGTTTAAATCGCACAGTCACTGCATATCTAACGTCAGAACCTCGTCGCAACTGCCGCCCAGCCTCCGTTCACCACCTTCTTCCATCTGATGGTCCAGATCATCTATTAATCCTATTTAACCTAGGAGAAGAAGCTCGTCGGCATTGGAGACGACGCCAGTTGTTTCCATGAACCTAGACCTAATGCCATCCAGATTAAACTCCCCTAACTCCCAACTCTACTTATAAATAGCCTTGATCTCCGCCGATTCCTGGTTAGCGACCCCAACCCTCTTCCCCAATTGCGGTCGTTCATAGGCTTTTCTTCTCTTCATTCGGCGACTTCAACCTCCCATCTCTGGTCTTCTCCAAGGAGAACGACTACTCTCCTGCCTCTGCTGTCCACTGCGCCTTCGGACGAGGCCACGACCTCAACTCTCCTTCTTACACGTCACATTCATCCTCTGCTGGAGTTCTTCCTCTGCTCCTCTAATTTTGTCCTCTGTTATGGACTTTAATGGAGATCTTTGATCCCCTTTCATCCAAGTAATGGTAAAGTAGCTTAGATTTTAGTTTACTTTAGATTTAGCTAGTTAGTTAGGTAATTAGAGTAGTGTTTATGCTAGTTTTCATGTCGTCTTCTGATGATAACATCATCATCGTTTATATCTAGCTTTATCTAGTCATATTCCATCATTAAATGCTCCTATATAACTGCCAGAGAACCATAATTCATTGCATAATTATTCTGAGAGAAATACAGTAAAATAGTGGTAAAAATGCAATTTTAACATCATATCTTAATTGCAGAACAATCACGGGATTTCTCAAGGGTTAATTAAAAGTTAAATGGTCTTAAATGTCCAACAAGTGGATCCGTGCAGACAGGAATGAGTTTTCATGCATTTTAGGAATTAAATGACATCTGAAATCCTAAAAATAGACCCTCTTGATTCACTGAAGTTTTGGTCAGAATAAAATTCACATAAACCCTCTAAAAATCATAGAAAAATATTCTCTAGGGTTTGGTATGCTTAATTTGACCATCAGAACCCATTTTGACTTAAAATAGAGTTTCAGACAGATAGTTGCCCTAATTTAGATTTTTACATAAATTACCTAATCAAACTTGGTCAAAACTTAAATCCAACTTTACCGTTGGATTTCTTGGGTCTAAATTAGTTTTGTAACAAAATTTGGACCCAATCTGAGGTCATCTTGACCTAGTTTGCAATTTGATCCTGTCTGACTCTTTTCTCTCACACACATGCCCCTAACTTTCAAAATCATTATAAAAAGGCCCCTATCTTTGTCATCACTCTTTGCACATAGGTCCCTCCACCATTATCATGAAGGAATCCTTCTCCAACGACCTTTGATTTAAGAGAACTCCTTCTTTGATCAATGAATCCCTTCCAAAATTGGAAGGGAGATTCCCTTTGGAGTTCTCTTTCCAACACACTCGACCATGAATCCTATAACTTTCCCAATCTCTCATGCAAATGTATGAGAGATTGGGGTGTCTCTTAGGTTTCCAACTCCGGCGAACCTTCCAAGGTTGAAACGATCACCTAAGCCCTATAAAAGGACCCAGGTTGCAAGGCCGAGTCCCTTAGCAAGGTTTGGGGCCAAAAACTTCTTCATAACCCTACCTTCGACCCCTCTCCGACCAAGCTTCGGTGGTCCTCTTCGTATCCTTCATCCACGGCCCCAACCGTCAAATTGGAGGCACAGCTATCCTCCCCTCCTTCCTCCGACGGTGGCCAGCCAAAGCTCCGTCATCCTAGCTCTCTGTCTTCGCTGACATCTCCCTCCGGGGAAGTTCTCTTCCACGGCATTGGCCAATCAAAGCCAGCACCAATTCCTATCTATTTCATCCTTAGATTAGGTCCTTTAGTTTCCTCATCTCCCCTACTCTCTTCTCCTCTATCTAATCTTCAAATCCGACCATTGACGACACTGATCACCTTCATCTCCTCCATCTCCGACGACCACTCCGGCGAGGGTTTCCATCCGCTTCTCACGACCATTCCCCTCACCAACTAGTCCACAAGCTCTGTCGTGCCACCCTCCACAAAATCCCTCTATCTATTCGTCTTCCCATCCACCCAAAACACCCACCGAATAACCCACCTTTTCACGACCATCCCCATCACCGTTCGGCCACTACACTTGCTCCCACGCCACAAAACCACCACCACTGCATTCCTCGTCCATTGACGACCCTCTTGAGCTTTTTAACCGAGGCGAGAAGCCCGTGTTCTTGTAATTCAGGTGCCAGCTTCAGCTGCCATTACCGAGAAGCTTCATGCTTGCTTGAAGCTCGCTCCATCTCTTGATAGCTCCAGGTTCCTACTTCAGGAGGCGTGGAACTCTTCCCGGAATGCACGTGGAACAACGAATTAGGACGTCGACTGCCCTCATGCTCCAATTGGCGAAGAAGCTTCAGCCGCTGTTGCAGGTGAAGATAGTGCGGGACTTTAGTCCCACATCGTGAACCACCGAGCAAGAGCTGTGAAATAAATTGGAAAAGTGAATAAGGCTTACCACCTCAAGACACTTGAGGGGTGAGGTCCCCCGCACACCCCTTCACGCCTCACCCGTGACACCACCACACGGGTCTGGTCCGATTACCCTCCTAAGCCTCACACCTCAGCTGCTACCCACTGCAGGTAACCCTAGTCCCAGGTACTCTCTAATCCAAACCCGAATACCCAGTTATCCCTAGAAGAGGAAGAAGAAGAGAAAGAGAGAGAGTAGGGTAGGGGAGGGTTTTGTTATGGAGAAGAATGGCTAACATTTAGCCGTTTGAGAAGTTGTTCCCCCTGTGTGTGAGAAGAAGAGGAGGCTGAAGAAGAAACCAAAGGAAGGAAAGAAGAAGAAGAACAACAGAAGAAAAAGAAAGGAACACTATAGCAACGTACTTTAAGTTGTCTGATTGTAAAATCAGATGTCTGATTATCTGTTCCTTCATTTGATTATATTCAGTAAATACTATATATGTGTTAGCCTAATAATTGGTGATCCAAATCAACATTATTTTATTTTAAATGTCTTTTTGCCTCATTAGATTCTTGATATACTCATGTGCTACATTGAATATTAGTTTTGAGTAATTATTCGTGCTCATTTATATTATTTGTTGAGATTAGCGCCTGAATTTCATATTTACTCCCTGTGTTCGACCTCGGATACTCTTTTGAATTCGAGTTTTAAATTGTATTTGTTGATGAGCGATTTTGGTCTGTACTACAATATATCAATCTTAAATATCGATTTCGCGCATCAAACATCTTCCACAGCTCTGGCGAGCCAATTCCGGCTTGTCGAGCTTCCCTTCATCTCCTAAATCACTTGTTCACATTCCCTATCTTTTCGCGGTCATTCTCCATTTCTTTTATCATCGATTGATCACCTAACACACCTAATCACTCCACTTGCACTAGATCACCTCCACTATCTATGGAGGAGGGTCCTAAGCTCAATCCACACCCAATGAGGGTCCTCCATCACCTACAATTCACTTTAGAGTCCTATTCTACTCTTTAATTAGCTTGATTACCACCTGTATTCAAAATGCCCAAACCCCTTACCAACCTCTTAGCTGCTGTCAATGGCGAGCTCAGAGGAGGTGTACCACCTAATTCCACATTCATAGAGCATCACCACACCTTCTTTAATCTTTCCCCTCACTCAATTGAGTGAGATCAACTACTCCGAGTTCACACGAACTTAGATTTGGTTCTCGGAGTATTCATTGATTAATTCATGAATCTAATCATTAATTGTGTTAATTGAGACATTCTTGAGATTCCTTGTGACCTCAGGAATCGATCAAGATTCTCATTTAAGTGTTTCACGGAGACTTGGCCTCGAGCGACTTAAGTCAGCCTTCACCGGAGCTCTGGCGAGCTCTGACGACCTCAAATTGAGCCTTAGACTTCCAAAATCCCTGAGAAGCTCCGGATCAATTTATTTTGATGAAAAGATCAGATTCCACTCATTGAATCTGAGTTTTGATGATTGAATGCTTGGATTGAATGTTATCTTCTCCAACTTCAGCGAAGTTGAGGAGAAATTCATTGGGGTTTAGATTTTGGATAGAGGTTTATAAGCACAAGATGAACATCTAGGATCTTTTCTAAGTGTCAATTAGGTCTGAGGATCCTTGAAATCATCTGTCGAACACATCTCCATTCAAATTTAGGCGGCGAAACCAGAGAGCATGGTTGGAGTTATCAAAACATGATTTTGATGTGTCGACTAGATTCCTAGGATTGAATTAAGCCTATTTAGACCTTAAATTTGAATTTGTATGCTCTGATTTAGAAAGTCAACATTTGATCTTCAAAGGTCAACTCTCCTTCGATTGTGGTGGTTAAGCGATTAAATTTCAGATTTGATGGGTTATTTGGATTCTTGTGAGTTGAATCATTTGAGACTTAGTTGAATGAGTTGATTGAGATTTAAACGTGATTTCAAACTCTGAAAAGTTTGGGTTCCAACTGAAACCCAAAGCTATACTAGGTGATCGTGTTGAGATTTGAATCCAAATATAGCCTAGATTAGTTTCAATTGGTCTCCTTAATCGATCTGGATTGTTAGTTGAGGTTCTAATCCATTTATTAGGTTGATTCAAGTCTGAAACTAGTGCTTGTGCACTGAGAATTGATCTCTAAAGCTTCTGGAGCTTTTGAAGCTCTTTCTCAGCTCAAACTCTCTCCCAAATCTATGGAAGCATCTTCTGAACACTTCTGGACTCTTAACTGAGAGTATTTTAAAGTCTTCAGGTCAATAGACCTGAATTTCCTCTTTTGAAGCTCGTTCCAGCCATGGCAACAATGCCTTATTCTCCTTACAAATTTGTCGATCAGATGAGATCCAAGCACCAAATTGGTGCTAAAATTGTGAAGTTGAGACCTTCAGCTTTCCATCGAGCTTTCGCTTGCTCGATTTGGTAACCTATACTGGCTGGAATCTTCATTCGAAGATCTGGCTTAAAGACGCTGCACTAAAGGAGATCTGTCAATGTTTGATCCCACATTGTGATCAGAAGAGTGGTCGCACACATATTTAAGGTTATTGTGAACCTAACGCTTCAGTCATCAAGCGTTGGGTTTACGATACCTTTTGACCATTTGATCTTTGAGCACGTGCGTGCACGTGCATGCGTGTGTGTGTGCGCACCTATGTCTGCATGGGCCTGGGTGGGTGTGAGCGGATCTATGGGCCTGGTTGGGCCTAATACTATTTAATCTAATAGGCTAAAATCCACCATTAATCGAACTAGGACCGCTTCGAGTAGGGTCTATTCCCACCTCTAGTGAGAGCTGTGTATCCCTGAAAGAATCGATCCACCCACTAAATAAATTTTTGTTAAGTGTTAAACGTGGGTTAAAGGGTTGAAATGACTAAGTGTGGAGAATGAGTGCATAGTAAGAGAGAGAATTAAAATTAAATGAGGAAATGATTGAGACAGAGAGACGTCTGATGGATTAATTGGAAGTCCAACTTTTACATTTAAGTCATTTAATATTGGAAAGAGATGTTTGACCGAAGGCTGAGAGCTAAAAGAGTGTTAGTGTTTGAGCATATTGTAACAAAGCATTTGATTTGTTTTGTAATTTTTTTTATGCCTTGTGTAAGCATTCAATGTAAACATTTTTTTCTTTGTTATTCAATGTAAAAACCTTTCATGTATATTTCTTTTCATCTAATGGAATAGTTGCATGTTTTAAATTTCAATTTCATGTGTAATTATTCATATGCTTAACATATTTTGTAATTATTGATCTAATTAATTAGGTAATTAATAATATTATGCTTTAGAATTAAAATGGTGAATTAATTAAGTTTATACCTCTCAATGAACGACTTGGACTTAACCAGTTAAAAGAATTAAAATCTAAAATGTTAGGTTAGCTTGACCCTATACTACAATTAACGATAATAATTTAATGATTCAAGTTAACCTAAGTCCATTATTTATGCAATTAATTAAGACTAATAACCTTAATTAACTATGTTGAGAATTGAATGATCACGCTCTCAGCCGTTGGATCTTGATCCAACGGTTGAGATTGCATCTTGATTTCATAAGGGTGCAGCGTGGGTGACGTGGCTTCTTGATGGCTGTTGGATTAAGATCCAACTGCCCAGAGCACATGATGAGAATGCAATAGAGAGGGGCGTGGCTTGCCTTGGACAGTTTGGGCGGTCCAGATGGTGCCACGTGGCACTGTCTGAGCCGTCCATCTTCTATTGCTCGTAGGTGGTGCCACGGATGTTGGTGGGTCGATTTTCACGTTATTCGGTTGCGATCGTCGATCCAGATCAATCCATGCACTTGGATTTGTTGTTTGAGGTTTGGATTTGCACCACTTCGTCTCTTGGCCTTCGATCTTCTTTAGACTGCATATAATGCTACAAAAGTCCGATCAAGGAAATTTCGAAGGTGTTGGGCTCCAATCATCATCTTGATCAGATTTGTACGATTGAATTTTCAATCCGAGACCCATAAATGTGTTGCCTTCTTCCTTGGTCACTAAAATAAGAAAATTAATACATAATTTACATAATCTAACCTAAATGCGATATGATGCATGTTATGCACTATTTATAAGGATGAATGCATCTACAAACCTAAGAACTGGCATAAATAGGCATTTTACCCTATATAATTATGTATTCATCACACTCCCATGCCTATCTTTTGGTAGTCCCTAGCAAAACTAAACTAATTGCTATGTATAAATAGAATTAGGATTTAATTATTTAGGCACTTGTTATTTCTCAACAATAAGAAATTTTTTGTTGTTGTTACAAAGTTTAAGGGCCTAAGTTACAAAGACTCAACAACGCCTGGATGTCTGCTAAAATGTAGACTGCCCAAGTGCTCACCTTATTTAGTACAAAAGCAAATACCTTTTTTTTCTTTTTCTTCTTTTCTAATTTTTTTTGGATTTTTGCATTTAGAGTTTTGGGGCAACTTTCTACTGCTACCCAACTCACCAAAGACTCGAGAAGAGCTTTAAGTACTAAGCATCTTATTATGAAAATGTGATAGACTCATTAAGTGGCAATTAGAACATACTTCAGGTTTCTACGACCCTAGGTGACCCTTAAAAAAAATTCTGTCTAAAGGTCTATCTATTCGACCGATAGCTTTCTCCTTACTTTTATTTTTATGGGGTAAACACATGGACGAACCCAGTGCATATCTCCCCGGATTATTCTAATTCCCCTCTTCTCCCTTAAGTGTGTGGGAATTATTTTGTGAATTTTGTGAGTTCAGCTCTGGACAACCGATTAATGGGGTGTCAAACCCACGACAACTTGCTATCCATACTCGTGCGGTGAAGTGTGGCTTATTTATTTTTTTCTTCTTTTCCTATTTTCATTTGTTTTTCTTGTTAGGTATTTTTCTATTATTTTTTTTCTAAGTAGGTGGCTTTCCTAATTTAAGATTTACCTAAAGGCAAGAGTCAATGAGAATGGGTCGCGTGGCTGGGCTCTAGACACCCGGCTATGAGGGTTTACTTATAGTAATGTGCCAGCCATACCACCCTAGAAAGTTAATTAGCTACCTAATTTCCATTGGAATCACTGAGAAGTGATTAAGTGCAAATAGTGTACAGATGCTTAGACTATAAGTCCCCTCAAATCAGAGGGTGGGTTGGTATGTCGTGTACTTATCACCCCAACTTATTAACCAATTAGAAATAAATTAAAGATGGTGAGGACTCGAGAAACAGGTTCACATTTTAGTGAACAGCTGAGCTAATTAAGCTTGAAGACCTGAAGAGTCTAAATATTTAGGTCCTATTGTATCATTTCGTAAGGTTGAAAAACTCATAATGCCTACGTTCTCTTTACCTAATTCTTATCAATTTTTTTTAACAGAATAAATTGAAAATTTTAACAGAGAAACAAAAGCTAACAAAAATTAATTCAGACATACTTGTATCCACCCTCCCATGCCTATCTGATGCATTGTCCTTATTATGAAAATAAAGGCATGAAAAAGGAAAAATAAGATATCACCTGAATTCCTTGATTACCTGATCAGCTCCAAAACAGACAATACAAGTGTTGATTTTACTGCCGTTAGCTAAGCGTGGTCCGACCAAAAACAGTTAGATCAAGGTCAAAGCAACCTTGTCTGAGATGGGTTCAGGAATAACACGGTCAACATAAAGTTTGAGTCGAGATTACTTGTCTGTTGACGTTGAAAGAATTACCCATCTTAGGGTCAGAGATTTCAATGGCTCCATTTGGAAGTATTCGATCAATAATGAATAGATTGTTCCACCTGGACCTAAGCTTGCCGAGAAAGAGCTTAAGTCGAGAATCAAAGAGCTAGACCCTCTAGTTTGGCTCAAAGCTCTTGCGAGAAATCATCTGGTCATGAAGAGCTTTGGTCCTTGCCTTATAGATCCTGGCATTCTCGTAGGCATCATTTCTAAGTTCCTCCAACTCAAATAGTTGGAGTTTCCTAGTCCTCTTAGCTAAGCTTGGGTCAAAATTACATTTCTTTATTACTCAAAATGCCCAATGTTCAACTTCTACGAGAAGATGGCATGCCTTGGCATGCACCAGACCGAATAGAGGCATGCTGATAGACGTCTTGTACGTTGTATGATAGGCCCAAAAAGCATCATCAAGCTTTTGAGTCTAGTCCTTCCTATCATGCCTAACCGTCTTCTGTAAGATGTTCTTGATCTCTCTATTGGAGACCTCGGCTTGTCTGTGAAGGTTTCGACAAAGGGGGGGTGAGATTTTCTTAATAAACAAAATAATGCGAAAATAAAAGATATCAATCACACAAAAAGAACAATCATAAGAACATAAAGTATTTTTAGATGAAGGCCTAAATTTGAGTAAAAACCACCACTTAAGCCTCTCGACTTAGGATTTCCCAATTGACCTAGTCGATCAAATCCACTAACCTTACTACTTCAATGAAGGTAGTACAACCTCTTACAGTAGCGTAACCTCAAAACCCCTCCTCTTCACGTGGAGTATTTTGTCTCACGAGGGAGATAGGAATTCGCAAGGCGAATACCCAAACAAAGAGAATTACAATATCCTATACAGCCACAAAGCAAATGTAAATCAACCTAACTTCTATAAGCAAAAGGACTTCCCTTAGATGGAAGTGGTGCGACGTGAAGTCAGCAGCATGATGGTGCTCTTAGATAGATGCTAGAGGGCTTGGAGAGCACCAGCACTTTCTTCTTTGATTCTAATCTCTTCTTGGACACAATATGAGTGAAGTAGTATTCTTAGGTGTATCTACCTAAGGAAGGGTGCTCCTTTATTTATAAAGGTCCTAAGAAGGCTTTGGAAGGCCTTGGAAGTCTTCTATAGCTGTTGAGAATAAATCCAAGGCAAATCAGGTCAAAATCAAGGTCATTTATGATTTTAATAGGGTCATTAGATGTTTGGATCTATTAGCAGACATCTGGGTCATCGTCTGATCTAGGGATTGGGCGTCTGATCTAAAAGGATGAAAGATCTGGACTAAGTTGGATCAAGATGGACGTCTAGGATTCAATTATAAGACGTTTAGGAGAATAATCAGACGTCTAATCCTAAGATGGTTTCCTTCTTGTTTTCACAAGATCGAAATAGGGTTCTAGTGATAAGTTGCACAGACGACAGATCAGACGGCTACGTCTGGATGTCTGGAAACACAAATCACTACAGGAATGGATTTCCTGAGGCTAAACGGCTATTAGGCCAGAGAAGAAGTGATATGGGTCAGATCTTAGTCTAACGTCTATTTATCAGACATCTGGGATACTCTATGGACGTCTGAAAATGATGTAAATCATATTAAGGGTTAATCCTCAACGATTAAGTCTGACAGGCTAATGGTCTTCTAGTTGGACGTCTGCCAAGGTCATCCAACATCTTCTAAGACATCTAGACTAAGGGCTGGATGTCTGAAAGTGGCAGATAGAGAGTAGTTTCCAGCCTAAATGTTTTGGACGTCTGATCAAACAGTCAGACATCTTAAAGTTTACGATCAGACATTTGATGTCCAAATTGGACATTTGATCAGGTGTTTGATGCCTAATTTGGTTTTCTAAGTTCTCTACGAGATGTTTAAGTATCCTAGGATTGTGTATGTGATCCTAGGACTACTATAGGATAATCTAAGCAAATAAATAATCTAGGGTAAATAATCTAAGCAAGAAAAGAGCAAAGAACAAAAAGATACAAATACAAAATATAAGATAGACAAACATCTATCCTATTCTTCATCTTTTTGTCTTCAAGCTCTCGCTTCACGTGAAGCTCCTTCTCCTCCATCAAGCTCCTGCAATTCACCGTGGATGCAAGCTTGAGCTCCTTCATAGTTGTAATCATTTTCATTTATCCTGAAACTATGACTTAAATGCAAATATTAAATAACAAGTGTTTTGTTATCATCAAAATTAATGATTGTGGTGCCCTTGCACCAACAATCTTCCCTTTTTTGATGATGACAAAATCATAAATATCAATCCAAAAAATTCTCCCCCGTTTTGACATTATCAAAAAGGTTTAATTAATTTTAGTTATCCTATACTACCCTTTCCAACATTGTAACGAACGCGTGCCCCAGACGCCTTTTAAGACGTCTGGGAGGTGGCCTAGACGTCGGACCAGACGTCTGGGATCACATCCAGACGTCTGACCAGACGTCCGGGATCGTTTACAGACGTCTGGAGAACAGTTATGTTCACACGGGAGATTCGTCTGCGCGCCTGTGCGCGCAGACCTGCGATTCCTCTCTCTCTCTCCCTCTCTGCGGCTGCAGGCGCGCTGCGACCACCTTCTCTCTCCTCCTCGCGCGGCCTTAAAAGGGCGCGCCACCCCTCCCGTCTCCACCATCTCCTCCTTCTCCTTCCTGTGCGCGAGAGCGAGCGGACGCGAGGGCGGCAGCGGCAGCCGCAGTGAGCGCGGAGGAGGTGCGGCGTGCGAGGGCGGGGCTCTGCCGTGAGGGCGAGCTCGCCGGAGCGGCTTAGCCGGCCGACGGAGGGCGCAGGGGGCGCGGAGCGACGCGGAGAGGGACCTGCTGCGGGCTGAGCAGCAGACGCGCGAGGTGCGACGCGGGCGGCGTCGCGAGCGGAGGCCGAGCAGGGTTCTGATTCTGGAAAAATTTCCAGAATCAGACGTCTGGGTTGATAGCCAGACGGCAAGGTCGACGTCTGTAAGATCATACAGACGTCTGAAAGGTGAGTTTCCGCTTTCTTCTTCCTTCTTGTCGACTGACCGTACTGAGGGAGGGGGGTTGGCTGTGTGCAGGTTCGCTGCTTCGCCATCCCTTTGCGAATCAGACATCTGGAAGTTGTACCAGATGGCGGGAGTGATCTACAGACGTCCGTGTGGACCATCGGACGTCTGGGGTATAGGACAGACGTCCCCGCAGACTTCTGGACGTCTGGGAAACCACGCTGAACAGGTAATTCTCTGATCCACTGTTTAAGACGTCTGGAAGGAGTTCCAGACGTCTGATTTTGCACAGTATCGTCTTTCTCGACCCGTTTAGGGCCCGTTTGGGCTCCGTTTTCCGCGATTCGAGTTACGTTCGTTTCAGAATTAATTCCTCTACCCGTCTACAGTAGCTATACACTATTTTGAGACACGCCTTGTGTTTGATCCTTGTGATAGAACCTCGTTCGGTTGCAGTCTTGAGAGTCGCGGAGGCACGCGGGATTCCCGATCACGCCCCCATTACTCCCGTTGTACCTGGTAGAGTGGCTTAAGTTATTTTTAAAATATGTTAAAGTATGGAACCATAACTAGAATCTAGGACATTGCATGAATCCTAGGAATGAGAAATGTATGGAATGATAGCTCCTAGGTGATGCATGAATCCTAGGGCTGGAAAACTAGTTGTATGCTAGATCCTAGGATGTGGCATGAATCTTAGGATGGAAAAACTAGTGGAATGTATAATACTGCAGTCTTGGAGAAATGGAAAGGAATATAAAGCTGCCTGTAATTTGAATTAACAGCTGCCTGTTATGAATAAAGAAACATGTTTGAGATCATGGATTTTGAGAACGTGAATCTGGAAAGTGAAACATATGATGTTCTGAGATAAAGAGCTGAAACCCTACGGGGAATTAGGAGTGGAACTCCTGGAAAGAAAAAGGAATGGAACTAAGATGTAGTTTGTACTGTCCCTTGGGTACGCAGTACCAAGGGAAGTACCTGTACCTGTTTAGTGCAGAGTGGGGCCAACCACCCCAGGGACCCGGGGTTAGGATTGGCCGCTCTGTACCGACTTTCTGGCCCTCGTGTACGTAGTACCGAGGAGAGCTACTAGTGTTAGGAGAGTACTAGCTACCCCACGGGCCCCGGGGTTCTGCTAGCCTCCTTCACCGACTTGTTAGGCCCACTGGGGCAAACCAGGGTAGTCAGGCGAGGGTGCGCGGACTGTGGAGGGGCAAGGCCCCGGTTTGGTTACTGTGGAGGGGTTGGACCCCTGTTACTGAGAGGGCTCTGCCCTGGTTCCATGCTGTGCTTTGGGCGCACCCGTTAACGGAAACGACTGACCGCGTGCCAGTGCGGGCTAGCTACCTGTGCGTTTATCGCGCGTGCCGTAGTCACCGTTACGTCTGTCAGTGACCTTGGGGTGGTTGACTGAGGGTAGGATCACCACGGGGGACTCTCCCGGCCAGGAGAGCACCACGTGCTACTTCTACTTTTGGAAAAGACTGCAATCAAGATCGTTCCCACGAGGACATTCGAGATCAAGTAAAGGATCTGAGAAATAAATGAAATAGTGAGAAAAATTGAAAGATGTGAATAAAGGAAGTAATAGAACATAACAGCTACTGTACACTCTACTGTTGCCTTTAGTTAGTTTGCCACTCTACTCAGCGTTTTGCTGACGTGTTACACTCGTTACCTTTTTCAGGACCAGGTGTTGAGCAGCCAGGGTCGGCGGCTGCAGAGGACGCTGGGCCGAGTAGGGTCCAGTAGAGTTACCACAGCCTTTTGTACCTCTTTTGTTTCTGTTCTAGTGAGTAGTTTTGTTTCCGCTGTACCTTCTTTACCTGCAGTTTCTGTTATATGATAAATGCTGTTTTACCGTTGTGGTGGTACCTACTGTAGTAGTTTCTTTCCTTACTGCTGTACTTTCTTACTGTTAGTTATATTCATGCTGAATGTGGTTTATTTTACTGTCTTTTGGTTACTTCCTCGTTGGACGACTAGGTCTTGGGATTAGTCGAGTCGGTCCGGTTCTTGTGTCTCGTAGGGACTCGGGAACCGGGTCGTTACAAACATGCTCTTCTAATTTACTCTTTTTGACATAATAAGATAGCTATTCATTTATCCATAAACTCCTTTCTAATAGAAATATAGCTATGTTCATTTAAAACCTCCCCCTTAATGATGGACAAATAGCTTATCAAATTTTAATTCTTCCTATCAAAATGCTATAGATAAAAAGCTAGGGTAAATATTTTACCTCACTTACCAAGACCAATAGTGTGGCCCAAATGGAGGTTGCCAGAATGGATGGGGCTCCCATCCATAGGTTGGAGGTCCGAGCATTAGAGCCAATGTCATCGAGCGATAGAGGTATGGCGGTTCGATCACCTATCGTTCTTCTTGTCTTCTTCTTTTGTCTTGACGTTGGTCCACCTAGCTTGAGTAGACCATCCTTCATCTTGTAGGTCCAATCTCTCATATTGTAATCTCCCTTGAAACCTACAAAATAATTTTCAAGTTCTCTCTTCGGTATCCAAGTTAATTTGGATCCGGATTTATTAGTGGATCTCCTTGAAGGAGATCATTTCTCAACCTTATGACTAGTGTTAACTCTTTTGTTAGAAAAGTTATCTAATTTATTTATCAAACTATTAGAATTTTCCCTAAGATATGCAAGTTCTTTTTCTACAACATGTATCTTAGTTTTTCAACTAGAAATTTCAGTTTTTAAGCTAGTATTCTCCTCAATCAATTTACTATTTTCATTTATTAGGTTATTATTTTCTAACAAGTCGTTCTTTTTAGAAATGCTAGGACTAATTTCTAGATCCTTAACTTTAATTTCTAATCCTTCATTTTCAGATTTAAGAAAACTAAGATTCTTTTTCATGCTCTTATTTTCTATTTTTAGTGATTTACTAAGCTCATATAATTCATCAAAAGTATTTTGTAATTCATGAAAGGAACTTACCTCCTTGTTGTCATCTTCACTTTCGCTATCACTCACCGTGGCCTTGAAGCCCATGCAAGCGATTTCTTCTTCGAGGTTTTCTTCTTCTTCCGAGCTCGAGTTGTCTCACGTAGCTTGGAACACCTTTTTCTTGTATTTCTTCTCCTCCTTCTCTTTCTAGAGAAGAGGATATTTGGGTTGAAGATGCCTTTTTTCGTTGCAATTATAGGAACGTATCGGACTATCTCATTCCTTCTTTTCCTTCTTTGAATCCCTACAAAATTTAGAAAATTTTTTAAATAAAATTCTAAGATCTTTGTTGTCGTAACTTACCTCACTATCCAAAGCAACTTTAAAGGTAAGTGTCTTCCTTGGCTTCAGCTCTGGTGTTTCTTTCTTCTTCTGCTTCAACTTCGCCTCATAGGCTATAAGTTTGCTTAAGAGGTCTTCCATGTTGAGCTCCCCTACTTGGTTGGCCTCCTCAATGGCGATGACCTTTTGCTCCCACTCTGGTCTAAGGGAGTGTAAGAGCTTTGATTGAAGCTCTCCCTTAATAAAGCTCTTCCTTAGAGACTTAAGATTGTTCACTATAAGAATGAACCTAGTGTACATCTCACTCAAGGATTCATTAGTTTTCATAAAAAAGGATTGAAATTCTTGAGAAAGAACGTTAATCTTAGAAGATTTTACCTTAGAGGTACCTTTGTGAGTTACCTCAAGTGAGTGCCATATCCGTATGCGGTGACACATTGTGATATACGATTGAACTCCTCAGAGCTCAATGCGCAGTACAATGCGTTCATTACTTTCACGTTGAGGGATAGCTCTTTGATTTGATTCTTGGAGTATCCTCTCGCGAGCTTATTCGGGATGTCATAGGAAGTCTCACATCTCTCTCAAATTGCAAACTCTGTGGCTTGAAGCCACATCTTTATCCATAATTTCCAGTACTCGTAATTTGTCCCATCGAAATAGGGAGGACGGGTAGTGGACTGCCCCTAGGCAAGACTTATCGTTGTGATGCTTCACTCCATGCTTGGATCCTCACCAGTGTGTTATGCCGATGTCGTGAGACCTGTTCTAATACCAACTAAAGGTTCTGACAGAGGGGGGGTGAGATTTGCTTGATAAAAAAAATAATGCGGAAATAAAAGATTTCAATCACACAAAAAGAGCAATCACAAGAGCACAATGTAGTTTTAGGAGGAAACCCAAACCCAGGTGAAAACCACCACCTAGGTCTTTCAACTTAAGATTTCCCGATCGACCTAGTCAATCAAATCCACTAACCATACTACTTCAACAAGGGTAGTACAACCTCTTACAACCACGCTACTTTATACCCGAGGGTAGTGTAACCTCGAAACCCCTCCTCTTCACGAAGAGTATTTTGTCTCGCGAGGGAGACGAGAATTTGCAAGGCGAATACCCAAACAAAAAATTACAATATCCTATATAGCCACAAAACAAATGTAAATCAACCTAGCTTCTATAGGCAAAAGAACTTCCCTTAGATGGAAGTGGTGAGACATGAAGTTAGCAACATGACGGTGCTCTTGGATGGATGCTAGAGGGCTTGGAGAGTAACAACACTTTCTTTTTCGATTCTAATATCTTCTTGGACACAATATGAGTGGAAGTAATATTCTTAGGTGTATCTAGCTAAGGAAGGGTGCTCCTCTATTTATAGAGGTCCTAAGAAGGCTTTGGAAGGCCTTGGAAGGCTTCTATAGCCGTTGGGAATAAACCCAAGTCAAATCAAGCAGAAATTAGGGTCATTTATGATTCTGATGAGGTTATCAGACATCTGGATTTGTTATCAGACATCTGGGTCATGTCTGATCCAGGGATCGGTCATCTGATCTAAAAGGATGGAAGATCTGGACTGAGTTGGATCAAGACAGACGTCTAAGATTCAATTATAAGACGTCTGGGAGAATAATTGGACATCTAATTCTAATATGGTTTCCTTCTTGTTTTCACAAGATCGAAACAAGGTTTTAGCGATAATTTGCATAGACGATAGATCAGACGTCTGTCAATATGTCTGGACATTTAGAAACACAAATCACTGTAGGAATGGATTTCTCGAGGTTAAATGGCTATTAGGTTTGACAAGAAGTGATTTGGGTCAGATCTTAGCCTATCGTCTATTAATCAGATGCTTTGAATACTCTATGAAAGTAGATGTAAATCATATTAAGGGTTAATCCTCCACGATTAAGTCTGACAGGCCAACGATCCTCTAGTTGGACGTCTGGCAAAGTCATCAGACGTTTGGACTAAGGGCTGGATGCCTAAAAGTGGAAGATAGAGAGTGGTTTCTAGCCTAAGTGTTTTATACGTTTGATCAAACAGTTAGATGCCTTAATGCCTAAGATCAGACATCTGATGTCTAGATTGGACGTCTGATCAGGCTATCTGATGCCTAATTTGGTTTTCTAAGTTCTCTACTAGATGTCGAAGTATCCTAGGGTTGTGTATGTGATCCTAGGACTACTGTAGGGTACTTTGACTCTCTTTAACAAATAATCTAAGCAATAAAAGAGTAAAGAACAAAAGATACAAATACAAAATACAAGACAGACAAACATCTATCATATTCTTCATCTTCTTGTTTTCAAGCTTTCGCTCCATGCGAAGCTCCTTCTCCTCCATCAATCTCCTCTAATCTGCATGGATGCAAGCTTGAGCTCTTTCACAGTTGTAACCATTTGCATTTATCCTGAAACTACAACTTAAAAGCAAATATTTAATAACAAGTGTGTTGTTATCATCAAAATTAACGATTGAGGTGCCCTTGCACCAACAATCCATTTGTATGGGGGTGGTACAGTGTGAAAATATGGTGATTCACCCCGTATTTACCCAGTAAATTCCTAAACTGGGCACTAGTGAAATGAGTACCACCATCACTGATGATGGCTCTTGGGATCCTGAACTAACTAAAAATATTCTTCTTTACAAAGTTGATGACCACCTTGTGGTCATTGGCATGGGTGAGAATAGCCTCAATCCATTTAGACACGTAACCAACAACAACCATAATATACTGGTGTCTAAATGAAGGGAGGAAGGGTCCCATGAATTTGATACAAACACATTTACTTGTCTTAAATTGCCTATTTATGCATGTTCCTAAGTGCATAGATGCATTCTACATTGTATATAGGGCATAACACTCATAACATTTCATTTAGAATTGATTGTATGATTTGTATATTAATCTATGCATTTTTTGCGGTTACGAGACAGGGTAACATATTTTTAGGCTTTAGATGAAGAATCCAACCATACAGATGGATCCGGATCGACGATCATGATTGCACAACAATCATAGGACTTAAATGACATAAATTAAGTTAGAACTTAGCATAATTTTAGTATAATTCATGCATAAATAACATACATTGCATCTTTCTAGTTTTACTTAGGTATTCATGAAATAATGCTATAATGTACTAATTAGTGCACTATTTGGATTGTAGGCAATAAGAAGCTCAGGATATGGCCTGAAGCTGGATCTAAAGCAGGGAAGAAGCCAAAGTTGTAGCAGAGCTGGAGTAGAAGCCCTAGAATAAAGATGAAGAAATAATGTTGGGATGAGGTATACTACCTTACTAGTAGAATTTTAATGTAGGAATTAAATTATAAAGAACATAGGACCTTTCCTAGCCTTAGGATAGCCCTAGATACCTCTAGCCGCCCTTAGATTAGGTCACCCTAGCTTAGAATGCCTTAAAACCCATCTTCCAGCCCATATCTGGACATCCGAGTAGGTTGCTGGACGTCCAGGACCCTTAGACACCACCCACAGAACTAGAACCCAAATTTATTGGAATATTGGACGTCTAGACAAGGTGTCAGACGTCTAATTTCTGCAGAATTCCATGACAGAACCTAAACTTCACCCTGATTCAACTTTGGACATCCAGACCAGAGTTTTGGACTTCTGATTTTGAAGTATAAGTCATTTGATTACTAAATCAGACGTCTGGATCCCTTCTCCAATCACTGTTTTTGAAATTAGCCTAGATCTTGATTTCCTAAGCCCCTAAACCCAATTCTACACCCTAGGGAACCTAAATTAAGGTGCCTTAAGCCTAGTACACTACCCTAGGGCCTTCTTAAGAACCTAATTAGGTTCTCACTAAACCTAATTAACTGGGATCTAAGTTTATTACACTTCACTTAGCCAATTGGACTCATGAAGTCCAATTGAGCTCAGATCTCAACCAACACAAGACTAATTGGACTCAGTGAGAGTGTAATTGACTCCAGCCTGACCTAATTGGGTACTTTCACAATTATACACACATCCACTCAATTAAGCTTGTAATAAGTTTAATTGCAGTTATCACCTTAGTATTAGGGCTTCCAACCCTATCTCTAGAAACTTACCTAAACCCAATCACTTAGACCTATCAGACTCAGCCTAAACCACCTAGCCATACCCACATATTCACTCACACACACACACACACCTAACCGCCCAATCTAGAGTCCTCTAGAAACTTCATCAAGTGGCGCCACCTCTTGAAGCCAAAAATAGCAATCCACTTAGTGTATTCTTAGATTCACAAATTGTGGATCTAAGATGATCCACTCCCATCTATCTTGATGCTAGGATGGAGGCTCTTCTAGAAAATTCCACACTTCTCTAGAGGAGCTTGATGAAGACACATTTAATTAGGATAAACTGCCTATTTATGCATGTTCCTAAGCTTCGATATGCATTCTATGTTATAAATATTGCACAGCATGCATCATTCTACATTTAGAGTAGTCTGTATAAATTTTAGATTAATTGCATCCTTTTATGGTTAGGAGAGAAGGAGATTTAATTTGGAGCCTCAAATTGATGATCCAGTCGTACAAATCTGATTAGGACAACGATAAGAGTCCAGCGCCTTCAAAATCATCTTGATCGGAGTCCCATAGCACCTTATGAAGTTCGAGGAAGATAAATGGCCAAGGGACTAGGTGATGCAATTCAGAGCTTCAAACAACAAATCCAACCACACGGATGGATTCGGGTCGATGATCGCAGCCCAACAATGCAAAAATCGACTCGATCCGACTTCTGCAGCAGCCCTTGTAAAGGAAAGAAGATAGAAGACCAAGACTGCATCATGTGGCGCTATCCAAGCTGCCCATGGGAGCATACGCACCACTGCATGTGCGCAGTGCCTGGGCTCCCACAGCAGTGGGCATATGGAAGAAGCACAGCACACACAGCGTGAGGAGGTAGCACAGCGTCGGTGGGTGCTCGTGACACGGGTGCGCATAGCGTCGCGCATGGGGCGCGTGTGCAAGAGCTTTAGCAACACTTGTGGTGGATCTTTAGCGACGTTTATGGCTGTCACTAAATGTCCTATGTACAAAATGGATTCTTTCCTCCACTATAAAAGGATCGCTACCCCTCCCATTCTTCTTAATCTCTTCCTTTCTTTCCCTCACCACCTCCAAGGCTCTAGAGAGAGCTTGTCCTAAGCCCAGGATGCTCCTCTAGAGTAGAAAACTAAATATTTTTCCTGCCTCTGGTCCCTATTTGTGGAGCATCCCGTGGCTGTCCTCTCATCACTTCGGGAAGTAGATCATCGCTACAACGTCGTCCCGTCTTGCCCTCCATCCTCTACGCAGTCCTTGTTCGTTTCACTGCTCACCACCTTCATCCGGATGCCGTCAAAGCAAACCGTCCTCCAAGTGACCGTCGACGGGAATTCTTCTCACCACTCTCTATCTTTTCGCTTTCTAGTGTAGTTTCACTTTCTATCTGTAGCAAACATTTTTTTAGATAAAAATATAGATATTTTCTCTCTCTCTTTCTTACTTTGCAAGTAGATTAGCTAGATAATTATGTTGTCGACCTGATCTCTTCTCTTATTAAAATTCCAAAAAAATGACAAGAGATAAAAAATAACAAAAACAAATAAAAGTGAAACGTGGATTTCAAAATCGAATGTTCGCCTCTCCATGTTCGACCCGGGACTCTCTTTTGAGTTTCGGTATAAATTTTACTTGATAGCGAGTTTTGTGACTACGACTATGGGTTTCCCAAAACCTTAACTTTTTTCATGAAAACGCGCCTCATCATTTTGGCGTCGTTGCCGAGGAGGCAACGCTCTTTTGGTTTTTTCGCATTTTTCTGCCTTAACTTTTTAGCTCACTTTGCTCCTTTCTTTCTATGATTACAGGTACCCTTCTAAGGTGAGCCAAAGTAGAATAGATTGGAGTAAAGTGTAGTTAGAAGTTTATGTAAGTGTATCCCCACCACCCCCACTGTAGATTTCATTTCGTCACACTAATAACTCAAACCCAAATCAACTTAGGTACTTGCATAAATCCTAGGTTAGATCTTGGTTGTTTGATTGTCACTCTACTCACCTCACCTACCCGCATAAATTAAAAAATAAAAAATCTAATTGTGGGATTTACTGAAAGTTACACACATTAAACACCCACAATTCTTGACCTAAGGCGCACCACTCTACATTGATTCTACCACTTAACCGGAATTTGATCTGTAGATCCGGTACACCTTAACTCAACACAGGAATAAGTGAGTAGAAAATTTGAATAGGTTAAACATTTTTGTGTGCCTTAACTAACTGGTGCATCAAGGCCAATTGAGTGAGCTGTTTGGGTCGTACCACTTAAGATAAAACTAATTCATCAATAGATTATCCCATAGGGTTGATTTTTAGGGTTGAACCAGGCACTCCACATTCCTTCTGAGTTTTAAAGGAATATATCATCACCGGTGCTTGCAAAACTTGGAGTGTTCTCCTAAACTTGATTGAATACACTTAAGATTAAACCCTAAAAGCTACTAAACAAGGTTAAACCCTAAAAGTCACATCATCAAATAACCTTATTTGAAAACCCTGGTTGTGCACACACACACA
Source organism: Thalassia testudinum (assembly GCA_037157565.1). NCBI lineage: Eukaryota > Viridiplantae > Streptophyta > Magnoliopsida > Alismatales > Hydrocharitaceae > Thalassia > Thalassia testudinum. The sequence continues at coordinate 44,258,670 of JAZHRO010000078.1, forward strand.
CACATTTGAATTGATTATTAAGGGCACAACCCATCTAAAGGGCCCATCACATTCTAGGAGTACAATCATCCCAAGCCTAATTAAAATTGAGTAGATGTTGGCCTTAAGAATAACTCGCTCTTTAGGACTCCAACTAAGATATTTTTTGATTAATTTGCTTCTATTGGTCCATCTAATGTCTAGTTAAGGGAGTAGCATCAAACGACCACAGTTGGATGGTATCAAAGGAAATAGAGGCGCAAGCCAAAGGAAGAACCTTCTCCCCACCCCCGTCCCCCTAACTGGTTGGATTGATCGGATAGAAGTAGACCAAATCGTTTCTATCATATCAAGACGGGTTTTGAGGGTCTATAGGTCTTTAGGCTACCCACTTAAGGATAGGTTTGGTTGATTGTATTGCATGACACCTTTCTCTGTTCTGTTTTCCCTCCAACTTCACTATGTATGCTTTTGCATCCTACACACATTTGTAATCCTACCCTCCTACCACTACTTATCCTCAAGATTATTACTATCTCGACTTGACTTATGATTACCCATCCACTAGTTGGGATAACTTTGATTGGGGATATGAATCCGAACCTCAGTGTCTAGGGCCTAACCCTAGACAATAAGACTATGATTATTATCCTTCTCATGCCTACAATGATTATAGATCTCCACCCTTTGATGATCAGCCTAACCCGATTTACAATCAAGAAGGATATGATGATTATAACTCTTATCGTCCCCAGGATTATGCTGAACATAGGTCACCACCATTCTTTGAATAACCTGAAATGACCTATTATCAAGTAGGACCTCAATTTCTTGACTCCCCTAGTTTTAACCCAAACCCACCCAACCCTGAACCGAACCATTCGATTCAGGTGAACCAGGTCCAAGATAGGGTGTTGGCTAACTTGAGGAACACTATACAATCTTTAGAAGCTCAGCAAACACCATGCACTAAAGCATTGGAGCCTATGATCAAAATGATCAATGAACTTAATAGTTCTTTATTGGATTGTCTCCAAGATGTTAAGGATAGAAGCCCGAATGAGTTTCTGCTGGGGAAATTATTAAGATTGAGGATGAAATTTGTGGTAGCCCTAATTCAATCTTGGGATGATTCTTAAGATGAACCCCCTTCAGGAGAGCCAATGTTAGAACCTGCTCAGGCACCTGTCTAGGGGGACATACTTTACGAGATTGGGGATCACCAGGTTGGTCTAAAGCAACCTATTGTGGATGAACAAATTTTCTCACCTGAGATCCCCAGGTCAGGGAACAAAGAAAAATATGTCTCAATGGACCAGGAAATGATAGATAACTTTGAGACATATATAAATCAGGATCATGAATTCTTTGATTCTGAGGGTGAGGAATCTCTTGGTGAAGTCTCACTTGAGTTTAAGGAGAATGATTTTAGTGAGACTAACGGGCTTGAGGAGCATGATGAGCCATTTAACAGCCCAAAAACTGAGGATTATGATCTGATTGCGACTGACATGGAGGATTATGATCCTATTATAATAGATGGTCCAATTAGTAGCCCTAATCTTCAAACACACCCCAAAGAGATGATTGATTTTGATTTGCAAATGATTGAATCCAAGTCAATTCTGATTCAGCCATAATTGTTTGACTTGGATATCTTTGATGGGGTGTACAACGATTATGAGGCCTGAGAAATCAAACACTTGATCTTGGAGGATTGGAATCTGGAAATGAAAATCTGGGAGGCTAATTCTGAGGGAAGTACAATGTTGGATCTAAGGGTTCTATTGATCTAAAACCACCTACCTTCTATCAGGACCCTTACGATATCTTTACCATGCAACCCCGGTACAGATTAATTGATTATCTTTCTAAGCAAAACTCTAAGTGGACACATGAATCTACTGAGCTAGATCTACCCATTGTCCGCCACATTAGTCTTGGGTTGCACACTACCAAACCGCAGGCCTAGTCCCGCAAGCAAAACAATCTTCGATTCTGGGTGATTTTCATCTAGAACCTTAGAACCACTCAACCCTGGGGCATAGGTTTGCACCATAATCTGGTCCATATCTGTGGACACTTGCTAGTAGATCCTAAGATCAATATTTTTATTTTGATTTTGATCTGCACCGGTGAATTCTTAACCTCTTCTTTATTTGTATAATATGCCTAGCTGAAGGTAATAAACATAGCACGTATGGATATTCCATTTTCTTTGCGGAGTTGACCAGAGTTTCATGAAATTCATGTGATATTCTATTTATTCCACCCTTTTCATGTCATTATTTCTACAATGAGGACATTGCATCATTTATTTAGGCTTGAGGGATGGATACTTAGTCCAGAAAATATTTTGTTAGTTCCGTGGAATTTCTTTTATTTTCTTTTGAAGAAATTAGAATTAAGAGAAGAGAACTTAGGCATTAGGAGTTGTTAACTTTAGGAAACGATACTTTAGGACCTGAACACTTAGACTCTTCAGTTCTTCGGGCTTAATCAGCCCAGGTGTCCACCCGAATGTCGACTTGGTCTCGAGTCCTTAGCAAATAATTTTATTATAATTTGGCCAATAAATTGGGATGATAAGTACACTACGTATCGACCTGCCCTCTAATTTGAGGGGACTTTAAGTCTAAGCATCTACACACTATTAGCATTGACTCACTTTTCGATGATTTTTATGGAAATTAGGTAGTTAATGAACTTTCTAAGATAGTATGGCTGGCAAGTTGTCGTGGGTAATAGCCCATTGGCTAGCTGTCCAGAGCTCAGGTACATGACCATACTCATTCCACTACTTTTAGGTAAATCCTAGATTAGGGAAGCCACCTACTTAGAAAAAGAAAAAAATGATACTCAAAAATAAAAAGAAAAAAAAAGAAAAGTAGAAAAAGGAGAAAAATAAAAATAGAAAAATAGACCACACTTCACCACACGAGTATGCCTGGTAAGTTGCCGTGGGTAATAGCCCATTGGTCGGTTGTCGAGAGCCCAACTCATAAAAATGCACAAATAATTCTGAAAACACTTTGGGAAGAAGCGGGAAAGTGAAATAAACTGGGGAGATATACACTAGGTTTTCCCTTATGTTGACCCCATAAAAAAATGAAAAAGGTAAAGAGAAAGCTACCGATCGGAAAGATAAACCTTTAGGCAGAAACTCTTAAGGTCACCTAGGGTCGTAGAAACCTGAAGTCCGTTTTAACGACCGCTGAGTGAGTCTATCACATTCACAAAGATGCTTAGAACTTAAAGTTCCTTTCGAGTCTTGGGTGGGTTGAGTAGTCATAGAAAGCTGTCCCGAAACCCTAAACTCAAAAATCCAAAAAAGTTAGAAAAGAAGAAAAACAGAAAAAATGTATCTTCTCTTTTCAAAATAAGGTGAGGACTTGGGCGATCTGCATTTTAGCAGACACCCGGGCACTGTTGAGTTTTTGTAATTAGGTCCTTAGTTGAAAATTTTTAATATAATCAACAAATCTTGTCTAGGTAATCAGATCTTAATTCTGTTTTTATACATAGCATTTTGTTTGATTTTGCTAGGGACTAACAAAAGATAGGCATGGGGGTATGATGAAGACACATTTAATTAGGATAAACTACCTATTTATGCATGTTCCTAAGATTAGATATGCATTCCATGTTATAAATATTGCATAGCATGCATCATTCTGCATTTAGAGTATGTATAAATTTTAAGTTAATTGTATCCTTTTATGATCAGGTGAGCAGAAGATTTAATTTAGAGTCTCGGATTTACAATTCGACCGTATGGATCTGATCAGGATGACGATCGGAGTCCAACGCTTCTAAAATCGTCTTAATCGGAGTTTTGTAGCACCTTATGCAGTCCGAGGAACATCAACGGTCAAGGGGCTAGGTAACGTAATTCAGAGCCTCAAACTACAAATCCGACCATACAGATAGATTCGGGTTGATGATTGCAGCCCAACGGTGTGAAAATCGACTCAATCCGACCTCTGTAGCAACCCCTACAAAGGAAAGAAGATAGACAGCCCAGACCGTGCCATGTGGCGCTATCCAAGCCGCCTATGGGCCTGCACGCACCACCACACGGACGTAGCGCATGGGTGCACGTAGTAGCGGGTGCGTGGAAGTAGCACAGTGTGCATAGCTCACAGAGGCAATGCAGCGCCAGTGGGCACACGCAACCTGAACGGTCTTAGTGTTTAGATCCTACTGTATTATTTCCTAAAATTGAAAAGTCCTAATGCCCAAGTATTCTTTCCTAATTCAATTTTTTTAAAGAAAAATAAGTAAATTTACAATAATTCCACAGTGCTGACAAAATGATTCAGAAATGAATCCACCCCCCCATGCCTAGTGATGCAATGTCTGCATTGAGAATAAAAGACATGAAAGGAAGGGTAGAGTGTAGAAGATATCACCTGAATATGATTCTCGGGTCATCTCTGAGTCATACTGTACAATTGCTGAGTTTAATGTCATTAGCTAGGTGAAGTCCAGCCAAAGAAATCATAATGTGATTAGAGCAACCATGTCTGGGATGGGTTTTGGAACAATATGGTCAATAAAAGGCTTTAGACATTGACCGTTGACTTTAAAAGAATTACTCGTCTTTGGGTCAGAGATCTGAACGACCCCATTTGGAAATATCTGATCAATGATGAATGGGTCGTTCCATTTTGACCTAAGTTTACCCGGAAAGAGCTTAAGTCGAGAATCAAAGAGCCAGACCTTTTGGTTCGACTCAAAGCTCTTACGGGATATCAATTGGTCTTGAAGAGCTTTGGTACGAGCCTTATAGATCTTAGCATTCTCGTATGCATCGTTTCTAACTTAGATAGTTGGAGTTTCTTGGTCTTTCTGGCTAATCTCAAATCTAGATTACACTACTTTATTGCCCATAATGCCCTATGTTCAATTTCTACGGGTAAATGACACGCCTTTCCATACACCAGACGAAATGGTGACATGTTGATAGGCATTTTGTACGCTGTACGGTAAGCCCAAAGAGCGTCCTTAAGCTTTTGAGTCCAATTTTTACGATCAGGCCTAACAATTTTCTGAAGAATATTCCTGATCTCCCGATTTGAGATCTCGGCCTGTCCATTCGTCTAGGGGTGGTAAGGTGTGAAGATTCTGTGATTTACCCCGTATTTTGCCAGTAAATTATGGAACTAGGCATTAGTGAAGTGAGTACCACCATCGCTAAAGATGGCCCTCGGAATCTCGAACCGATTGAAGATGTTCTTCTTAACGAAATCAATGACCACCTTGTGGTCATTGGTTCGGGTGAGATAGCCTCGATCTACATGGACACGTAATCAATAGCGACAAGAATGTACTGGTGTCCAAATGAAGGAAGGGTTCCATGAAATCGATGCCCCAAACGTCAAAGATTTCGACGAAAAGAATCGGGTTTAGAGGCATCATATCTCTCTTTGTTATTCTCCCAAGTGCCTGGTATCGGGAACACAACCTCGAGAATTCCTGGGCATCCTTGAATAAAGATGACCAATAGAATCCAGATTGCAAAATCTTTGTAGTCGTCTTTTTCTCGGAGAAATGTTCACCACACGCAGATGCATGGCAGAACTTGAGTATACTTTTGAATTCAATCTCCGGAACACATCGGCGAATAATTTGATCAGAGTCGATGTGGTACTGTTTAGGGTCCTCCCAGAAGTAATATTTGGCCTCAGATTTGAGTCTATCTCATTGTTGCTTGATCCAATCCTGGGGGATTTGACCAACGGCCAAATAATTTACAATGTCAGCAAACCACGGGGTTTGGATACCTGATACTGTAAGTAAAGTCTCGTCTGGAAAAGCATCAGCAATTGGAATATCCGGACGAGAAGAATCTCATAGAAATCTCGAAAGATGATCTACCACCACATTCTGTGCCCCGGATTTATCTTTGATTTTAAGATCTAATTCTTGAAGTAGAAGAATCCATCGAACAAGCTGGGGTTTGGCATCCTTTTTGGCCAAGAGATGTCTCAAGATCAAGTGGTCGGTGTAAATTATGACGTGAGACCCTAAGAGATAAGCTTTGAATTTCTCCAAAGCAAATACTACAACTAGTAATTCCTTCTCAGTAGCAATGTAATTCCTTTGGGCATCGTCCAGAGTTTTGCTAGCATAGTAAATGATAGAGGGCTTCCTGTCAATCTTTTGACCCAAAACAGCCCTGACCGCATAATTAGAAGCATCGGTCATGATCTCAAATGGGGTTGTTCAAACCGGTGGTTGCAACACTAGAGCACAAGTGTCTGCCGTTTTAAGAAAATCAAATTCCCTATGGCATGATTTGTTGAAACCAAACGGCGTATCTTTGGCGAGAAGTTTGCTCAGAGGGTGAGCAACCTTAGAGAAGTCCTTGATGAACCTCTTATAGAATCTTACATGACCAAGAAATGATCGAATTTGTTTGACAGATGTGGGAGGAGGAAGTTTAGAGATAACATCAGCCTTAGTTTTGTCAACTTCAATCCCCCGTTCAGAGATTACATGACCCAAGACGATGCCTTCTTGTGTCATGAAATAACTCTTTTCCTAGCTAAGGACCAATCTTGTTTTGATGCATCTTTTAAGGATCATTTCAAGATTAGCCAGGCAAGAATCAAACGATTCTCCGAAAATAGAGAAATCATCCATGAAGACTTCCATAAACTCTCCCACCATGTCAAAGAATATGGCTAGCATACACCTTTGAAAAGTAGCGGGTGCATTACATAAACCGAATGGCATCCTACGGAAAGCAAAGGTTCTGTAGGAATAGGTGAAATGATCCTTGGGATGGATAGGTACTTGATTGTATCCTGAGTAACCGTCTAGGAAATAGAAGTACTTCTACCCAGCTAGTCTTTCCAGGATTTGATCGATAAAGGGAAAAGGGAAATGATCCTTTTTTGTGGCTGTGTTCAGCTTCCTATAATCAATACAAACCCTCCAAGAGGAAGCTGAATAAGTTGTGATAGATTCTCCTTTCTCATTAGTCACAACGGTAATCCCGACTTTCTTGGGAACAATTTGTATGGGACTTACCCAAGGACTATCTGAGATCGGATAAATGATTCCTGCATCGAGCCACTTGATAATTTCCTTCTTGACCACTTCTCGCATATTAAGGTTTAATCTCCTTTGTATTTAGCGAGAAGGGCGGGATCCATCTTCCATGAATCTTTTGTGATTGCAGTAAGATGGCTCTATCCCCCTAAGGTCATGGATGGTCCAACCAATTACTTCCTTGTGTTCCTTTAGGACCTTGATCAGCTTAGTCTCCTGCTCCTTAGTTAATCTAGCACTGATAATTAAAGGGAGCATCTTTTGTGGTCCCAAAAATTGATATTTCAGACTCTCAGGTAATGGTTTCAGTTCGAGCTGAGGCGGGTTTAGAATAGAAGGTAAGGATGACGCTGATGAAGATTCATCAAGAGGAAGAGGTTGAAAGTGAACAAAATCAATAACCTCTTCAGAATGTGGCGGGTTTGCTATAGAGGGTTGAGGGTTAAATCCATCAAACAGGAGGAACTTTCAATTGTAGAAACTGCCATACATGTTTCAATATTCAAGTTATTTTCCTGAAGTTCCTCTATAAATTCACAATCCTCAAATTTGTTAATCGCCTTAAAAATATCCAATTTCAATTTCTGATCCCTGAAGGCGATTTCCATGCTACCACTCTCACAATTGATATTGGCCTTAGCAGTAACCAGGAACGAATGCCCCAGAATGATGGGCGTGTTCCTTAAATTCTCAGGTACATCCATGTCAAGGACAAGGAAATCTATAGGAAAATAGAAATCTTTAACCTTGACAATAACATCTTTAATAACGCCTCACGGATTTGTGACCAAACGGTCCGCTAACTGCAGCGTTACTGAAGTCGGCTGAAGTTCGCCTAATCCGAACTTCTTGTAAAGAGAAGTCGGAATTAGGTTAATAGATGCACCTAAATCCAGAAGTGCCCTATCAAAAGTGTAATCTCCAATGACACAAGAAATCAAAGGAACACCTGGATCTCTCTTTTTCTGAGGAAGGTGATGCAGGATAACAGAACTAGCCTGCTCGGAGAGTATCACCTTCCTCGGAACAGATTCCTTCGACTTATGCTTCTGTGTGCATAAAGCCTTTAAAAATTTAGCGTAAGTCGGTATGTGTTTGATAGCATCGAGGAGTAGGATATTGATCTTCACATTCTTGAATATATTCAAGAGCTCCTTATTACTATCAACAGGCTTCTTCTTCCTAGGCTTAATAAGACCTCAGGAAAAGGAACATGAGTCAGACTTCGCAATCAAGTTCCTGAGCCTTGATTTCTTCTTCAGAGTTCTCTTTTCTATCCTCAGGCTCTCCAAGATTTGGTAGATCAGAACAGTGTAGTTGTTGATCCTGAGTTTGTTTTCCACTCCTCAAGGTAACTGAATTGGCAGATGCGTACGAGTTTGGGTCTTGGGGAGGGTTAGGAAAGATTGGAGGGGCTTCATTAGCTAGAAACCTTTGATTTGAAGAAGAAGAAAAGGAAGGACCCTGCTCAACCACTTGAGCATGTGCGTGTGGGTCCCTCTGATTCCTGTACCCTTGGGCTTGATTACCTAGATTCTGGATAATACGCGGGTTGGGTACAGGTTGAGATAGCAGAGATCCAGGTTGACGAGAATTAGCAATGAACTCGATTTGTAAGTTGTCCAGCGAAGTTTTCATTTGCTGCATGAGCTGGAGTATAAATCCTTGCATTTCTACCATCTGTTGGTTCAAATCAGCCTGCCCTATGGGTTGACGGGCATTCCAAGCTGGCTGATTGACCTGATTCAGGGACAACTGAGTGTAAACATGACCTTGACCCATAGGTCTTTGTGGAGCATAGTTATTGGGTCGGAATTGGGTCTACTGCCCTGGGTTTTTCCAGGAGAAGTTAGGGTGGTTCCTCTAACCCGGATTATAAGCATTGGAGTAAGTGTTGGACCTAGTGTTCTCTTGTATAGCATAGACATCCTCATAGGGTGAGGATGGAGAGAAAGAACGGGAGGTATTAGGGAAACTGGGATCAAAGGACCCAATTTGGAACCCGTGGGGTTCCGAATAATGCTGGCTCACAGGTTGAGTCACATCCAGTTGATTCACGAACTCTTGTCCAGAAGGAGCTCGTGACGAATGGAATATCGAATTCTGGGATTGAGTGGATCGAGAATTGTTCATTGAGTTTTCGGCCATCCACTCCTTCATCCTTTTGGTAACCAGGTCCACCTTATCTAGTTTATTGCAAATCAGTTCCATATCGAATGAATGAGTCGTGGATTTCATTAACATTCGATATGGGTTGTTGGGACCTGTTAAAGGTATCCATGGAGGCATGATTGGTTGAATTTTTACTCATCTCCTCAAACAAATTGTGCGCGCTATCTACGTCTTTGTTGAGGAAATCTCCGCAAAAAGCGTCCAGGTGATTTCTGAGTTGCTCAGTTAACCCGTGGTAGAAGATCTACACGAGCTACCATTTCGGAACTTGTGGTGTGGACACTTTTGCAATAAGTCCTGGAATCGCTCCTAGGCAACATGAAACTACTCCCCTGACCGCTGTGTGAAGGTAGTAATCGCCTGTCTCAGAGCATTAGTACGTCCGACAGGGAAGAATTTCTTCAGGAAAGCCGATTTCAAATTATTCTATGCTGCTATCGGCCTTCCTATGATCCTGTACCAATGAGCGGCTTTATCCCTAAGAGAGTGGGGAAAGAGCCTCATGATCATTTTCTCTTCATTTACGTTTCTTGCTTTGGTGGTTTAGACCAAAGTGGTCAAGTCCTCCAAATGCTGAAACGGGTCTTCAGAGCCAAGCCCATGAAAGTGTTTGATCAGGCTTAACACCTGGGCCTTGATTTCTACATCTCTGGCAGGAATCTGGATGCCAGGACGTTCCCGTAATTTGAAGGATCATAAAAATCCTTCAAGGGCTGAGCGCCCTGCATTCTTTGGAACCATTCTTGCATTCTCTGCATTTGTTCCAGCTACCTTTGAAACATCTCTTGTGGATTCTAAGGCACAGGAGGTTGTCGATCAGCCATGGGATCAATTTGGCCAAAATCCAATCTGCACCTCCTAGAATACTCCAGTGGTCCTTCCAATCAGGGATTCAATGACCTCCTTCCAAGCATAAACTAGGAAGAGGTCAAAAGGACTGGGGATAAGAACCCTACAACACAACAAAACAAGCCTGCCCTTAAGTCGGGTAGCCTAAGGATCTACAAACTCTCAGAATTTGTCTTAAGATTATAGACGATTTACTCTACTTGTGTCCAATCAATCCAACCAGTTAGAAGGAGGGACTAGGGAGAAGATTCTTCCTTTGGCTTGTGCCTCCGGTTCCTAGTGTACCCCCCAGCCGCGGTTGTTTGACGCTACTCCCCTAGCTAGACATCAGATTGATTGGTACAAGCAGGTTAATCGTAAACAATCTCAGATTGGGCCCCAAGGAGAGAATCTATCCTTAAGGCCAACATCTACTTGATTTTATTTATGCTTGGGATTGTAGTGCTTTATGGAATGTGATGGGCCCTTAAGATGAGTTGTGCCCTTAATGATCAATTGAGTATGTGTGAGTGCGTGCACAACCAAGGTTTTCAAGCAAGATTATTTTTTATGAGTAGATTTTAAGGTTCAAATCTTGCTTAAGCGGATTTTAGGGTTTGGAATTAGGTTAATTCAATCAAGTTTCGAGGCAATCTTGATTTTAAAGCACAGGTGAAGATCTTTTCCTTTTGTAATCAAAATTAAAGTGGAGTGCTTGGTATTAACCCAAATTGAAAACCCTACAGGGAAGCTACTTGGTGAGTTGATTTTAGGTTAAGTGGTGCGGCCAAAATAACTCAAACAATTGGCCAAAATTGCACCACTGAGCTAGGTACACAAAATGACTAACTTAGACTGATTTCTACTGTTTTATATGTTGATTTACATGTGTCGGTTCCACAGATTAGAGTCCCGGTTGAGTAGATAAAAATCAATTAGGTTATGTGCCTTGAATGTGGGTGTATGTAGTGTCTATGTTGATTTATCCCACAAGAAGTATCTTTTTGTTAATTTTATTTTTTATGAGGGTGAGATGAATGTGGGTGGAAATCTAGGCAACCAAATTAGCCCTAGGATTTATGCAAACACCTAGGTTAATTGGGGTTTGAATTAATGTTGTGAAATGAAATCTATGGAGGGGAAAGAATGAGGAGCACTTACAGCTGTCTTCAACTGCACTTTACTCTGATCTACCGCTTGAAGATTTCCTTTTGAGGTACCTGCAAAACAATAGACGAGAAATAAAGCAAGTTAGAAAATAATAAAGTGTGCGAAATGCGGAAAGAAAATCGAGAATCATTGCCTCCCCGGCAACTGTGCCAAAATGTTGTAGTGGAAAACTACGCAAAAAGGATTGGATTTTGAAAAACCCATTGTTGTAGTATGATTTGTGAAAAAATCCGTCAATAGATAAAATTTTATCGAAATTTGTAAAGAAATTCCAGGTCAATCACAAGGAGGCTACGTCGATCTAAAATCCGCGATTATATTTTTTTTGGAATTTTTGTTTGAAAGCGAGAAAATCATAATGGAACTGATATTAACACTAAGAGAGAGAGAGAGAGAGAGAGAACAATCACTTGATATATGAATACTGTTTTTACAACTAGAAAGCAGGAAATGATTACAGCTAGAAAGTTGGAAATTCTATTCTAAAAGTGATAAAAAGAAGGTGGGAGATGTTATCCTCCTCGATGATTGCTTGGAGGATGAGCTGGACGGAGCAAAGTCGGACGAGCGGGAAGAAGGGGGACGAAGCAAGAAGAAGCGGGAACAAGGCAGCACGTCATCATCGTGAGATCCACTTCCGGAACAGGGGTGAGAAAACTTTGGATTTGGCTCTAAAGAAGCATCCCGGGTGTGGGACAAGCTTCTCTAAACCTTTGGAGAGGGAGAGTGGTGAAGGAAGGGATGATAATTTCATAGGGTATGGGTCTCCTTTTATAGTTGCAAGGATTGGGGGTAATTTGGTCATTACATATTCAAAAAAATCAATATCAGGTCTTTAGTGATGGATTTATTCGTCACTAAAGACCTGACGTGGGCGACGTGTGCGCATGCTGCACGTGCCTCTTCTCTTGCTGCGCCCAATGCTCATCCACGTTCTCGCAAGATCAGCCGTCCGATATTGCATCCAACAGCTCAGAATGCATCGCGCCCCCTGCTTCTGATCGGGTGTTTGCATTTGCGTAGGATCACGCATGTGTGAATCGTGCACATCTGTTGCGCCACGTTGCTCGCTCCTCACCTGCACAATCTGCATTGAATGGCTAGAATCAACACACCCCATGCCTTCAGCTCAATTTGAGGCTCGCGGGGATTTGACCTTGTGCCTCTTCTTTGCGTGAAGCGCTTGCACCCGCGGTGCTATGGCTGCCGCTTTGTCATGCTTTCATTTTAAGCGTGCGCGCCTGTGGCCGTTGGATCAAAATCCAATGATTGAGATCAATCGAGCGTGTGAGGAGAAAGAGAGGGTGCGGCGGTCCTTGCTAATTTGGATGGGCCGGTTTGGGCGGCCGAGATGGCGCCACGTGGCGTCAACTTGGCTATCCATCTTCTGTGACTTGTAGAAGGTGCCACAGATGTCGGATTGGATCGATTTTCGTGCCATTAGGCTGCGATCATCGATCCGAACCCATCTGTGCTGTTGGATTTTTCATCTGAATTGAGGATTGACACCATCTTGGCCCTTGATCTCTAACCTTCGTTGGATTATATCTTATGCTACGGAAGTCCGATCGAGGCGATCTTGGAGTCGTTGAACTCCAATCGTTACCTTGATCAGATCCGTATGGTTGGATCTTTGATCTGAGGCCTTGATTAAAAGTCACCTTGTCCCTGGCCACTAAAAAGAAGAAATTACTAGATAATTTGTACAATTTGTCCTAAATGCATGATTATGTGTGTTATGCAATATTTACAATGCATGATGCTAATATGGTACTAATGACATGCATTAATAGATATTTTTGGCTATTTATATGTATGCACATCATTCGTCAAACTCGAATGGCTTGTCTTTGGCCAAAAGGTTACTCAAGGGTTGAGCAACCTTCGATAAGTCCATGATGAACATCCGATAGAAATCCACATGACCCAGAAATGATCTTATTTGCTTAACAGATGTGGGTGGGGGAAGTTTGGAGATAGCATCCACCTTAGCTTTGTCAACTTCAATTCCCCAGTTAGAGACTACATGACGCAAGATGATGCCTTCTTGTGTCATGAAGTGATTCTTCTCCCCACTAAGGATCAATCACGATTAGATACATCTCTTAAGGAATAATTCTAACTTAGCTAGGAATGACTCAAAGGAATCTCTGAAAATGGACAAATCATCCACGAATACGTCAAGACAATCTCCCACCATGTCTGAAAAAATGGTCATCATGAACCTTTGAAAAGTCATGGGTGCACTGCAAAGCCCAAACAACATTCTACGGAATGCAAAGGTTCTGTATGGATAGGTGAAAGTCATCTTTTCCTGGTCTTCCGGATGGATAGGGACTTGGTTATATCTTGAATAACCCTTTAGGAAACAAAAATACTTCTGCATGGCTAACCTTTCAAGGATTTGGTCAATGAAAGGTAAAGGGAAATGGTCCTTTTTGGTGGCTGTCTTCAGCTTCTTATAATCAATACAAACTCTCCAGGAGGAAGCTGAATAGGTGGTAAAGGATTCTCCTTTCTCATTAGTCACTACAGTTATCCCTACTTTCTTGGGAACAATCTGTATGGGGCTAACCCAAAGACTATCAGAGATTGGGTAGATAATGCCTGCATTAAGCCACTTGATGATATCCTTCTTGACCACTTCTCATATATTAGGGTTTAATCTCTTCTACATCTCGCGAGAAGGGTGGGATCCATCTTCCTTGAAAATACGATGATTACAGTTAAATGTCTCGATCCCCCTAAAGTCATAGATGGTCCAACCAATTAACTCTTTATGCATCTTAAGGACCTTAATCAACTTCAATTCTTGCTCCTTAGTTAATTTGCACTGATAATGACAAGGAGCATCTTCTTAGGTCCTAAGAACTTGTATTTCAAACTCTCAAGCAATGGTTTTAGCTCAAGCTAGGGTGGGCTCAGAATAGAGGGTAAGGAAGAAGCTGATGGAGACTTATCAGGATGGTCTAGAGGAAGAGGTTGGGAATGAATAAAATCAACAACCTCATTGGGTGTGGCGGTTCTGCCATAGAGGGTTGTGGGTCAAGCTCAATGGTTCAGGTAGAATCCTCAGGAATAGTGATAGCCATACATGTGTCAATATCATGATCAATATCCTTGAGTTCCTCAATATATCCACAATCCTCAAATTTATTTATCACTCTAAAAATGTCAAGTGTCAATTTTCTGTCTCCAATGGCGATCTCCATGCTACTGCTTTCACAATTTATGTTGGCCTTAGTAGTAGCGAGGAACGGATGCCCTAGATTGATGGGCGTGTTCCTCAATTCTTCAGGTACATCCATGTCAAGGATGAGGAAATTTAAAAGAACATAGAAATCCTTGACCTTGATTATAATAGTCCACTAGCTGTAGTGTAACTGAGGTCGGCCTAAGTTCACCGAAACTAAACTTTTCATATAGGGAAGTTAAGATTAGGTTGATGGATGCACCTAGATCGAAGAGTGCCTAATCAAAAGTGTAATCCTCGATGACACAGGAAATCAAGGGGGCACCTAGATCTCTCTTTTTTTAATGAAGGTGACGTAGGATAAGAGAACTAGCCTACTCGAGGAGTATCACCTTCCCCGAGGTATGTTCTTTTGCCTTACGCTTTTGAGTACATAAATCCTTTAAGAACTTAACGTAAGCCGGGATATGCCTAATAGCATTGAGGAGTGGGATATTGATTTCTACATTCTTGAATATGTTCAGAAGCTCCTTGATTTTGTCTATGGGTTTCTTCTTCCTGGATTTCAGTAAGGCATCAGGGAATGGGATGTGAGTAGGGTCATTAGTTTCAGGTTCTTGTGCCTCATTCTCTTCTTTAACTTTCTCCTTTTCTTCCTCAGGCTCACTAGAGTTTTGTTTGCTAGATGAATGTAATTTAGGGTCCTGGATTTGCATTCCACTCCTCAAGGTGATGGAATTTGCAAACGCATACGAGTTCAGGTTTTGGGAAGGGTTAAGAAAGATCGGAGGGGCTTAATTAGCAAGATATCTAGGATTAGAAGAACCCTTCTCAACCACCTAAGCATGTGCATGTGGGTCCCTTTGATTCCTATACTCTTGGGCTCTAATACCCTAATTTTGTACATTTTGGGGGTTGGGTATGGGTTGAGATGGTAGAGATTTGGGCTGTCGGGTATTAGCAATGAGCTCGGATTGTAAGTTGTCCAGCAATGTCTTCATTTGCTACATAAGCTAAAGCATGGATTCTTGCATCTCTACCATCTGCCGGTTCATATCAACCTGCCCTGTGGGTTTTCGGGCATTCCAAGCTGGTTGACTAACCTAGCTTGAGGGTGACGCACACGGAACGCGTTGGTTTAATTATGTCATTGTAGCACGCGTTCACGACGTCGGTTTTAATTTAAGATGTGGATTTGGTGAGTCCAAGTGTCGAACACAAGGAGGCATGAAATTGGATTACCTTGTTGCTTTAGTTGTACAGGAATGTTTAGTTTGCTTGCGAGAAAATGAGAAAGAGAGTGAGAGAGAGATTAGGGTTAGAGCTTGTGTTTAAATCATGACATTCATTCTAAGAAGATGTGAGGTATGATATAAGAAACATCATTAACATATAGCATGCAATTAGAGTGTGTTTACAACTACAGCAATAGATAAAAGCTTAAACAAGTGTGACATAAAACTAAGTAAAAAGAGTGCGAGGAGGCGAGGCAGCCACGGTGGTGGAGGGGGGCTCCATCAATGGCTCGACAACTCCGAGGTAGATATGGGATGCTTGGTGGAGCTAGGAGAGGGCTAGTATTGCATGGAAAGTGTGTGTGAATTGAATGCCCTTGAATGGGGTGGTTGAGGAGGTTTATATAGAGAAGAAGGGGTTTCCAAGCTAAGGGTTTTAGCAACATCCAGGACATAGCTAAACCCTTTCCATAAGTGTCGGTAAAGCCCCTCCACTCGCCAATCCATCATGCGCACGTGTGCTTCTTTCCTTACGATCCACGTGATCATGCCATAGGCCATTCGATCAAAGATCGAACGGTTGAGAGCTCGCGTGGGCGCACGCTGTGGATCTTGCGCATCTTCGCCTAGGCGCATCCGTGCCCATCTATTGCGTCGCGTGGTGCGTTCCTCGCCATTGGCTCCTGCATCAACGGTCGAATGTTGACCGCTCGTACTTTTGCTGCTGATTTGAGCCTTGCCCAGGCTCGAATGTGCGTTCATTGCTTGCGAGTGAGGCGCGGACCAACGTGCTGTGTGTGTTGGTTTGTTGCAATGCGGGATCTCTCGTTGCTGCTCCTTAACTGTTAGATGAGAGATGTGTGGCTGAGATCGTGCAATGTGGGTGTGTGGAAGAGAGAGGGTGGTGGATGCGGCACATTGGACCATTGGATGGAAATCCAACGGTCAAAATCTCACTATGAAGGTGCTTTCGGTGCGGTGGAGAGCTCGCCTGTTGCGGATTTTCAATCGTCTAATCTGAAGATCAGATGGCTTAAAGGTCGTTTGATGTTGCGAAAGGGCGGTGGACGCAGGTAGGTAGGTGACACGTGGCATGTTTTGGGCCATTGATCATCAGATCAACAGCCAGAACTTCTTGGGCTGGTCGAGGGAGCTCTGGATGTCGGATTTAAGTGATTTCGAGTCCGTTGGACTCCATTCATCGATCTAAATCCATCTATGAGGTCCGATTGCTCATCTGAGACCTGTTTCAACATGAAATTGTACAAATGGCCATTAAACATTGATTTATAAGCAATCTTAATTCATGATGCATGTGGTGCTCCCATGTCATTATGGTGTGTTATTAGTGCACATATATCCTCAAGATAAACCTTGGTTGATAGAATTATCATCATCGAATGCAGAGTTATCATACCCCAATGCTCATCCCTTGCTAGTCCCTAGCAAGGTTTGTCATAGCTGTTATTTTCAGTCAAAATTAAGAATTAATTACTTAGACATATGTTGCTTGTCAATGAGAGGAAATATACCAAGAGCCTAATCCACAGAGACTAAATAGCATCCGTGTGTCTGCCAAAATGCAAACCACCCAAGTTCTCACTTTAAAGCATATATACAGATATATATATTTTTCTTTTTCATCTTTTATCATTTTTTGGATTTTTGGAGTTGAGAGTGTGTAGGTAACTTTTTACAGCTATCCAACCCACTCATAGCTCAAAAAAGACTCTAAGTGCTAAGCATCTTGGTGTGAAGATTATGATAAACTCACTCAACGGTAATTAAAACAGACTTCGAGTTTCTACGCCTCTAAGTGACCGAAAAAGGAAATGCTTGCCTGAAGGTGTATCTATCCGATTGGTAGCTTTCTCCCTACTTTGATTTTGTGTGGGGTCAACACAAGGGTGATTCCAGCGTATATCTCCTTGGATTGCTCTACTTTCCCACTTCTTCCTTAAGTGTTTTGGGCTTTTTCGTGTATTTAGTGAGCTGGGTTCTAGACAATCGGCCAATGGGCTGTTACCTACAACCACTTGCCAGCCATACTCGTGCGGTGAAGTATGGCTTATTTATTTTTTCTTTTTCTTCTTTTTTCTATTTCTCCTTTTTTCTTTCTTTTTTTTCTTTTGTTGTTTCAGTAGGTGGCTTCCCTGATCTAAGATTTACCTAGAGGCAATAAAAGAAAATGGTCCTGTGACTAGGCTCTGGATAACCGGCCAATGGGTTGTTACCCACGACAACTTGCTAGCTATACCACCCTAGAAGGTTCATTAGCTACCAAATTTCTGTTAGAATCTCTGAAGAGTGAGTTAGTGCAAAAATGTGTGCAAATGCTTAGACTAAAAGTCCATTCGAGTTAAAGGGGGGTTGATAAGTCGTATACTTATCACCCTACTTTATTGATCAGATTAATGTAAATTAATGTTGCGAGGATTCGGGGCTAAAGCCACATTTTAGTGGACACCAGGGCTGATTAAGCCTGAAGGCCTGAAAAGTCTAAGTATTTAGGTTTTTCTCGTATTATTTCCCACAGTTGATATGCTCCTAATGCCTATGTTTTCCTTCCTAATTATATATATATTTCAGGCTGATAATATAAACTTAGAGAATGCGAATTACCACCCCCCCATGCTTAAGTTGGACAATGTCCTCATTGGCAAATAAATGTATGTAAGTGGGTACAGAAAGAAATCACCTGAGTGCCACCATGTACCTGATCAGTTCGAATTTTTTGGGTTGCCTCCTAGGAAGCGTTGAGTTTATTGCTTCCAGCTAGGCGAAGCTCCATGTCAACCCTCAATGAGGGTGACTACTTCCTTTGGGGGAACCTGGGCAAGAAAATGTTTTAATCTCTGGCTGTTTACGATGAAGGTTTGCGTAGTGTTAGGATCTGCAATTTCAACTGCCCTGTTGGGATATTGACCACGTGATATGGTCCTATCCACATTAATCTCAGCTTCCCAGGGAAAAGTTTAAGTCTTGCATCAAAAAGCCAGACTTGCTGATTGGGCTCGAAGGTTTTCGTATGGATTTGTCTGTCGTGGATGGCTTTCATCTTCTCTTTGTAAAGTTGACTGTTCTCATAGGCTTCCCGATGGATTTCCTCGTGCTCGGAGAGTTGTTGTGTCGTTCGATCTTCGGCCAACTGGGAGTCCATATTGCACTACTTCATAGCCCAGTATGCCCGGTGTTCCAACTCAACCGGAAGGTGGCAAGCTTTGCCAAAGATCAATCGATAAGGTGACATGCCTATCGGGGTTTTAAAAGCAGTCCTATATGCCTAAAGGGCATCATCCAATCGTGTGGACCAATCCTTTCAGTCAGGTCTCACTATCTTTTGCAGAATATTCTTGATCAACCTATTGAAACCTTAGTTTGCCCATTTATTTGTGCGTGATACAGGGTGGCAATGTGGTGAGTAACCTCGTATTTTCTAAGTAAGGTACGAAATTAGGCATGAATAAAGTGACTCCCACCATCACTAATCATGGCTTTCAGTATCCTAAACCGAGAGATGTTTTGCTTAACAAAGTCCATGATAGCCTTGTGGTCACATTGTCGGGTGGCTACGGCTTCAATCCATTTTGAGACATAGTCTACTGAAACTAATATGTACTTGAAGCCATTAAATGGTGGGAAGGGACCCATAAAATTGATGTCTCGAACATCGAAAATTTTGACAATCAAAATGGGCTGGAGGGACATCATATCCTTTCTAGTCATAGTCCGTAATGTCTGGCACCGAGAGAAAGTCTTGGCGAAGCTGTGTGCATCCTTGAATAAGGATGGCCAATAACATCCGGACTGCAAATCCTTTGCAGTCGTTTGCTTCCTGGAGAAGTGGCCATCACAGGCTTGGTCATGACAAAAGGATAGCACACTTTGGACTTCCTCTTTAGGAATACACCTCCTAATCATCTGGTCAGCATAGAGTCTAAACAACATAGGATCATCCCAGAAATAGTGCTTGGCTTCAGCCAAGAACTTATTCCGTTGCTGTCTGGACCAGCCGTGCGGAGTCTGTCTACCACCAGATAGTTGACTAAGTCTAACATACCAGGGTAGCTTTCTTCCTTGCACGGCTAGAAGTTGTTCATCAGGGAAGGTGTCGGTCAAGGGTAATGAGGATTTGTTGTGGTCCGGGTGAAGTCTAGACAGGTGATTGGCTACGACGTTCTTGGATGCGGCTTTGTCACGTATTTCCAGGTCAAATTCTTGCAAGAGTAGGATCCATCGGATGAGCCTAGGTTTAGCATCCTTTTTGGCCAAGAAATGTCGGATAGTCAAGTGGTCGATGTAAACCGCTACGTGGGATCCCAGAAGGTATGATCGAAACTTTTCTAACCCAAAGACTATGGTGAGTAGTTCTTTTTCTGTGACAGTATAATTCCGTTGAGCCTCATCCAACATTTTGCTCGCGTAATAGATCACCACAAGTTTCTTCTCTCTTCTTTGTCCTAGGACTCACCAATGGCAAAATCTGATGCATCGCACATTATCTCGAAATCCTAGGACCAGTCTGGGGTTTGTAAAATTGGTGCAGTGCCCTAAAGGTGTTGTAAGCCTTGATACAATCAGGTGTCATGTGAAAAAGGGCATCGTTGCCTAGAAGGTCAGTCAAGGGCTTAGAAAGTTTGGAAAAATCCTTAATGAACCTTCTATAGAAGCCAACATATCCTAGGAAAGATCAGATTTGCTTGACCGAGCTAGAGGGTGGAAGTTTGGAAATTAAATCAACCTTAGCTCGATCCACTTCGATGCCCCTATGAGAGATGATGTGACCGAGGATAATCCCTTCCTGAACCATAAAATGGCTCTTTTCCTAGCTTAAAACTAGGTTGACCTCGACACATCACTTCAAGATCTCCTCCAAGTTGCCAAGACAATGGTTGAATGAGTTCCCGAACATGGAGAAATCATCTAGGTATTCACCCACCATCTCTGAAAAAATGGCTAGCATGCAACGCTGAAAGGTCGTGGGTGCGATGCATAACTCGAATGGCATATGACGGAATGCGAACGTGCCATACAGGCAAGTGAACGTGATCTTCTCTTGATCCTCTGGTGTAATAGCAACTTGGTTGTATCCTGAATGTCCATCTAGGAAGTAAAAATATTTCTGTCCTGCCAATCGCTTGAGAATCTAGTCAATGAATGGAAAAGGGAAATGATCTTTCTTGGTGGCCTCATTAAGCTTCCTATTGTCGATGCACACCCACCATGTGGTAGCGATGTGGGTGGGGATGGATTCTCCTTGGTCATTGGTGATCACGGTGAGCCCGGCTTTTTTAGGTACCACTTGAGTGGGGCTCACCTGGGGGCTATCGGAAATTGGGTAAATGATGTCTGCATCAAGCCATTTGATTATTTCTTTTTTAACGATCTCTCACATATTCGGGTTCAATCACCTCTGCATCTGGCAAGAAGGTCGAGCCCCATCTTCCAAATAGATCTTGTGAGTGCAATAGGTAGGGCTAATTACCCTTAAGTCAGAAATTGTCCACTCAATGGCTGCCCGATGTTCAGAGAGGGTTGCAGTCAACCTAAGTTCTTGATCCCTAGTTAAATGGGCATTGATAATTGTAGGGAAGGTCTGGTCAGGTCCTAGGAAGACATACTTGGGATTATCGGTCAAATGTTTTAATTCGGGTATAGGTGGGATAACATTTGATGGGTAGGGGAAAGGTGGGAGTTGATCAACATCAATGTCCTCGAATGGAGGTTGTTGAAGGTAATCAGCTCTACACAGGTCAACCTCCACAGGCTGGGGTGGGTTAGGGTAGTCATCAACTGGTTGAGTTAGATGGTCTGCTGAAGAGCTAAGAGTGAGGCATTCTTCAACCAGAGGTTCCACAGGATTGTGCTCCTCAACCTAGCCACAATCAAAAGACTTAGCTACCCTAAAGATATCCAATTGCATCTTCTTGTCTCTAACGGCGATTTCCATGCATCCCGTGTGCAATCAATGTTCGCCTTAGTCGTAGCTAAGAAGGGTCTGCTCAGGATGATGGGTGTGTTTTGTAGCTGTTCGGGGACTTCCATTTCAAGGACCAAAAAGTCGACTGGGAAGTAGAAGTCCTTGACCCGAATAATTACGTCCTCGACTACCCCCTTCGGGGTTTTCACAGATCTATCAGCCAGTTGGATAGTCACAAGCGTTGGTTTTAACTCCCCAAATCCAAATTGGTGATACAGGGTCATTGGGATGAGATTGATCGAAGCACCTAAGTCCAAGAGCGCTCTATCAAATGGCATGTCCCCGATATTACAAGATATCAGGGGTGCTCCTCGGTCAATTTGTTTGGGAGGTAGGCTGCTCAATATCATTGAACTAGCTTGTTCTGAGAGCACAACCTTCTTAGGTTCTTGGGTTCTCGGCTTATGCTTCGGCATACAGACATCCTTTAAGAACTTAGCTTAAGCCGAGATATGCTTGATTGCTCTGAGGAGCGGAATATTAATCTGGACTTGTTTGAAAATCTCCAACAGCTCCTCCAAGGCCTCAGGGTATGGTGTTTGGGTTTGAATTGGGTCAGCCTCCAAGTCCTTGTGTTCCTCCCACTCATCCTCAGAATTGGGTATCTCAAGAAGTGAGGTCACAAGCGGGGTCGGCCATTTGGGGTCCTAGGTTTTAGTTCCGCTTCTCAAGGTAACCATGTTGGCTAAGGCATTGGGACCATGGGTAGATACTTGAGAAGAAGAGGAAGAAGAAGCACCAAACCTACGGGGTGTTTGTGGGGCTTGCTGGACCATGTGGGCATGCCCAAGATTGGCTTGGAACCCTTAAGCATTGGGGCCTTTGTTGATCACATTTTGTGGGTTGGAGCAGGAGTGTGGTAGAAACCCAAGGCAGATGGATTTCGTATATCTAGATTATTCACAAATTCCCTTACCACGAGAATTTATGAAATAGATCGATCAGCGAGATTCATAGCAAGTAGAGGTGAAAATTTTTTCATTGAGTTGAGAACCTCATCTAAGTGTTTAGCTACGATGTCGACCTTATCCAGTTTCGCTACTATAATCTCTAGATCTTCTGAACTGGATTGGCCTGTGATTTCATGGGTGCCCTTCAAATTCGTGCCTATGGATATAATATGCTATACTAGAGGGGAGAGATGAATAGTATGGATGGCAATTTAAAAATAATCTTTAAATTTAAATAATCGCAAAAAACAAATAACAAACACAAGTACATCGATATTTGTAGTGAAAACCCTTCTGGGTAAAAACACTACCTAACCCTCCCAACTTAGGATTTTCCTGACTAGACCAAGCTAGTCAATCCACTAAAATCTTGTACCACTTAAACAAGGGTGGCACAACCTCTTACAACAATCCTTCTCTTTATGACCTGAAGAGAAGCACAACAACAATAGATCTCCCAAAACAACAAGGGACCCTAATCAAAATAGTAAAGGAAAGACAAAATAATCCTAAGGAACCTCAATGAAAAATCAAACTGATGTTTTCGCAGAGGATTTTGATTGGAGTGCTTTAGAAAGCATGGAAGTAGAAGCGCAGAAGCACTACAGAGATGAAGGCGTAAAAGCACTTTTCTAAAGGTATTTCACTCTTGTTGTGTATAGAAAAAGGCTACCAAGGTCCTCTATTTTTACTAGAATTTCGACCTAGAAAGGAAGTTTTTCAAATGCATTTGATTGATCAAATAAAATAGTTTGGTCAATCAAAAAAGGATTTGCTCAATCAATCTATTTATCTGGTCGATCATCCATTAGTTGATTAATTAATCTTTTGATTGATTAAAAGGGGTTTTATGAACTTCCTAATTTGGCGAGATTTGATCGATTAACCTAAGTGATTGGTCGATCAACTAATATAAAAAGGTTTGTTTTTAGGTAAATTATGTTTTGTGAGAATAAAATTGAGGATCCATACATGTATGCTAGACTCAAGACATAAAAAGACACAATAGAAGACTCCAGAGAGCTTTATTCCTTTTCATAAGTCAAGATAGTCTTAAGAGATTAGTCTGATAGATAACATAATTTTGAAGCATCAAAATTGAGGTATTAACATTCTCCCCCTTTTTTATGACAACAAAATTATAATTATGTATAAAGAGAAATAGTTATAAAAAATTTACATAAGATTTGGAATCAAGTGATATGCATAATATATCCCCCTTTTTGTTTTAACAAAACCATTCTAAGTAGAAAAAATTAATTCCAATTTCTCCCCCTTAAAAGAGTAATTAAAGCAGGAAGTATAAGTAAAAGATTTGTAGCTCACGAGATAGATATGCTAAAGCAAGTACGTAGCTGAGATATATAATGCATAAATGATAAATAAAGCAAGTTCATAAATATAAACTTCTACAAACCATAGATAATCCAAAAAAAAAACTAGCAGCTAATACTCATAAAGGTCCACAAAAGATAAAGTCTACTTTAGTGATGCAAAGAAGGCATCCACTTTTCTCTGAAGATCTGCATCAAACTCAAGATCCATGGAATTAGATGGTGTCGAGGATGAGGTTGGTCAGCCAAGACAGAGAGGTGTCTCTGTGCTGAGGAGGACAGTATCATCTGCCTGACTGTCTGGAGAGGAGTAACCTGCTAGCCTGATGGTGTTGGAGGAGGAGGAGGTGCTGCTGAGGGAGGAACTATAGGAGAGCAACAAGGATAAGGAGGTCTATCGTATTGCTACTACAAGCCGTGAATAGACTCTCCAAGAACTATCCTTGAGCATTCAGGTAGTCAGATACCTGATGCCCGTGTTGTAGCAAAACTGAATCTATCTTCCACTGTCTATGCATCATCAATGAAATATCATCAATAACATCTTGAATACTAACGTAGGCCCTGCCTGTGAGCTACCTGTCGAGAAGACCCCACTCCTGGTCGTAAAAAGGAGTAGGACAAGCTGGAGGAGGGTAGGTGGCAGTGAAACGCTCATAAGGTGGGTAAGCTGGAGATACGACAAAAGAGGAAGCTCCCATTGTAGATGGTCTGTCATGCTCTTGAGGTGGTTGCTGGGGATTTGCTTCCTCACCATGAGCTCCTTGTGCTTGCTCCATTTTAGTATATGTGAGCTTATCAAAATTGGAGACTCGAGGAATGAATTGTTTATGGTTGATACCCATTAGGACATTGAAATGTAGGAAGATATGAGATAGGAGAGTCCCATATTGGAAGGAGCTGGTGGGTTTCTTGTCCATCAAGTAAAGAATCAAGTGGTTCTAGTTGAACCACTTTCATAAAGGCATATAGAGTAATAAGCATGATCCTGGGGTAGTTCTCAAATGAGGTCGACTTTGACATAAAGTTCCATAAGAAGACTCAATTAAGGAATCGAGGAAGACGATGAAAGTAAGGGGACTTGGCAGGGCGACCCAAATCATAGTGAGAGGGAGTGATAAGAGTCTCCCTAATGTTTTCACTCTAGGCCTACTGGTGGAGGTCTAAGAAGGTAGGACAGATATTAGGGCATCCAAGAATCTCGATGATGATATCAACATTCACCAAGACTTTGACCTCATAAACATTAGAAGTAAGTTATATGTTGAACCCTTCACCCATGTTTTTCAAATTGGCATAAAACAGGTGACAAGCCATGAGGTCAACACTAGGAATATGGCTAGACTTGGAACCTGCATAAAAATTGTGCTCGAAAAGATGGAGTATATGGTGGTAAGTGAATTTATCCCGTAAACCTGGAAAGATTGTCTCAAAATATGCAAAGTCCACGGGAAGACCAACATGGGGACTGACAAATGCCAGTTTATCTTCATTCTTATAGCTTAAAACAAACCTAGCTCTTAGGGTTTTAACTTCGCGAATGGGTTTTTGGGCTTCATTTAGGCATTTTCTTAGGTTAGGCATCCATTGCAATCTTTTGTGTTTTTTTTAACATGTTTATTTGAGTGTTAGGGATAAGCAGATAATCAGATCTCGCAAACCCTAGCACTAGTGAAGGTAGAAGATGAAGAAGAAGCCCATATCAGCTGGATCTCAACTGGATTCAGCTCATCCCAGCTGGATCAACCTATGCGCAGTTTCATTTAGCTCACCTTAGTTGAATGGTAGCCAAAGCTAGTTCACCACAGCTGAATGGTAGTTTAGACTAGCTCAATTCAATTGATACCAGCTCCATTCTAGCTCCGGCCAATTCACTGAAGCTCCACTTGACTTAGCTTAGCTACTAGTTATCAACTAGCTAAGCTAAGTCAACTGCAGAGTTATCACCCAGCTCAACTCCAACTCCCGAAGACCAAACTCAGCTCAACTTAGTTAAGCTTAGCTACCTGACCTAAGCTAGCTAGGTAGTCTTCGAGAAGATCAACTTCAGCTCACCTCAGCTTAGACTTGAAGAAATTAAGCTCAACTTAGCTTGGTTTAGCAGCTGGCAAAGAACTACCTAGCTAAGCTAGCTATTGAGCTCTTCTCGAGTTCTCTTCAGCAGTAGCTAGCTTCAACCAGCTTCAATGCAGCTCAACTCAGCTCCTCCTCAGCAAACAACTTCCTCCTCCATTCATATACTAGCTAGCTCAGCTCTACCTAGCTCCACCTCCATGGCCATCGAACCATCACCCTAATTCCCACTTAGTTAGCTCCAGGAAATATGCCACTTAGCCCCACCTACTTCCACCTCATTTTGGTGCCACAAATACACATCCCCTCACCCCTCAACCACCACTAAAAGGCACCTCAAAGTTGGCGCCAAACTACCTCCAACCAACCCTATTTTTGCCGCCAAACATGGGTGCATCTCCACCCTACACCCCAACAACAACTCATCCCAACCATCCCTTTTCCCTCCAAAACCAACCCTTCTAGAACCTAACCCCCTTTGGCGCCAAATGCACACATCCCTATGATAAACGCTAGTTTATCATCATCCTTAGCATCCATTCACATCTAGTTCCTAAGATTTTCTCAACTGCATTGCATTATATCATTGCATTTAGCATGCATGTGCATTTAGGGTTTAGAGCATGCATTAGCATTTATTTTACATTATCTTCTATAGTTACCATTTTATTGCCAAGGATGAATGCTTTGGAAATCATAAAAGCCCTGGCAATATGCAAGGCACAAGGAACAAGTGTGAAGATAGATTGGGAAAGCTCCTTCTAGCTCCTCCTCTACTTAAAGATACTGGCTAGCTCCTCCACTACTCTAGCTCCTACCCTACTCCCTTTCCACCTTAATGGCCCATTGGCACCTAAAATGCACTCCTTGGCATCTTTTCACATGGCACCAAGGAAGCTTCCTAACCACCCTCCTTGGCACTCCTTCACATGGTGCCAAGGAAGCTTCCTAACCACCTTCCAAGCCACCCTCCTTGACACCCTTTCACATGGTGCTATGGAAACTTCCTAACCACCATCCATACTAGCCTATAAAAAAAACCCCCATCCTACCATTCAAACCATCCTTGGCAAGCAACAATTCTTCCTATCAAACACCTATAGCCACCATGCATCCTATGCCTAAGAAAGGAGGAGAGAAGAAGATTAAGGGAGTAACCTACTGATAAACACACATGAATTCATGATAAAATTCTTATTTATGATAGTTCCTAGGCCTAACATTGCATAACATAGTATAAATATTGCATAGCATTCATTGCATTACATTTAGGATAGTTTGTATATTCTGTAAATTAATTTCAACATTTTATATGGTCAGGAGGCAGTGCGACATCTTTACGGGCTTCGGATGAAGAATCCAGCCATACAAATGAATCCGGAGTGACGATCGTAGTCCGTCAACGTAAAAATCACCCTGATCAGATCTCCATAGCATCCTGTACAAGAAGATGGAAGGCCTAGATGGTGCCACGTGGTGCCATCCAGGCCACCCTACACAAGCCGCAGCCTCTCCAGCTTCACACAAGGAGCGATCCAGCCATTGGATCTCGATCCAACGGTTGAGAAGGGCTCTTCATCACTCGATCTCAAGCATCTCAAGGAAGAATTGATCTCAATCGTTGGATCTTCATCCAACGATCGAGGAGCGCAACCACACCTCATCTCCACGCAACCAAGCAGCTCCTTGGCAAAACGATAACGAGCTCGCTCTGCAAACGAGTGGCGCGGGTTTGAGCCTTGATCCTCTGTGCCCGCTCCAGCATCAGCTAAATTGGGCCACTCGTTCTTGATCAAGCGGTTGAGATGACGCACACGTGATTAGATGTTGGACGACGACGTGCAACCGCATGCCAAGGCAGACGCGCGCCATCTAGAGTGCTCATTTAAGTCTACTAGGTGCATTATCTGTCATTCGATCGTCGCGAACACGTAATGAGCGCGGTTCAAATCAATGAAGGTGCGATCTGCAGGTGCCTCCCAGCTGTGCAATGAAGGATCCAACGGCTGCCATCTGCGATGGCAGCAGGTGCGGGATTCAAATGCAGCAACGTGCACTTCCTCCTCACGATCTCAGCCATCCATGCCTGATCCAACAGTTGAAGCTCTCCGTGCATTGTACCAGCTGCAGCCGTGCCTCCTCACACTAGCAGAGGCGTAGAATGTTTAGCAACACCCCCTTCAGGTCTTTTGTGATGTTTTAAATGTCGCTGAAGACTCGTGCATGCAGAATACCTCCATTCCACCACTATATAAATCCTATGACCCCTTCCTTTCCAAACCATCTCTACCAACTCTACTCCCACCAATTCCTAAGCTCTAGAAGCCTATCAATGCTCCCCTAGAGCTCATTCACAAGCTCCAAAGGGTTCCTATTAGTGTAATGCTCCTATACCGCACCAAATATTCTTCCTCCATCTCACCCCCTTCGTAGGAAGCCTCGGAGCCGTCCTCCCACCTCCATTCCGGTAGAAGATCACTTCCACCTCCTCATCCCCATTCCAAAGCCTGGTGAAGCATTCCTCTACCTGGTGTCCTCCTACATCTCACCCCCATCGTTCAGCATCTCACTCCATCCAAGTTGCCGCCAAGCGCCGTCGTCTCACCAAACAACCAATTTAGGAGATTTCTTCTCACCCTTATCTCTTTTATATTTTTGCATATTGTAATTGATGACTGTATGATATTGTGATATATCCATTTGTTCCATCCACTTTGTGAAATTATCTTGCTTGCCTCTTTATTACAAAATCAAAAGAAAAAAATAACAAAATCCTAAAACACCAAAAAGAAAAAACACGAAGCACGGATTTCAACAAAAGTAAACGTCGCCTCCCTGTGTTCAACCTGGGACTCCCTTAGAGCTTCAATTAAAAATTGTATTTGATAACGTGTTTTGCGACTACAGTGACAGGTTTATCCTAACCCCAACTTTCCTTCACTGAAACACGTACATCATTTTGGCATCGTTGCTAGGGAGGCAACGGAATTTTCTTTCTTGTTTTCCATGTTTCTTTGCATTTACTTATTACTAACCCTGCTTGCCTCTGATTTATTATCTTGCAGGTACGCTAGCAAGGAGATCCAAGTACGGTAGATTGAGTAAAGTGTGGGTAGAGTGGTTTGTAAGTGCCCCCACATTCCCCCCCACTAGTTTCAAACTTCAAACTTGGACTCTTTTATTTTATTTATTTATTTTTTTTCTTTTTGTTTCTAAATATGAATATTTCTCTTTTCTTCTTCTTTCTCTCTCTCTCTCTCTCTCTCTCTTTTCTTCTTCTCTTTTTTTTCTTTTTCTTTTTATAACTCCAACACAACATGACGCAGACTTTTATTTATGAGGCATTATTAGGGATGATGATGGTCAAGAGGATATTGTGTGGCTTATTTGGTGGAAGTGGCTACTCTTGACACCAGAAAAGGATGGATAGGACAATCGTATTTCTGACCTTTGACATTACTACCCTCCTTTAGCCAAGGACTCTATGAAAGACGGTCGTAACCATCCACCATAGTCATAATTTTATTAAGACTCAATCTCTGTGTATCTGCCTTATTTGGTGACTCTCAGGAATTCACACAATGTACACACACAAGAACAGAGAGCGAAAACTATGCCTAACTCTGAGGTATCATCATCTAATTGTCCAGAACTTAAGAGTCCTTGCACTAGACTTAGTGCACCAATAGTCTCTCTACTTTCTTTTCATAAATATGAGGTGGATCTAATAGAAGATAGTAAGCTGACTCCCTATTAACTGTCCAAGGGTTCAGTAGACTAAAAATGCCTATTGATTTTCTTCAAAGATCCATTACCCAGTCTACGTGCAAGTGAAGTAAATGTACTAGATTCTAAACTTAAGAATTAATTTAAGAAGAAAATCTTTAATAAAACTTCCTTGATAAAAACTTCTGCCAGGGACTAACCAATTTAGCTCAAGAAAATGAAAGAGCTTTTTTTTTTTATGCACCTATTGTAAATGCATGCAAATATTTATAAATGCTAAATGCACCCTCCCATGCCTAAATACTACAATGTCCCCATTGTAAAATTAAAACAGGGGGGAAAGGAAGGATATCACCTGATGAGGCGTTATTTTAGACATTGGGTTGCCTCCCAACAAGCGTTGCATTTTTTGTCGACAGCCAGACTTATAGGGAACCTGTAAGCCTAGTTCCAAATAGAAAGAGCTAGGCCCTAAAAATATGCGTAACAGCACGGGCCTAGAAAACAGGTAGCCATGGATGTTGGCGAGCAGAGGATGCAACGTTATCCCAAATGCTCGCCAGAAGACATGAAAGTAGAGAACCTCGTAGGCTACCTGGGGAGGTCTAGGAACATGAAAAGGGACCTCCCAAAATGGAATAAGTGGAGGATAACAAGGGTCCTCCAAAGAAGGAAGGTTTTAAAAGATATAAATATAATTATTTCAAACCCTTGAATGACGAGACTAAAAGTACAAGCATCAATCCAAACTCGCCATCCTATCCGAGGATGTACTGGCCTGATATTCTCCCCAGAAAGAATGTATATGAGCAGAGACCTCAGCCGAGGATTAGGTAAGGAATCTATAGGTTGCTTGAGTGATTGGGTGGTAATTATTAAGTCCAAAGAGGGCTTAGTCTGTTTCTGTTCCATTCCCAATAAGAATTCATCTTCCACATCCTTACCCAACTTCATTGTTTTATGAACCTCCAACTACTCCTCTACGATAGATGAGTCATGAATAGAATTCAATATCTCATTAGTAGACTCATAATCAACATGCTTTGACGACAGTTGGGTTTCCTGGGAAGTAGCAAGATCAGAATTATCATCAAATCCATCCATAGGTTTTTTCTTGTTAGTTACATCCTTTTCAGGGACTTTGTGTGCTACTTCATTAACCTTAATATGTTTAGGAGGTTTATCATCTTTAAATGTTATGGAGAAGGCTTATATCACTGAATTCTTTGTTCTTCTCGGGGCATAAATCCTCAATTGATGTATATTATCCCTGAGAGTCTCCCTTAGGCTTCTCATTATCATGTTCGTCCTCCAATATCAACTCCTGATTTTGCGGAGGATGACTCTCGAAATCAAAAGAAGGGAGGAATCCAGATTTCCCTAGATTATTTATATCCTCGAGGGGGAAGTCCTTGAATAACACATAATCCCCCTATGATTCACTAAAGATTCTAAGGCCAGGTTCCTCCATCGGGTCATCCTTGTCCTCTAAAATAGACTCTTTGCACCTTGAGACCAAAATTGATCCAATTCATCCTCCATTCCCTTAGGGTCACCTTCATTGGGTGCATTTAATTCCTCAAAATGTTGAATGGTAGGTGTTGATTCCCTAAGTGGAGGGTCAGGATTAGGCTCGCTAAGGGTAGAATGAGTACCACCAGATGATTAATAGGGGAAGTGATATGAAGAATACGACCTTAACCCGAGTTATCAGGGGTAAGGAAAATACTGTCATTAGGGTCAAGGTTCTCAAGAGGTACCATCTTCCTTTTCTTTTGACTCCAATATAGCTCGAGTAGATAATCGCTAGGGTTGTTTTCCTCTAGTGGCTGTGTCTCATGGGGAGAGTCTCTAAGTGATAGCTACTCGAAACGGGATCCCTATTGTCATTGGTTTCCTCAGAATTATTTTGATGATCACGGTTATATGGGTAGGGATCAGAATCATTAGTAGGAGAGTAACTAAGCTGTCTAATTTCCTTATTCAATTGTTGAATATTCCTCAACATCTCTCCCATAGACTCCATCATTTCTTTTTGTTATTTTTGCATTTCTATCATAAAAGAAGAGA
Organism: Thalassia testudinum; assembly: GCA_037157565.1. Taxonomy (NCBI): domain Eukaryota; kingdom Viridiplantae; phylum Streptophyta; class Magnoliopsida; order Alismatales; family Hydrocharitaceae; genus Thalassia; species Thalassia testudinum. The sequence goes on from JAZHRO010000078.1 coordinate 44,290,439, forward strand.
GGCTACTACTATCAGATTGGGGAGGATAGTCAATCTCAGGCTTTGGTTGCCTAGGGGTATCGGTCCAACCTTGATAAGGAAAATCATTAAGGGTGGGAGGGTTGGGTGTTTGTATAGTAGTAGGGATTCTAGGGTTGGAAAATCCCACTCCTAGGCTTTGCTCAGAAGTGGGAGCTACCGGACCAATACTCCTAGGATAGGAATATAAATGATCCCATGAATTGTCAATATACCCATCAAAGGATGGATACGCTCAGGGCATGGGATCTTGGTTAAAAGATGGGAAGTATTGACTCTGATAATCTGAATGATAGGAGTAAGGGTGATCCATTTCTTTAAGTTAAATAGGTTAAACTCTCTTAGGATCTAGAAGCAATCAGAATAAAAGTAGAAACTTCTTAAAGAGTTCTACCACTGTCAAAACAAACACAAATACAGTGGGATCTATTTTTAGTAGATTTTAGGTCTTAGAATTAGGTGTTCAGTTGGTGGCCAAATAAGTTTTGCAAGAGTTACGCTTCCTAGGCCGACCTTCGTTGGTGCCTACAACCTACTCGCAAGAGATGGAAGTCTCAAATCGAGCCCACACACAAGGAATCGAAGTAACTTGGTGGATAGACTTGTTGATTTTCAACTAACTTCCCTTGTGGTGCAAAAGAGGAGAGTTAAAAATTTATCTAGTGACCTTATGTGGGATGTGCATAGTGTCTCAGGTGTGCAACACACGTTCGCGTTTTGAATTTTGAAATCTCGTAAACAAGATCCTTTTGCACATAATTTCAAGTCACAGATTTTAAGGTCCAACCTCTTAACAGTTCCAATTTTTAAAGTGACCACTGAATCAATTAGATTCAAACACTTTAGTGGTCTTGGCTTTAAGTCCAATGCAAATGCATGACAGGTATTTTGATGCTAAAGAGAAGATGTACCTTACTCCAGCTTTCTTCAATGCAGGGATGTATGCAATGCAGTAAAGATAAACTAGATGTTGCTCATTCAATCCTAGATGGTCGCCCTATTGATATGCAGCTTATAGCAGGCATTTCAATTTTTTTTTTAATAATATGAAGCAAACAAACCTAATCTAACTAACTAACCTATATGTAGTTTAAACAATTCGAATAATCCTATTATCTAAATAAAATGGGAACACGCTCCTAAAAATATGCTCCCGCCTACAAGAGTGATAAGCCATAAAAGCACTGTGAACACGTTCCTAAAAAAATGCCCAACAAGGGTCCAAAAGATAGAAATTAAGTTCTAATGTTTATCTAAACTAATTTAAATATAAAAGAAGCAAATAAATGTCTCTGGTCGCCGATCCTTCCTTCACGCACGTGGGATCAAGGCTCACGTGCTCCTGTTGCTATCCTCTAGGTGGCGTCAAGGTCCACTAAGAATATCGCCTCCATCGTGCACGTTCGTCGCGTTCATTTCCTCCAAACAAATGTACCTCGCACAGGAAAAAGAAATAGATCAATGATTTAGAAAAGCTTCAAAAATAGCATAAAATGATAGAAAATCCCTGAAAAATTGATAGGCATGTTTCCTCCCAGGCAACAACGCCATTTGAAAGAGCAATCTTCATTTTCGTTGAAAACTTTAGCATAAAATGTCACGTCGTTGTATTTCGTTACGTGGTAGAAAATCACTTTTCAAAAATATTTAATAATTCAAAACTAACCACGAAAATAGTTAGGTCATCTCCATAGGGAGGAATTAGCCTACTACACTCGTGAGTGGTGCCTTGTTTATTTGGGAATATCTATGGATGCGCATGTTAACAAATGCAACTTATTTTCAACATAAGTTTTCATTCTAAACAATTAATCAATAATGTAAGGGTGCACATGCAAAATCATTACAATATAATATTCTGTTAACAAGTGAATAGTGATCTTGGCATATAGCAATCAATGTGAGTATTAATCTCTAATAGCATAAACCCTGTTTACTTCAACCTCATCTTATGCTTTGAATCCTTCATGAAAGTAATTCAAATAAACAAGAGGTATATCCATGCAAATTGCTTTTCATAATTTAACGCCTTAAATAAATGAATAGGAACATCCGCAATGGCATGGATGGTAAGTAATAATTAGAGTAGAAACAGAGCATTCTCCCTCTCTCTTCTTCACGTGCGATGCGGATCACGGTTGGCCGTGCAGTGGTCGGAGGACGTAGAGGACACGGAGGGGGTTACGATGATGTTGGTCTCACGGTGGGAGGCGGTTGGAGGTGGTCGACCGGAGGAGGAGGACGTCAGCGACGTCGAGGTGGTGGTTCTACGTGAAGTTCCCTACCAGGAGGGGGTGATGTAATAATTGCGGAAATAAATATAAACAATCTCACAAAAATAGACAATCACACAAGTACACAAGTATTTTTTAGGTGGAAACCCAAATCGGGTGAAAACCACCACCTAACCCTCTCGAGTTAGGATTTTCTGATCAACCAAGTTGATCAAAATCCACTAAACGAATCACTTTAAACGAGGGTGATTCAACCTCAAATACAACCACGCTACAAGTGCGAGGGTAGCGTTCCTCAACACCTTCTCTTCACGAGAAGGATTTTGTCCCTCGAAGGAGATGGGAATTCGCAAAGCGAATACCCAACCAAATAACAAAGATAAAAGAACAATAATCCTATAGAGCCAACAAAGTAATTTTAAACCTAGATTCTATAAGAATTAGGAAACTCTCCTTTGAAAGGAGTGCGTCGGCGACGCGGATGCATGAACAATACGACGGCGCTACGTCGCTCTCATGAACTACGGCGGGAGAGCGAGTGCGCAAAGCTTGATGCTCTCAATATGTAGAACTAGAGCTTAGAGAGCAAGAGAGACACAAAATGGTTTGAAAGTGTATTGCAAGGTGTATCTTGTGTATCTTGGTGTGTTTTTGTGTTGCAAAGGTTCCCCTCTATTTATAGGGGCCTTAGGAAGGCTTTGGAAGGCTTTGGAAGGCTTAGGAAAGGTTCTATAGCCGTTGGGTGCAAAGCCCAAGAGAATCAGCCCGAAATTAGGAACAATCATTGCTCTGACAGGCTTATCAGACGTCTAATTCTAGCATCAGACGTCTGGAAGTTCACTTTAAGACGTCTGATTTCAAGGTCAGACGTCTGATTTTGGGCGGGTCTCTTCCTGACTTGGATCAGATCTAAACAGGGTTCTAGTGAAAGTCCATCAGACGACATATAGGACGTCTGGCACTATGTCTGGACGTCTGGAAACCTACTTTTTCTGTGGGAATGGATTTCCAAACGTTGCAACGGCTAGAAAATCTTTGAGAAGAGATTTTGGGTCATCGAGGCAAAACGGTCAATTATCAGACGTCTGGACAGTCCTATGGATGTCTGATAAGGCTCTAACGGTCATATTCTTGAGTGTTTGCTAAGCCAGCCAACGGTCCACTAATTGGACGTCTGGAAAAGTCATCAGACGTCTCCTAAGACGTCTGGTCTAAGGTCTGGACGTCTGATTTCATCAGACAGAACTAACTATGTCCAGCCTAATAGTTATCAGACGTCTGAATCAACAGTCAGACGTCTTAAAACACTTTATCTGACGTCTGATTTTGGAATTAGACGTCTGGAAATGCTGTTTGAACCCTATATTAGTTTTCTAAGTTCTCTACATGAAAACCTAAGTATCCTAGGGTTGTGCAGGTGTTCCTAGGACTACTGTTAGGGTACTTTGAGGCTCTTTAACATAATTTTCTAAGGAAATAAAGAGCAAGAAAATAACGACAAAAGTACATGAAAGGAATAAAAAGAATTCTATCCTATTCTTCTTATCCTTCCATCTTCAATCTATCGCTCCTCGCGAATCTCCTCTATTTTCCATCGAGCTCCTCCAATCCATCCTGGATGCGAGCTCGAACTCCGTTTAATCATGTATCCATTTGTGATTGACCTGAAATCTAGGACTCAAAGTGCAAATGTTAAATGACACGTGTTTTGTTATCATCAAAACAAATGATCGTGGTGCTCTAGCACCAACACTACGTGCGTGGCCGTACATGCCCGTTCGCGGCCTCTGTGGTTGGCGAGATGCTCGGCAGTGCTTGGCATCAAGTTTGGTGGTTGGAGGAGGCTCAGAGTAGTAGCTTTGTGCGGTGAAGGCTTTGGGTTCTTTGTAGTGGAGCTGCAGGCGGGTTGAAGAAGAGTAAAATGACGAAGAGGAAGAGGAAGAGGGAGTGGATGGCATGGGGGTGGTGTGGCTTCTATGGTGACTGGTTGTGCCCATGCAAGAGCATGTTGTTGCTATGTGGCTGAGCGCCCACATAGGCTGGAGTGTAGGTGCGTGCGGCGAGGAGATGTTGGGTTTTTGGTGAGGAAGGCGGTGATCTTGGGTTGAGTTACAGTGGGTTGGCTCTATAGAAGTTGGAGTGTGATGGGTGCGGGTGGAGAAGATGGAGATAAAGAAGATGAAGAAGAAAGGGAAGAGGGCGATGGCAGTGCATGGTGATGTGTGGTGGGAGGTCATGTGTTGTCACCACATGACCTTCGTAGCGGAGAAGGTGGAGAGTGGAGATCGCCTGAGCCAGGGTGCAAACCAAATTCACAGGGTATGCTTCTACCACGGTGTCCACTCCAACCACGGTGCCGGTGGAGGGTGTAATGGATATCCCCCGCAGCAGGAAGGGAGATTCTTTTAAAAGTGCTCTGGCCCTTTCTTCTACTGAGATCTCCTCAGTTTGTTTCTTCTGTCGGATCCTCGCGAGTTGTTGGAACGGTAGGATAGGCTCTGACAGTTCTTAATCAGACGTCTGATCAGAGCATCAAATGTCTTAAAAAAATGTGATGCCAGTGAGTTTGTGATAGCAATTCCAGACGTCCAATCAAAGCTCAAGACGTCTTATAGAAGCAAAAATGGGTGTCTGACTCTTTCTTGTACCTAGCCTGCATTCATCAAATAAATTATATTATCATAACATATGTTATTAAACGTAAAATTAGAACATAGAATTAAATGCATACTAAGGTAAATTTCCATTTAACTCCTACTTAATTAATAATTAAGGATAACTAATTAAAGAGTACTTAAGCCAAATAATGATCTACTAAAGTGGACTTATCACCCCTGAATCAGGTTAATTAGTTCATGTGGAATGCTCAACAACCCGCTAGGTAGGCTGATTTAAACCTAGAGATGGTAGAAATGCAATTGTCAATGCTCCAGCTCATGTAACAAATGAAAACTTTGCGGGACGCCTTGCAATTCGGACTTAGTGTAAACAACTGACAGCTTGGATCTCTACCATCACAACCTATACCAAACCCAAGGAATGTACAAAACTGAGGCACTGGGCCTCAAGGGTTTGGTAATGGTGGGGAGCTGCATGCTCAAGCTCATGCTATCTATTAGGCTATCCCAGCCCCTCCCGAAGCAAACCAAGTTCTCACCATAATCAACCGAGAGCCTCCTGTTCTACCCAACCCTCCCTAAGGCACTAGCCAACAGCATTTTGCCACTGCAAATACCATCACCTTGAGGAGTGCTAGTAGACACAAATGACCCACCCAACCCCATGTCAACACCATGAGTCCCCGTAGTAAGAATTCTAGACTCTTAACTAAGAATGTGATCAACAAAACATCAAAGTCTGATTTGGGAGTATGTTGTTGTATGGGCAAACAGAAAAAGTTGGAGGAGAAAGTGGTTGAAAGGATGTCCTTACTTCAGGCTTTCAAATTGACAATCATTTTACTCTTCGTGGCTATCGGATCAATCCTCGCCTATGCCATAGGTTTACTGAATTCATATAAAGAAAAGCGTAGAGCAGAATCTGAAAACAATAGGAGAGTAGTCTTGTTTGATAACACAAGCACACTGATCTTAAACAAGCTCCTGATGTACACACATTTATATCAAATAAATCATCTATTTTTACATGTTCTTAGACATAAAGTTGCATCGTATATTATAAATATTGCATAACATGCATCATCTCACATTTAGGTTAGATTGTATAAATTTTAGGTTAATTTCTCCTTTTTATGGTCAAGTGATAGGGCGACATTTAATTGGAGCCTTGGATTGAAGATTCAACCGTACAGATCTGATCAAGGTGATGATTGGATTGTGAAATATTCCTTAAGGCTCCTTTGACTGGCCATTTCTACCCTTGGAAGGTTTCTTCTTAAGATTCTTTTAGGTTCAGGATCAAACACAAGTTATCTCCTAAGAGAACGCCTACCAAGCATGCACTACAAACACAATTCAAAAGGACTTGTTCGGTCTTTACAAATTTAGACTTTTGACTTTAGTTCAAATTGTAGGTGACAAAGCATGTTGCCCAATCAATTACGCGCCTATTGTCAACCTTCGAAATGCCTAAAAAGACCTAGTTGGAGCTTAGGTGTTCTTTCCTAAATCTCAAATGGTAGAGCAAATCCAATGATGGAAGATCGAGGGATGCAAGTAGGCCTAAGCCTTCCTTTGAAGCTGTGCTTTCACGGTGCTTTTCAACTACCCCTAAAAATCCGTGACAGGGTATCCCCCCTCTTTGAATTTAGAAAACCTTTGATCTCAAGTTTCGAACACTTCAGAATCCAACGGTAGGAGGGCTCTTGTCTTAGTCGTTCCAAGACTTAGGAGTGTCTAAATGAGTGCCGTGGTGCAAAAGATATAAGTGTGCATATACCGTAAAAAGATTTTGAATTTTGAATCGCACACCACGTTTGAAAATCAAGTTCTTGATTTTTAAATGTCCCTCCTTTAATTAGTCCTTCTTCAAGAATATATGTGACCACTTGTTAGATCGCTTCAAGACAGATTATGTGGTCTAAAAATTAATTCAAATGCATTTGCATGACAGGTAGAAATGTGAAGCTAGAAATGCATACCTGATTCCAGCATTCTTCGTGCAATATGCAAGATAGGAAATTAGATCTAGATGCTGCTCATTCAGTCCTAAATGATTCAACCTAAGGGCAGGCAACTTCTAGCAGGTAGCTCATTTTTTTTTTTTAGCTACTTATGCACAAGCAAATTAAGGGTAAATGTTAGGACTCGAATACGTTGTGTTAATATGGTGAAATTATCGTTGAAGTGAGTATAGTGGTTAACCTAAATCGAGTCTAACCATCTTTCACAAAATTTTTTTACCTGGCCTACTTAATTTTATCTTGGTCACTTTTAGGTCCAGGGTCAATCTCAGGGAGGCGAGAATTAAAGGTGAAGAAGTTTCTACGCCTTTCCTAAAACGTATCTCTTCCGTGCGTTTATTATATTTTTGGTTTTTTTCTATTTAAGATTTTTTTGTTGATAAAATTGTCCTTAAGGCACCTTAAGGCACACCCTCAAAATCAGGTCCTTGGCTTTGAGGCAAATTGTTCTTGGCTTTGAGCCAACTTAGGGCTTACTGTAACGAACGCATGCCCCAGACGTCTTTTATGACGTCTGGGAGGTGGCCCAGACGTCGGACCAGACGTCTGTGATCACATCCAGACGTCTGGGATCGTTTCCAGACATCTGGAAATCCGTTAATTTCGACATGCGCGAATCGTCTGCGGCCTGAGTACGCAGATCGGATATTCGCTTATTCCCTCTTTCTCTGCGGCTGCAGACACCTACCGCATCCTCTCTCTACTCCTCGCGCGGCCTTAAAAGGCCACGTGCCCCTCCCATCGTCTCCACCGTCTCCTCCCTCTTCTCCTTCAGCCAGTGAGCGTGAACGCGAGCGCAAGGGCGGCAGCGGCGGCCGCAGTGAGCGCGGAGGAGGTGCTGCGTGCGAGAGCGGAGCTCTGCCGTGAGGGCGAGCTCGCCGGGGCTGCTAGGGCCGGCCGGCGGAGGGCGCGGAGTGACGTGGAGGGGGGGGACTGCTGCGGTCTGAGCAGCAGGCGCGCGAGGTGCGACGCGGGCGGCGTCGCGAGCGGAGGCCGAGTGGAGCCCTGATTCTGGAAAAATTTCCAGAATTAGACATCTAGGTTGATAGCCAGACGGCGAGGGCGACGTCTGGAAGACCTTCCAGACGTCTGAAAGGTGAGTTTTTCGTCTTCTTCTTCCTTCCTGTCGGCTGACTATACTGAGGGAGGGAGATGGGTGTGCGTAGGCTCGGTGATTCGCCATCCAACGCGAATCAGACGTCTGGCTGTTGTACCAGACGGCGGGAGCGACCTCCAGACGTCCGGGGTGACCATCGGACGTCTGGGAGCGAGGCCAGACGTCCCCACAGACTTCTGGACGTCTGGGAAACCACGCTGAACAGGTAATTCTCTGATCCACTTTTTAAGACGTCTGGAAGAAGTTCCAGACGTCTGATTTTGCATAGTGTCGTCGTTTTCGACCCGTTTAGGGCCCGTTCGGGTTCCGTTTTCCGCGATTCAAGTTGCGTTCTTTTCAGAATTAATTCCTCTACCCGTCTACAGTAGCTATACACTGTTTTGAAACACTCCTTGTGTTTGATCCTTGTGATAGGACCTCCTTCAGTTGCAGTCCTGGTAGTCGCGGAGGCACGCGGGATTCCCGATCACGCCCCCATTACTCCCGTTGTACCTGGCAGAGTGGCTTTAAGTTATTAGTAAAATTTGTTAAAGTATGGAACCATGACTAGAACCTAGGACGTTGCATGAATCCTAGGAATGAGAAATATATGATAGCTCCTAGGTGTAGCATGAATCCTAGGGCTGGAAAAGTAGATTGTATGATAGATCCTGGGATATGGCATGAATCCTAGGATGGGAAAAACTAGTGGAATGTATAATACTGCAGTCTTGGAAAATGGAAAGAGATATAAAGCTGCCTGTAATTTGAATTAACAGCTGCCTGTTGTGAATAAATAATGTGGTTAAGAACATGGATTATAAGAATGTGAAACTGGAAAGTGAAACCTGGATGTTTGAGTAAAAAGGATGGAACCCTACGGGGAAGTAGGAGTAGAACTCCTGGAAAGAGAATGGAATAGTATTGGGGAAGTGAGCTGGCCCTTGAGTACGGAGTACCAAGGAGAGCGACTGTCCCTTTGTTTAGTGCAGAGCGGAGCCAGCCGCCCCAGGGACCCGGGGTTAGGACTGGCCACTCTGTACCGACTTGCTGGCCCTCGCGTACGTAGTACCGAGGAGAGCTACTAGTGTAGGGAGGTACTAGCTACCCCACGGGCCCCGGGGTTCTGCTAGCCTCCCACACCGACTTGTTAGGCCCGCTGGGGCAAACTAGGGTAGTCAGGCGAGGGTGCGCGGACTGTGGAGGGGCAAGGCCCCGGTTTGGTTACTGTGGAGGGGTTGGACCCTTGTTACTGAGAGGACTCTGCCCTGGACTGGTTCCGTGCTGTGCTTTGGGCGCATCCGTTAACGGAAACGACTGACCGCGTGCCAGTACGGGTTAGCTACCTGTGCGTTTATCCCCGTGCCGTAGTCACCGTTATGTCTGTCAGTGACCTTGGGGTGGTTGACTGAGGGTAGGATCACCACGGGGGACTCTCTCGGTCAGGAGAGCACCACGTGCTACTTCTACTTTTTGGAAAAGACTGCAATCAAGATCGTTCCCATGAGGAACATTCGAGATCAAGTAAAAGATCTGAGGAATAAATGAAATAGTGAGACAATTGAAAGATGTGAATAAAGAAAGTAATAGAACATAACAGCTATTGTACACTCTGCTGTTGCTTTTAGTTTTTAGTTGCCACTCTACTTAGCGTTTTGCTGACGTGTTACACTCGTTACCTTTTTCAGGACCAGGTGTTGAGCAGCCAGGGTCAGCGGCTGTTGAGGACGCTGGGCCGAGTAGGGTCCAGTAGAGTTACCACTATCTTTTGTACCTCTTTGTTTCCGTTATAGTGAGTAGTTCTTGTTTCCGCTGTACTTTTCTTTACCTGCAGTTCATGTTATATGATAAATGTTGTTCTACTGTTGTGGTGGTATATATTGTAGTAGTTTCTTTCCTTACTGCTGTACTTTCTTACTGTTTGTTATATTCATGTTGAATGTGGTTTATTTTACTGCTCTTTTGGTTACTTCCTCGTTGGACGACTGGGTCTTGGGATTAGTCGAGTCGGTCCGGTTCTCGTGTTTCGTAGGGACTCGGGAACCGGGTCGTTACACTTACCAAAAAAACTGGTCTTGCTATTCGCAAGATCGAGCTCCTGCAAGACAAGGATTATCTTTTCTCTTTTACTCTTTTTTTTATCTTTTTAATAGCAGGAAACAAAAGAGAAATAAAAACAAGGGAGGTTGCTTGTAGAGAAATAAATACGGTCCATGTATATATATATATATATATATATATATATATATAGGGGTACGAGTGGAAGTGAAAATGGTGTGTAGTACAGTATCGAGTTGGTCCACGTCTAGTAAGATGCAACCAACAAGACAAAGTGCTACGTAAAGTGTGGGGCGGAAGTGGGGGAGTGTGTGTGGAGGCGCGTGCTTTACACGGGTATCGGGGAATATCAGCAACTGATGCAGATATTCCCACGATATAATGCATGGTGGAGTGACTAGTGCAAGGGCGTATGGATACAGCTAGGTGATGTGTATGTAAAGATATATTTATATGTATATATATATATATATATACAGATAGGTTTATAACTATATAGGAATATAAGTAGTTATGTATATATATATAGATATGTATATGTATATATGTATATAGATATATATATGTGTATATATTTATAAATATATATATATATTTATAACTATATATATATATATGTGGGTGTGAGACTGTACAAGTGAGTGCGTGTACGAGTGTGTGTGTGCATGTACTGGAGGGTGGCTGTGAGAGGGAGAGGGCGCGTTAAGTCGTCTGGCTGCAGCGGGTGTCGTCTGGTGGCCAGGGCATGCACAGGCGCACAAAGGCTACGCGCGGGCGCTGGAGGGAGCGTGCGGTACTGTCATCGCGCACAGGCTGGTGCGGGAGCGTGAGAGAGGGCAACGCAGCGCACTGTGTAGTGCAACGCACTACGCTACAGGTGGGAACGGGTGCGGGCACAGACGCAGGAATGCACGCACGTGACTTGCTGGAGGTGGTTGATCGGGCTCGGATAGGTTGTGTTAATATAGCGAATTAATCGTTGAAATGAGTATAGTGGTTAACCTAAATCGAGCCTAACCATCTTCTTACAAAAAATTTTTAAACTGGTCTACTTGATTTTTATCTTGGTCACTTTTAGTCCCAAGGTCGAACTCAGGGAGGCAGGATTAGAGGTGAACAAGTTTCTACGCCTTTCTTACAATGCATCTCTTTCGTGCGTTTATTATGTTTTTGGTGTTTTTCTATTTAAGATTTTTTTCTGATAATTTTGTCCTTGAGGTACACCCTCAAAATCAGGTCCTTGACTTAGAGCCAAATTATTCTTGGCTTTGAAACAAATTAAGGTTCCAAAATTGGTCTTGCTATTCGCAAGACTGAGTACCTGCAAGACAAGAATTATCTTTTCTCTTTTACTATTTTTTTAATCTTTTCAATAGCAGGAAACAAAAGAGAAACTAGAAACAAGGTAAATATAGTCCACATATATATAGATATATATATATTATATAGGGGTGGGGATGGAAATGGTGTGTAGCACGGTGTCGAGTTGATTGACATCTAGAAAGACGCAACCAACAGGACGAAGTAATATGTGTAGGATGGATGGGTGGATAGTGTGTGCGGAGACGCTTTCTGTACATGGGTATCAGGGAATATTAGCAATTGGTGCGGATATTCCCACGATATAACGCGTGGTAGGTGTATATATATGTATAGGTAATAATATGTAACGCGTGGTAATATATACGTTAGGTCATATATACGTGGTAATATGTATATATATGTACATATATACAAGTTTCTAATACATACGTGGTAATAATATGTATAGGTAATATATACGTTATGTGTATATTTATATACATATATATACATATATACATATATACATATTATTACCTATATAACTAAATATACATATGTATATATATGTATATTTAGTTATATAGGTAATAATATGTATATATGTATATAAATATATAGATATAAATATATACGTATATATATATATAGATATAAGTATATATATAGGCGTGTACAAGTGAGTGTGTGTGTGTGTACACGTGAGTGTGTACAAGTGTGGTGTGTGTATGTGTGAGAGAGTGGCTGCTGGAGAGTGAGTGGGAGAGAGAGCTAGAGAGTTAAGTAGTCTGGAGCACGCAGCCGACGTTTGATGGCGCGGATGCCCGCAGGTGCACGCAGGCATAGGCGCACAAGGATGCGCAGGCGCACTGGAGGACGCGGGCATGAGGCTACAGCGCAATGCACCGTGCTACGCGCTGGAGTGAATGCGGGTGTGAGCGGGCATGGGCACGGGTGTTGGAGCAGACGCTGCAGGCGTAAGCGTACGCAGAAGCAAGCGCGCGAACGGGCTGGAGACGGTTGCGGTGCAGAGAGAGAGAGCGCAATGACCGGATAAGTGAGAAACTTTCCAATCATCGCACTATAGCTACAGTGTTTCGCAGAAATGCGTGAATAGTAGCTACAGTGCACGTGCAGTGCGGACAACTGGTTGTGGCCGGTTCTGCGTGTGCGGGTGCGCTGGAGCGGGCCTGCGCACGTGGAAGGAGCTGCGCCGGTTGCTGCAGGGGCGCACATTGGATTGCGCATGGGCTAGAGGCTACTGCGCCGTGCCGCTGCTACTGCTGAGCTCTAGAGCTCGGGTCTTCGGCAATGGCGTGAAGGCTTTGAGCGGTGGAAGCAAAGAAAGAACCCACCACGCCCACCTGCTCTTGGATGAGCTGGGCGGTGGTGGGACTCACAGAGGTGGTCGTGGACCACTGTGAGCTGCTCCTGCCCGTAGCGTATCTCTTCAGTAGGAAGAGATGCTGTGTATGGAGGGGAGAAAGGGAGGAGATGGCCTAGAGAAAGAAGGCTGCTGTGTGTCTGGACCAGGCTTTTTTTGCGCAAGGAAGCGAGGAGGGCTTTTTAAAGGAGATTGAGGCATGCACAGCCATGCCCTGGGCGTGCATGCCTAGCCATGCAGTGGCAGGGCATGCATTGGCAGAGAATGGCGCGAAGAAGAGCAAGCCATGCCCTGCAGCTGCACGAAGAAGAAGAAATTCAAAGCCAATAAAAAATGAAGATGTTGAATTTGCGAGGCAGCACTTGAGGAATACGTTAATTACAAGGCCAATTATTCACTTTCCTCCCCTCTCAAATCATGCACGTGTCAATTTTTACAAATGCAACTATGGCTACCTAATATGCAATGGCAATGCTAGGAAATAACACAAGATGGCATAATTGTTGGTGTATTTTTGCTGTGCAATCATACCCCCATGCCTATCTTTTGCTAGTCCCTTACAAAACATTTTTGTATTGTATTTAGAAATGATCTTAAGCTGAAGATTTTCTTCTGAGGAGACATAGGTGTGTTTATTTGTTGGATATTGTGAGAACCAATTGCAGAGTAGACTACCAGTACTTTAAGTCTTATGTGACATAGACCATCTCTCGACTATCCAGGACTCTTGATATTTAAACCTTAAGTACAATTTCCAGGACTCAGGAGGTTTTTGCTGTACTCGAGAGTTCAAGAGATTATGGCTTGTGCTTAGTGAAGGATCAAGACTGACCAGATGAATGTTAAGACTCAAGCCTAGGGTTTCACGAATTTTTAAGTGCAGGTTGGTCCTAGTTTCAGCTCATGTCTTCGGATTGACCCTTAAAAAGATGACGGGAAACTCAATTCCCATTTTATTACATTTATGGCTCAAAGAATATATGGTAAAAACATAGTATTTGTAACTTGCCTTGAAAACTTTTGTAGGGAGAAGACTTTACAGACATTTGTGAGATATACTGGCTTTGTTTTTTTTTGAACAGTTTTTTTTTTTTTTAAAACACGTGTTAGTATATCTCTTTCAACTTTATTTTGGAGGAGCACACTTTTCTTTTGGTGGGAGAGTTCCTTTTTGGTGGAAAGAGTCTCTCCTAAACACAAGACTAAAGCTTGGGATAAAAAGTCTACCTACGCACACAGGTAAGGACTCCACCTTCCCTAATGAACACTAAGGTTGGATCTTATGTTCACCTAGTCTTTCTTGATGTGTAGTGTGAACCAAGATTACTTAGGCTCTCGAGTAGAAGCAAACCAATGGATCCTGTATTGGTGTCTCAGGTACAAGAATACGTCCTTAGTTAGGAGGGATTCTGATCTGTCTTGTCAATGCTCAAGTGAATTAAGCCAAGCCTGAACGATCAAGCTTCTGTGGCTTGGAAAGTCTTCAAAACAGTGGTTGAATATCCATAAACACTTATTGTATTTTTTTTTGTTTCAGCCTTTAGATCATTACTAAACACCCTTTTTTTTATTTTTTTTATAGATAGATGGAGACTGCATGATACCATAAAATACCCAGATCCTATGGATGCCTATCTACCCCCCCATGCCAAATGATGCTATGTCCTCATATGCATGCAGGGTAGGGTAGAGGAAGGACCAAAGATCGGGGAACAAGAGATGAGGTGCAGGGTATACAGCAGGGTGGTAGGGTGGGTGGATGGTGGGTGGTCAAGTGAAAAGGTGCGAAGTGAAGTGTACGTGGCAGTGTGGAGTGTTGTTCGGGTGCCTCCCAACGAGCGCTGAATTTAATGTCCCCAGCTGGACTCAGGATGAGGCACGAAATTAGTTACCCTCCAGTAGGGCAACAGTTTCTCCAACGGAGGCAGGTTCATGAGTAAGATAGGGTTTCAAACGATGCCCATTGACCATAAATTTATGCCTAGATTTGGGATCTTCAATTTCAACAGCCCCGTTGGGAAATGGTCTCGAGACTAGGAAAGGACCAGTCCATTTGGACTTCAATTTCCCAGGAAAGAATTTGAGCCGGGAGTTGTAGAGCCAATCTTGCTGAGATGGCTCAAATTCCTTCCGCAGAATACGGCTATCGTGAAAAGCCTTAGTGCGTTGCTTGAAAGTTAAGGCAAAATCATAAGCTTCACAACGGAGCTCTTCCAGCTCTTGGAGTTGGAGTTTCCTTTCTCGACCACACAGGTCTAGGTCGAGGTTACATTGGCGAATTGCCCAATAAGCGTGGTGCTCCAACTCCACGAGCAAATGACAAGGCTTCCCGTAAACGATTCTATAAGGAGACATACCAAGGGGAGACTTGAAGGCAGTCTGATACACCCAAAGTGCGTCAATTAGCTTGTCGGACCAATCCTTACGGTCAGGTCAAATCGTTTTCTGAAGAATTTGCTTGATTTGTCAGTTCGACACCTCTGCTTGGCTGTTCGTCTGAGGATGATACGGAGATGCAATTGGTGGACTCCGTATTTCCTCAGAAGTGCCCGAAAAGAAGCATGGGTAAAGTGGCTTCCTCCATCCGAAATCATGGCTCGAGGGATCCCAAAGCGCACAAAAATGTGGTCTTTGACAAATCGAGTAGATATAACATGGTCAGCATGGTGCGTGGGAATAGCCTCGATCCATTTTGAAACATAATCAACAGCCACGAGGATGTATTCGAAGCCGTTGGAAGGAGAAAGGAACCTATGAAATCAATTCCCCAAATGTCAAAAATTTCAGCAGCTAGGATGGGTTGCAAGGGCATCATGTCACGACGTGACATTGACCCTAACGACTGGCACCTAGTGCAATGTTTGGCATAATTGTGTGCATCCTGATGAAGGGAGGGCCAAAAGAAACCGCACTACAACAACTTGGTTGCAGTTTTCCTCCCAGAGAAATGGCCTCCGCAGGCCTGATCGTGGTAGAAGGATAGCACACTGGGGAATTCGTTGTGAAGAATACAGCGACAGATGATCTGATCAGCACCTATTCGAAAAGAAGTGGATTATCCCAGAAATAATACTTTGCATTTGCCAAGAGACGTTCGCGCTGGTTTTTTGGCCAGCTACATGGAAGGGAACCAGAAGCAAGGTAATTGGCAATGTCAGCATACCAAGGCCCACTTGCCACATTAATTGTCAATAGGTGCTCATCAGGAAAAATCTCATTAATCAGCAGAGTAAGTCCAATATGGTCAGGGTCTAGTCTAGAAAGATGATTAGCCACAACATTCTGGGCTCCGGCCTTATCACGGATCTCAATGTCAAATTCTTATAGCAGAAGGATCCAACGAATCAGTCTAGGCTTGGCATCCTTCTTGTGCATGAGATGGCGAATAGCCACGTGGTTAGTAAAAACAATAACATGTGAGCCCAGAAGGTAAGAGTGGAATTTCTCCAGCCCAAAGACGACTGCCAGTAGTTCTTTCTCAGTGGCAGTATAATTACACTGGGCCTTGTCCAACATCTTACTGGTGTAGTACACCACGAAGGGGTGTCTATCGCATCTTTGTCCTAGGATGGCCCCGACTGCAAGGTCGGAAGCATCACACATGAGTTCAAAGTCAAGGGATCAATCAAGTGGCTGGAGAACAGGGGCCTTGGTGACAACATCACGCAGCTACGTGAATGCTTGTATGCAGTCGAGGCCCATATCAAAGGGTACGTCGGTCGATAGGAGATGAGTTAAAGGTCGAGAATCTTGGAGAAATCTTTGATGAATCTCCTATAGAAACCGACGTGACCCAGGAAGGAGCGGATTTGTTTGACAGAGCCAGGCACAAGTAAATCAGCAATTACATCAAGCTTAGCTTTGTCTACCTCGATACCCTTATCGGAGATGATATGTCCGAGAACAATTCCCTCGTGTACCATAAAATGACTTTTTTCCCAGGAAAGCATGAGCTTTACATCAATACATCTCCTAAGGATACAGGTCAGGTTGGTAAGACAGTCATCAAAAGATGGTCCAAAGATCGAAAAGTCATCCATGAAAACCTCGAGAAAGTCACCCACCATGTCATGGAATATTGCCAGCATACATCTCTGGAAAGTTGCTGACGCGTTACAAAGTCTGAACGGCATCCTTCTAAATGCAAAGGTGCCGAAGGGGCAGGTAAAGGTGGTTTTCTCTTGGTCCTGGGGGTCAATTGCCACCTGGTTATATCCTGAGAATCCATCCAGGAAACAGAAAAATTTATTTCCCGCTAATCGCTCTAGGATTTTGTCAATGAAAGGTAGTGGAAAGTGATCTTTCTTAGTTGCAGCATTGAGTTTCCTATAATCTACACATACTCTCCAAGATGTAGGAGTGCGTGTAGGGATGGATTCGCCCCTGTCATTGACACGAATGGTGAATCTCGCCTTTTTGGGCACGACGTGAATCAGACTCATACAGGGGCTATTGCTGATCGGGTAGATTATACCCGCATCCAACCACTTAATAATTTCCTTCTTAACGACCTCCCGCATGTTAGGGTTGAGACGTCGCTGCATCTCACGGGAAGGTCGAGCCTCCTCCTCCGTATATATATGGTGAGTGCAGTAGGAGGGGCTAGTGCCAGTTAAGTCTGATAAAGACCATCCAATGGCTGCCTTGTGTTCCATAAGGACCTTCGTTAGTTTGCACTCTTGCTCCCTGGTCAATTTTGAACTAATGATTACGGGGAGCATTTCATTTGGTCCCAAGAAAACATACTTAAGTGTATTAGGCAGCTCTTTCAGCTCGGGAGTGGATGGTGAAAGATCTAGCATTTCTTGAGACGAGAGTGTCCTAAGCGGATCGGAAAACAAGTCAGGAGGAAGAAGTTGGCCCTCAGATTGGCCAAGAAGAGGGGCCTCTTGGATAGATGGATCCAAAAAGGAATAGCCCCAGTGAGTAGTATGTGGGCTCAAGGTACCAGTGTGGAGTTGCAATTCCGCCTGATTTAGCAGGAAAGAAAGGGCAATCCGGTCTTCAAGAGTGTGGACCGGCGGTGAGTAGCTTGGATATGACTCAGACCACGAGATATGGGATGCGGAGAAAACCTCGTCAGAAGTCTGGTCAGGAGAAGGTACGGGAATAGGGAGGGATGGGGGAACATCACAATATGTGTCGGTCAGGAAATCGTCGGTGTTTAAAGGCAATCCGCAGCAGTCAGAATAGGTCCCAATTAGTCCGATACACGCACAGACGGCTGTGTCCTCATTAGACGTGTCACCCTCGAAGAAATCGCAATCAAAGTTCTTGGCTGCCTTGAAGATGTTAAGCTTGAGTTTCTCAGATCCAAATGCAATCTCAATACAGCCCAACTTGCAGTCGATATGGGCACGGGTTGTGGCCAAGAAGGGTCGACCAAGGATGATCGGACAATCAGAAAGTGAGCTAGGAACTTCCATATCCAAAACAAGAAAGTCAACAGGAAAACAGAGACTGTTGACCCTAACCACCATGTCTTCCACCATACCCTTAGGAATTTTGACAGAACGATCTGCCAACTGTAACGTGACAGGGGTAGGTTTCAGATTTCCCAAGTAAAATTTTTTGATCATGATGGTTGGTATAAGATTGATGGAAGATCCTAGATCAAGCAGGGCACGGTTAAAATTACAGCCTTGGATACTACAGGAAATAAGTGGTGTGCCCGGATCTTTCTGCTTCAGTGGTAGATTTGACAGTATAGCACAACTCGCATGAGGCGAGAGAACCACCGGATTCTTTGTTTTCTTTGACTGTCGCCTAGGTGTAGTGTAGTCTTTGAAAAATTGGGCGACAGTAGGTATGTGGTCGATAGCCTCTAGCAGGAGTACCTTGATTTCAACATCCTTGAATAGATTACGCAGGTTATCAAAGGCCTACGTATCCTTCTTCTTACCTTTTGGCTCCCTCAGTAGAGCCTCAGGGAATGGGATCGATTTTGGCACTAATTTGGGTGTATCGTCCTCTTGTGAATGCGGTGTGCATCCCGAATGAGAGGGCGATGAAGAAGACGGGCCAGGATCAGTTCGAGGTGGATCGACGGTTTGCTTACCGCTCCTCGTAGTGATTGCATTGGACGTTGGAGGTCCAGTGGGATCATAAGGCGGAGGAGGGTTCGCAATAGGGACATAAGAGTGAGTTGCTGCAGCGGGATTAGACTAAAATCCCAGAGGAATGCTCGGAGCTTGCAGAATCTGATGAACCTGCCCCTGAGAAGGTCGTACCTGTGGTTGAGGACCACGGGGTACGAAATTTTGTAGGTTGGGGACAGGTTGGGCTGGAAGAGTGCCCTGAGATCGAGTCGCCTTGCGTAGTTGACTAATCTCAGCATTCTGCTGCGCCAATTGGTGCTGAAGAGAGGTCATGTTCTCTTCATGGCGCATCGACATTTCCGTCATCATTCGCATCAATTTCTCAAGAGGACTTGATGCGTGTTCTATTTGCTGCATGCAAGGACCCGATAGTGGATTCGCCATAGGATTAGACTGGGCCCTTGGGATGATGGGTGCGGACGGTCCCATTGGTCCACCCAAAAGGTTTTGGTGCTACGGGTTGCTAGACCATGCGAAGTTCGGATGATTTCGCCACCCTGGGTTATAAGCGGCAGAGAACGAGTTGTTTCCCAGGGTGCAAGCGTCTTCTAAGCCAGAATACGAGTCGGCATGTAAATACGCATCCGAGCACATGGAGGCTTGGTCCTCTGTGTCAAAATATTGGCTTGCAGAAGCCAGATCCACAAGACTTATCGAATCACTCGGCGCGACGCTTGGCAAGGAAGATCTCACGGGGTTTCTAGGGATAAGCCTGGTGTTGGAAGAATTGAAATTGTGACGAAGTGGTGCGGTGAGGGTGTTTGCCATAGAACGAGCGGGGTTGGCCAAAATCTCGTCTAGCTTCTTGTGCACGACGGAGACTTCATCCAATTTCTGTGCAATAAGGCTAAGATTAGTGGGTGAATGGGAGGGTCCCGTGTCAACTTCGTGAACGTTACGGGACAGGCTGGTACGATTAAAGGCGATAATGGAAGCATTGTTCATTGAGTTTTTGCTCATATTTTCAAATAATTCGAATTCTCCATTCTCGTCTTTATTCATGAAATTCCCTCCGCAGGAAGCGTCTACAATTTGCTTCAAAGTCTCGTTTAGCCCATAATAGAAAATCTGGGCTATATGCCACTTAGGCAGACCGTGGTACGGACACTTCCTGAGGAGGTCATTATATCTCTCCCATGCCTCATGAAACTGTTCGCCGTTTTGTTGCGTAAAGGAAGTGATAGCACGACGAAGTGCATTGGTTCACCCGATTGCGAAGAACTTCTTGAGAAACGCTGTTCGCATCTCTTCTCAAGAATGAATGGTTCTCCCAAGGGTGCATAACCATTGCGACGCTTTGTCCCACAACGAAATGGGAACATTTTCATGAGGACAATAGATAACCCGATGTTTCTTGGTTTAACAGTCTCAGCCAATCGGGTTAGGTCTTCCAAGTGGAGAAAAGGATCTTCACTTGCAAGACCATGGAAGTGAAAATTCATCAGGCCAATTACATTTGGTTTCGATTCAAAGTCATCCCCGCCCATGGGGACCCGAATTTATCCTATGGTCTCTGTAGCAGCGGGATTCTGATAAGAGCTAAGAGACCTCGGCTCCTCTCGTTTAGGAGGGTTCTGCATTTCCTCCAAGGTTTCCCTGATGGCTTCAATTTGCTTATTATACATTTTCCTTTGGGCTTGGAGGCGGGTTATGGGATCCATGGCTCCACCACCTGGTGGGTTTTGAGGGCGGTTTGCTCCCTCGGGATTTGGGGGTGGGCATGCAGCCATTTTTGTGGAGGATGACGATTCGGCTTCTTTTCTAAAATTATTAGACAATTCAAATAATTTAGGGTTTTGTGACCTTGTCCCAAACATGCACTACCGCAGGAAGAATTGGGGGGATACGAAGGGAAAAGGAGATGAGAGAAATGACGTCGCAAAGGTACACTTGATGACAAATCAATACAATCAAATTCCTAACCTCTACGGTGTGCCCTTAGACCTAATGATCTAATTTACCTACTATCACGACCTACGGAACCGAATGAGAGCACCGCGGAACCATCGGGCCAGATTGAAAGGTTGTTTGCCCCAGTCTTAGACACCTGATAACACGTGGGAACCCTCACCAGTACGTAGGCGCTACACGCAGGTAGTTAGACCTCCAATCCTTAATAAGGGTCATGTTGCTATTAGTTTTAGTTAGAGGCTTAGGATCAAGTGCTTCTGGAATGTGAAGGGCGTTATTTACGGGTAATGCCCAAGTGGTTAATTTTATAAAGTGTGTAAACCAAGCATGCAACGGGGAAATCTCCCCGAATTGAAGTTTTAATTGGTGAATGGTCTTCAGAGTTTCAGCCTTAAGTAGTATGGATTTTAGGATTTCGCTGAATTACCAATTTAACCAATCTCCGGGTTTTGAGAGAATACAAGTTTTTCTATGCCCAACAAACCCTTCTTCAATGTGATTTAGTTAATGCATGCTAAAGATGCACTGGGCTTCCCTAGGTGGAAATATCTATGTGTGGATGCATGAGTCAATTTTAAGTTAATGTGAAAGGGAGCCAAAGCACTTCAATTCAAGTGCTCTCAATCACCAGAATGATGTTCCACACACACAAGGCTCAATCACAAGATAAAGAAAATCAAAGTGTTGGGGTTGAAGTATTCGGGAACGAATCTTAGGCACGTGAAAGGTCACGGTGGGGTTGGAATCAACTCAATTCCAAGTCTCCCCACCGAAAATGTGATCCCGAATTGCAGATAAATGAGGCAACGAGGGATGGCAATCAATCTATTTATTTTTGCCTCAAAGAATACTTCACATGGCGAAAGATTCAAGAATCAAGATTCTTGGATCTTCGCTATGCAAAGTTTGGCGAGAAATCCCAGGGCGGTAGGAGTGATGGCAAACAATCAAACAAGTAATTTTTAATCCACTTGCCCCAAGAGATCCCAAGAAGTTTTTTTTTATATTTTTTTTAATTTTTTTTATTAAGGTGACTAAGTTGCTAAGAGAGAGAGACTTACCTGTTTAGCAACATGGGTGAAGCTCCAATGCGGTGTCGGCGACTTCCCACTCTCGTTCCCACCTTGGATCTACCCACGTCTCCGACTTCCTCTGCTTGCCTCCTCCTTGCAACTGGTTCACCTGCACATCAGCAAACAAAAACACCCGTGAAGAGAAGGGTGTGAGAAGAGAAAACTAAATGAATGGAGTAGAAACTTTACCTCAATGCGCACGTCCTCGGCAACGGCGCCAGAAAAAGTTATGATCGGGCTCGGATAGGTTGTGTTAATATAGCGAATTAACCGTTGAAATAAGTATAGTGGTTAACCTAAATCGAGCCTAACCATCTTTTTACAAAAGATTTTTAACCTGGTCTACTTGATTTTTATCTTTGTCACTTTTAAGCCCAGGGTCGAACTCAGAGAGGCGGGATTAGAGGTGAACAAGTTTCTACGCCTTTCCTACAACGCATCTCTTCCGTGCGTTTATTATGTTTTTGGTGTTTTTCTATTTAAGATTTTTCTCTGATAATTTTGTCCTTGAGGTGCACCCTGAAAATCAGGTCCTTGGCCTAGAGTCAAATTGTTCTTGGCTTTGAGCCAAATTAGGGTTCCAAAACTGGTCTTGCTATTCGCAAGACCGAGTACCTGCAAGACAAGGATTATCTTTTCTCTTTTACTATTTTTCTTATCTTTTCAATAGCAGGAAACAAAAGTGAAAATAGAAACAAGGTAAATATAGTCTACATATATATAGATATATGTATATTATATATAGTGGTGGGGGTGGAGGTGGAAATGGTGTGTAGCACGGTATTGAGTTGATCGACGTCTAGAAAGACGCAACCAACAGGACGAAGTGCTGCGTGGAGTGTAGGATGGATGGGTGGAAGGTGTGTGCAGAGACGCTTTCTGTATGCAGGTATCGGGGAATATCAGCAACAGGTGCGGATATTCCCGTGATATAACGCGTGGTAGGTGATATGAATGCAAGGATATATTTATATATATATATAGGGTTATAATTATATAGGTGTATATGTAGTGTTATATATATATATATAACTAGATATATATGTATATATGTCTAACTATATATATATATATAGTAATATATGTATATAGATATATTAGTATAAGTATCTATGTATATAGATATATGTAGATAGATATATATAAGTATATATATATATGTATATGTATGTATATATGTATTTGTATCTATAGATATATGTATATATGTATGTATATATGTATATATATATGTATAAATATATATATAAGTATATATATAGGTGTGTACAAGTGAGTGAGTGTGTGTACACATGAGTGTGTACAAGTGTGGTGTGTGTATGTGTGAGAGTGGCTGCTGGAGAGTGAGCGGGAGAGAGAGATGGAGAGTTAAGTCGTCCGAAGCACGCAGCTGACGTTTGATGGCGCGGATGCGCGCAGGCGCAAGCAGGCATAGGCGCGCAAGGATGCACGTGCGCGCTGGAGGACACGGGCGTGAGGCTGCAGTGCAGCGCAACACGCTGCGTGCTGGAGTGAATGCGGGCGCGAGTGAGCGTGGGCGAAGACGGGTGCGGACGCTGGAGCAGACGCTGCGGGCACGAGCGTACGCGGAAGTAGGCGCGCGGACGGGCTGGAGACAGTTGTGGCACATAGAGAGAGCGCGTGGTGACTGGATAAGTGAGAAACTTTCCGATCACCGCACTGTAGCTACAGTGTTCCGCAGAAACGCGTGAACAGTAGCTACAGTGCTTGCGTTGCGCAAACAACCGGTTGCGGCCAATTCTGCGTGCGCGGGTGCGCTGGAGCGGGCCTGCGTGCGCAGAAGGAGCTGCGCCGGTTGCTACAAGGGCGCGCAGTGGCTTGCGCACGGGTTAGAGGCTTCTGCGCCGTGCTGCTACTGCTGCTGAGCTCCAGAGCTCGGGTCTTCGGCAATGGCGTGAAGGCTTTGAGCGGTGGAAGCAGAGAAAGAACCCACCATGCCCACCTGCTCTTGGATGAGTTGGGCAGTGGAGGGACTCATAGAGGTGGTCGTGGACCACTGTGAGCTGCTCCTACCCGCAGCGTATCTCTTCAGTAGGAAGAGGTGCTGCGTATGGAGGGGAGAAAGGGAGGAGATGGCCTGGAGAAAGAAGGTTGCTATGTGTCTGGACCAGGCTTTTTTTGCGCAAGGAAGCGAGGAGGGCTTTTTAAAGGAGATTGAGGCATGCACAGCCATGCTCTGGGCGTGCATGCATAGCCATGTAGCGGCAGGGCATGCATTGGCAGAGAATTGCACGAAGAAGAGCAAGCCATGCCCTACAGCAGCGTGGAGAAGAAGAAATTCAAAGCCAATAAAAAATGAAGATGATGAATTTGCGAGTCAGCACTTGAGGAATACGTTAATTACAAGGCCAATTATTCACTTTCTTCCCCTCTCAAATAAATGCATGCACGTGTCAATTTTTACAAATGCAACTATGGCTACCTATTATGCAATGGCAATGCTAGGAAATAACACAAGATGGCATAATTGTTGGTGTATTTTTGTTGTGCAATCGGCGGTTGCAGTGAGGAGAGAGAGCACACGGTGACCAGATAAGTGGGAAACAAACCGGTCACTGCACTGTTGCTACAGTTCCGTGCTGAGAGGCGTGAATCTACAGTGCTGCGCGGAGTGAGCAACCGGTTGCGGCTGATTCTGCGTGCATGGGAGCACTGGAAGGCCCCTTCGTGCGTGGAAGAGCCTGCGGACGGCTGCTGGCGTGCGCGCGGTGGCTTGTGCGGCTGCAGGTGGCCGTCGCTGTTGCTGGAGCTTCAGAGCTTGAAGCTCTGATAATGGCGGTGATACCTTCCAGCGAGGAAAATAGAGTGTGAAACCACCACGCCCACCTGCTCACGAAGGAGCTGGGCGATGGTGGAACTCACAGTGGTGGGTGTGGGACCACTGTAAGCTTGCTCATGCCCGCAGTGTGTCTCTTTAGTGGAAGAGCTACTGCGTATGGAGGGGAAGAGGGGAGGAGCTTAGCTTGGAGGAAGGTGTCTGCAGGTGGTGTGTGTTCCAGGGTCCCTTTGTGCAAGGGAGAGGGCGAGGCTATTTAAAGGAGATGCATGCCACCACCATGCTGCTGGCAGAGGAAGTCCAGCCATGCTGTTGGTAGAGGAATGGCGCGAAGAGGTGCATGCCCCATGCCCTGAGCCGTGCGAGGGAGAAGAAATTCAAAGTCAAAATAAAAAAATAATGATAATGTTGAATTGGCAATGCAACCCTTGATGAAGACGTTAATTACATGGACAATTATTCGCATTATCCTCCCTCTCAAATAAATGCTTGCAAGTGTCAATTCACAAATGCAACTATTGCTACATAAGACGCATTGGTAGTGCTAGGAAATAACACAAGATGGCATAGTTATTGGTGTATTTTTGCTGTGCAATCAGTAAACAATCCACAAAATAAATTAAAAACCTAAATCTAAACAAAAGGGAACAGGCTCCCAAAAATCAACCCCAATTACTACAAGGGCGAGAAAACAGAAATAAAACTTATGAAATGGAGAATCTCCTATAGAGGCAGAATCCAGGTCTCCTTCATCTTCCCCATGTGTAAGCGTCGCTCAAGGTCGACATCTTCTCTTGGATGTGCCTGTCACCTCTCTCAAATTCCTCGCACAAATTCCTCGCACAGAAAAGATAATGAATGGTCAGATCACTATGCAATGAGAAATAATCAGAAATAATATCAGGTGAAATTATTGCATTTGTTGTCTCCCTGGCAACGGTGCCATTTGATAAGACAGTTTTCGCTTTCGAATAATTTATTAAGATGATTTATCGTTGTAGGATCAAAGTGGTGGAAATCCGCTTAACAAAATAATTAAAATTAAAATTAAACC
Organism: Thalassia testudinum; assembly: GCA_037157565.1. NCBI lineage: Eukaryota > Viridiplantae > Streptophyta > Magnoliopsida > Alismatales > Hydrocharitaceae > Thalassia > Thalassia testudinum. The sequence goes on from JAZHRO010000078.1 coordinate 44,316,106, forward strand.
ACTCACAGAAGAGTGGGTCATGTCTACAGGGAGGCAATGTTGCAATAAAATCATGAATATTTTTCTTATATTCGTTCAATCAAATGCAAAATCCCGAGTCAAATCTGACATGAAATGCAATGAAATGAAGATACACAATAACTCAAAAATGTAAGGGTATATGTGTAATTTTTTCTGACTGAAATATTCAATAAATATGTGATGAATCTATGTAATTTCCAATTGACATGCATTAGAGAAAATTTGTGCTCATTTTAATCCAAAACCAATGTTAAAACATGTGAATAACAAAAGCCATGCAATTATAAGAAAGCATGAGTATGAAGTCACAATTTCACCACAATAAAATAATCATAAATCAAAATTCATTTTCATGGCAATGGCATTAAAATGTAAATATTAATCAACCCAAAAATAGAGGATTTTGTTCCTTTGTACGTGCGCGAAGAGGAGGCGATGGCGGCTCGCAAGAAGCTCGGAGAAGGATAAGCACGACGAGAGCTTTCTGATGGTGGTGGTGGCGCTCCAAACGACTGTCGGTGGTCGCCAGCCAGAGTGGAAGAGGCCGTCGGTGGTGAGGCTCTCTAGCCAGCCGTCGGGTGGTCGATTGGTGCAGCCGGAAGCGTGGTTGTGCTCGGGGAGTCGGGGCGAGTCTGATGGAGTTCTCAACGTGAAGCTTCGAGGCCAGATTTGATGGCTGCGTTTTTGGTGGCTTTGGGTACCTTCGTCAACAGAGAAGAAGAAGGAGGTGGAGGAGGAGGAGCCGAGCGTGTGCCCAGGTGGCGACACCGGCTGGAGTAAAGCACGCTATGCGCGCGCTGTTGGTGGGTGAGGCCGAGTGCTGCTGCTAGGTGCGCGGCTTGGGCTGCGGAGCGTGCGCGACAGTTGCTGCGAGCAGTGTGTGCACACAGCAGCAGCAGAATGGGTGGTGATGGAGGGCGGTTGCGTGTGTGCTGTGTGCGGCAGGGGTGAGAGCGCGCGAGCGTGCAGGCTGGCACGGGTGGGAGGCGCTGAGGAACGCGTGCAGGTGTGGTGAAGGTGACAGCACAGTGGCAGATGGTGCGTGTGCTGAAGGTGGGTGTGTTGGAGGTGGGTGCGCAGACGCTGGCATGAGTTGCTAGCTGAGGTGAGGAGTTGCAAAGACTCTTTGGCAGTGTGGGCTGTCACCCCACACGCCCATGGTGGTGAGTCGTTCTACCGCAGTGAGGCCGGTGGTATGGAATGGAAGAGGGGCAAGGTCCTCTAAGCACAGTGAGGAACAAAGGGTGGTGGCCTCCTCCTCAACGGCAGCTCTTCCTTCTCCTTTTGTAGCCACGGCCACACTGATTTGAAATTCAAAACGCCGTAGAATGAATGTGATGCGCAGGAGGAGGAGGCGGAGCTGGAGGAGTTACCTGTGCAAAGGAGAAAAAGAATAAAAGAATAATATAATTAGGGTTATTTATACATAACTCCTTAACTTCTATGTTAATTAAAATAGTGCACCTAATTAATTAACTAATTAATTGTATGCAACCCTAGGTTAATTCTAAATGCATGAATTATGTACTTAAGCTAAAAATATGAATTAATTTATTTACATTCTAATGTATGCTATCTAAATGTTAAAATTAATTTAATGTCTAGACATTTAGATACTTAAATAGCCCACGAATATGGGCTAATCACTCCCTAGCCCCTCCCTCTAACTGGTTGGATTGACCAGAAAGAAGTATATCAAATCATTTCTTCATCATAAGACGAGTTCTAGGAGTCTGTAGGTCTTTAGGCTAGCCCACTTAAGGACAGGTTTGATTGTTTGTATTGTAGGGTGCCTTTCTTCCTCCCGTTCTGTCATGGATCCTACCACATCCTATTCGCACTTCCACTCCTACCCTCCTACCATTACTTATTCCCAAAATGATTATTATTCCAACTAGACTTATTATCATCCATCTTCTAGTTGGGATAATCCTAATTGGGCATACAGTTCCAGACCTTCATGTTTAGGGTTAACCCTAGACACCATGATCTTGATTCTTATCCTTCTCCAAGATACATCGATTATAGATCACCACCCTCATTTGGACAACCTAATATGATTTACAATCAAGAAGGATATGTTGATCTTTACCCTTCCCTAGATTACATTGCATATAGGTCACCACGTCCTTATGGACAACCCGAAATGACCTATTATTAGGGAAGGTATCAAGAACCTCAATTCGTTGACTCCCCTGCATTGAACCCAAACCCGCCCAACCCTGAACCAAACCATTTGGTCCAGGTTAACCAGGTCCAAGATAAGGTGTTGGCTAACTTAAGGAATACCATTCAATCTCTAGAAGCTCAGCCAACACCTTGCCCTAAAGAATTGGAGCATTTGATTGAAATGATTGACGATCTTAACAAGTATTTGTTGGATTGGCTCCAAGATGTTAAGGATAAGGACCTGGGTGAAGTTATGAAATTGAGGATGAGATTTATGATTGCTCTAGTCCAATCTTGGGAGGATTCCTAGGATGAACCCTTAAAGGAGAGCCAATGCCAGAATCCGCTTAGGCACCTATATGGAGGGACACATTTTACGAGACAAGGGTTGACCATGTTGCTCTAAGTAATCAAATAAGGATGAATTGATTTCTTCACCTGAGATCCCTGAGCTAGGGTACGAGGAAATGTATGTCTCCATGAAACAAAAAGTGATTGATGATTTTGAGACATACATTAATGCGGATTTAGAATTCTTTAATTTTAAAGGTGAAGAATCATTATGTGAAGTCTCACCTTAGTTTACAGCACACAATTTCAATGAGACAACTGGGCCTGAGGAATTCGATGAATCATTTAATGGCCCAATACTGAAGAAATTGATCTTGTTGGAGCTAGCATGGTGGATTCAGATCCTAATTTCAATTCATAGCCCTATTTCTCAATTACACCCCTTCGAGCATAAAGACGATTTTGATTTTGAGATCACTAGACCTAAGTCAATTTTGATTCAACCATCAATTGTGGACTTGGGAATTTTAAATGGGGTGATTATCATGCAAGAGGTCCCAGAATCTGAAGTCCTGATTGAGGAGGATAGGAATTGGGAAGTGAAACTTTGGGAAGTCAATTCCAGAGGAAGCCGAAGACTGAGTCTAAGGGTTCCAATTTGTCTAAAACCACCAACCCTCTACCAGGACCCTTATGACATTTTTGACTCAGAGGATGTCCAACCCAAGCGCACATTCATTGATTATCCTTTTAAGCTTGATTTCTTTGTAACCTGACTTTTTGGTCTTGGGTTGCATCCTCACAGATCACAGGTCCAACCCCGCTTGCATACTGATCTCAGGTTTTGGGTAATTTTTATCCAGAACCTTAGATATACTCAACCAAGGGGTATGGGTCTGCACCACAATCAGGTCCACATCTGTGGACATCTGCTGGCAGGTCCTGAGGTGAATCTTTTTATCCTGATTCTGACCTGCACCTCTGAATTCTTTATTTTTTCTTCTTTGTACAGTGTGCCTAGCTGAAGGCACTAAATTCAGTACGTATACAGTTTCTTTTCATCTTGGAGCCGACCTATTAATCAGGCAATTCAAGTGCTTCCTACTCTACTCCACTCAGTTTCATGTCTTTTTAATACAATGAGGACATTGCATTAGTAGGCATGGGGGTTAGATATTCATCTCTGAATTATTTCATCAGCTCTGTAGATTCTTTTTGTTTTCTTTTTATTTATTAAAAAAAATTATGGAACTAGGAAAGAGAACTTGGGCTTTAGAAAAATTTCAATCTTAGAGAATAAAACTGTATGATTTGAACACTAAGACCCTTCGGGTCTTCGGGCCTAATTAGCCTGAATGTCCACTAAAATGTGGATTTGTTTCTCGTGTCCTCGCTAGTCTAAAAGCATTTCTAATTTGATTAAATAAGTTGGGGTGACAAGTACATGACTTATCAGCCCGCCCTCTAATTTGAGGGAACTTTAAGTTTAAGCATCTACACACTTTTCGCACTGACTCATTGTTCGGCAGTTTTTACGAAAATTGGGTAGCTAATGAACCTTCTAGGGTGGTATGGCTGGCAAGTAATTGTGGGTAACAGCCCATTGGTAGGTTTTCCAGAGCCCAGTCACACAACCATTCTTTTCCTATTGCCTTTAGGTAAATCTTAGATTAGGAAAGCCACCTACCTAGAAAAAAGAAAAAAATATTAAAATATCCAAAAAGAAAAGAAAAAGAAATAGAAAAGGAGAAAAGAAAAGAAAAAAAAATAAGCCACACTTCACCTCACGAGTATGGCTAGCAAGTTATCGTGGGTAACAGCCCATTGGTAGGTTGTCTAGAACCCAACTCAAAAGATGCACATATAATTCCAAAACACTTAGGAAGAAGCGGAAAAGTAGAATAAGCCGGGGAGATATACACTGGGTTCACCCTTGTGTTGACTCCATAAAAATAAAAGAAGGGAGAAAGCTACTGGTCGAATAGATACACCGTTAAGAAGAATTTCTTTTCAAGGTCACCTAAGGGTGTAGAAACCTGAAGAACGTTCTAATCGCCAATCAGTGGGTCTATCACATTTTACACATAAAGATGCTTAGAACTTAGGGTTCCCTTCGAGTCTTGGGTGGGTTGAGTGGCCGTAGAAAGTTGCTCCGAAACCTAAAACTCAAAAATCCAAAAAAATTAGGAAAAAAAGAAGAAAAGATCCTTCTTTGAATAAGGAGAGGGCTTGAGGCAGTCTGCATTTTGGTAGGCACTCGAACGCTGTTGTGTCTCTGTAGTTCAGCCTAAGTTGAAATCTCTAAGTGTTGAAAAATAACTATTGCCCAAGAATCTGACCAAATTCTCTTATAAATAGCATATTGTTTTGCTAGGGACTAACAAAAGATAGGCATGGGGGTGTGATGTAAACACGTTTATATCACATAAATCATCTATTTTTGCATGTTTTTAGACATAAAGTTGCATCATATATTATAAATATTGTATAACATGCATCATCTTGCATTTAGGTTAGATTGTATAAATTTTAGGTTAATTTCTCCTTTTTATGGTCAGGTGATAGGGCGACATTTAATCCGAGCATCGGATTGAAGATCCAACCATACGGATATGATCAAGGTGACGATTGGAGTTCAACGACACCAAGATCACCTTGATCGGACTTCCGTTGCATCAAATGCAGTCCGAGAAAGAACATAGGTCAAGGGGCCAAGATGGTGTAAATCCGTACATCATATGACAAATCCGATTACATGGATGGGTTTGGATTGACAATCGCAACCTAACGGCATGAAAATCGATCCAATTCGACATCTGTGTCACCATCTACAAGACACAAAAGATGGACGGCCATGATGGTGCCATCTCAGCCGCCGATACCAACCAAGGACACTTGCCCTCTCTCTTTCTCCCTCAATCGGCCATCAGATCTAGGCCATTGGATTTTGATCCAAGGGCCATGGACGCTCGTGCCTTAATTCTTAAATGCACCTCAAGTGACCACAAAGCTCAACGGTTGAGCGCTTAACACGTGAAAGGAGGGCATGGGTTCAAAGCCCCGTGCGCCTCAAATTGAGCGCAAGCGTAGGGCGAGGCTCTATTGACCATCTGATGCGTGATGAGCAACTTTGGAAGCATCGACGTGGCATGATCTGGGCTGCCAGTTGAACATGCGCGATCACACGCGCATGCGAATGCCCGATCACATGCATAGGCATGATGAAGGCGCGAGCGTGATGGCTTTTAAGCCGTTCGATCGCTGAGAGCACCCAAACGTGCTCATGTGTTTTGTGCGCAGGGAGAGGAGGAGGCACAGCGCGTGCTTACACGTAAGCCCACGTTCAGGGCTTTAGTGACGAATAAATCCGTCACTAAAGATCGTGACATTAATATTTTGAGTATATAATGACCAAATTGTCCTCAATCCCTACAACTTTAAAAGGAGACCCCTACCACTCGAATTTCTCATCCCTTCCTCTCTTTTCTCACCTCCTCCAAAGCTCTAAGAGCTTGTCCCAAACTCGAGATGCTCCTCTGGAGTTGAAAATAGAATTTTTCCACCTTCTCACCCCGTTCGTAGAGCATTCCACGGTTCTCTTCTCACCGTCGTTCGAGAAGCGAATCCCGCTGCGAGGTCGCCCTGGCCCATTCTCCGTCAACAGTCTTTGTTCTCCCTCGTCCTGCATCTCACCATCTTCATCCACATGCTCCGTCAACGTGGCTCATCCTCCAAGCAACTATCGAGGAGGATAACTTCTCTCCACCTTCTCTTTACCACTTTCTAGAGTAGATTTACAGCTTTCTAGTTGTAATCTTTCCAGCTTTCTAATGTAATGATTAGTTGTAATGAACATCACTTGACGATTATGAAATCCATGTTTATTCTATCTCTATTTTGTCTTTATTTGTAATATTCTCTCTCTCTCTTCTATTCATTATTCTTTAAGTAAATATCTAGTTTGGATTCAATTTGATCAGTTAATCTACTTTGTGGCAATAAAACAAATGCAATTTTTAATCAAACGTCTGCCTCCCTGTGTTCGACCCGAAATTCCTTTTGAGTTTCGATAAAATTTATTTGTTAATGGTTTTCCGTCGTAAATCGCATTACAACGACGAGTTTTCAAACTCAAACCTTTTTACGCAGATTATGCGCTTCAACATTTTGGCGCCGTTGTCGGGGATTTTCCGCGTCAACATACCCCCTAAGAAGCAAGACCCAGGAGATCCGCTGATTTCCTGCACAATAGGAAACATTACTTCTGACCGGGCCCTCCTCGACTTGGGTGCTTCCATTAATGTGATCCCTACCTTATAGCATATGGAACTAGGTCTAGTCTACTTGAAAAACATTGACGTAACCTTGCAGTTAGCCGATAGATCCATTACAAAACCAAGGGATCTTTTGGAGGATGTTTTAGTCAAGGTTAATGATTTGCATTACCTTACTGATTTCATGATCCTGGACATGGAAGCACCAAAACAGCTCAACCACACCCCGATTATTTTGGGAAGACCTTTCTTGGCTACCGCCAAGAAGAGGATTGATTGTGAATCGGGAAATATAGAAATGGCCTCTGGGAATAAAATAAATCAATTTAATATTTTCGATGTCTCAAAGAATAAGTGTGGTTTGATGGAGGAGGTTGGAAAGATAGAGGTGTTGGTGCCAGAGCTCCACGATCATTTATTTTGATGATAAAAAAACACATGTCATTTAATATTTGCACTTGGAGTCTTAGATTTCAGGTCAATTGTAAATGGAGACGTGATTAAACGGAGTTCGAGCTTGCATCCAGGATGGATTGGAGGAGCTTGATGGAGAACAGAGGAGATTCGGAGGAGCGATGGCTTGGAGAAGGAAGGAGATGAAGAATAGGATAGATTTCCTTCTCTTGTACTCCTTGTATTTTTTGTTTCTTTTGTTGCTCTTTATTTTTGTTACTTAGATTCATGTTAAAGAGCCTCAAAGTACCCTAACAGTAGTCCTAGGAACACCAGCACAACCCTAGGATACTTAGGTTTTCTATAGAAAACCTAGAAAACCAAAATAGAGTTCAAACAGCATTTCCAGATGTCTAATTCCAATATAATACGTCTGATAGTATGTTTTAACACGTCTGACTGTTGATTCAGACGTCTGATAAACATTTAGGCTGGACTTGTTGTTCTGTCTGATGAAATCAGACGTCTAGACCTTAGTCCAGACGTCTTGCCAGACGTCCAAATAGTGGACCGTTGGCTGGCTTAGCGAACACTCAAGGATATGACCGTTAGAGCCTTATCAGATGTCCTTAGGCCTTTCCAGACGTCTGATAAATGACCGTTTTGCCTCGGCTGACCCAAAATCTCTTCTTAGAGATTTTCTAGCCATTGTACTCTCTTGGAAATCCATTCCCACGAAAAAGTACGTTTCCAAACATCCAGACATAGTGACAGACGTCCTGTATGTCGTCTGATGGACTTGCACTAGAACCCTGTTTAGATCTGATCCAAGTTAGGAAGAAACCTGCCTAAAATCAGACGTCTGATGTTGTTCCCAGACGTCTTAAAGTGATCTTCCAGATGTCTGATGCCAGGATCAGACGTCTGATTAGCCTGTCAGTGCAATCATTGTTCCTGATTTTGGCCTGATTCTCTTAGGCTTTGCACCCAACGGCTATGGAAGCTTTCCTAAGCCTTCCAAAGCCTTCCTAAGGCCTCTATAAATAGAGGGGAACCTCTTGCACACATACACACACCAAGTAATACATTTTCACACCATTTTGTGTCTCTTGATCCCAAGAAGAAAAGCTTTTGCTCTCCAAGCTCTAATTCTTCATCTAGAGAGCATCAAGCATTTGCCCATCTGCTCTCCCGCCGTAGTTCACGAGAGCGACGTTGTGCCGTCGTTCATACATCCGCGTCGTCGACGCACTCCTTGCAAAGGGAAGCATCTTAATTCCTATAGAAGCTTAGGTTAAAAATTACTTTGTTGGCTCTATAGGATATTTGTTATTTTACTTTGTTATTTGGTTGGGTATTCACTTTGCGAATTCCCGTCTCCTTCATGAGACAAAATCCTTCTCGTGAAGAGAAGAGGTTTGAGGTACACTACCCTCGTATAAAGTAGTGTGGTTGTAATTGAGGTTGAATCACCCTTGTTTAAGTGATTCGTTTAGTGGATTTGATCAACTTGGTTGATCGGAAAATCCTAACTCGAGAAGGTTAGGTGGTGGTTTTCACCCGGTTTGGGTTTCCACCTAAAAATTATTGTGTGCATTGTGTGATTGAATTTTGTGAGATTGTTTTATATTATATTCCATAATTTATTACGTTACCCCTCCTGGTAGGGAAGAATCTACAAGAGGAGGTAATGGCCATTGTTATTTGTGGAAAACTACATGATTGGAGTTGGATTTGAAAGTCCATTGTTGTAGTTCGATTTGCGAAGCAATCCTTCAACAGATAAAATTTCACCGAAATTCGTAAAGAAATTCCGAGTCAAACACTGGGAGGCGGACATTTGATTAAAAATATGCATTTGTTTTATTTGTCACGAAATAGATTAACTGGTTGAAAGCTAGCTATCTATTTAACAAATACTAAATAGAAGAGAGAGAGAATATTACAAATAAAGATAAAAGACAAGTAGAATAAACATGGATTTCATCATCAAATGCTGTTCATTACACTAATCATTACAACTAGAAAGGAGAAAATCTACGCTAGAAAGCAGTAAATCTACTTTAGAAAGCAGTAAAGAGAATGGAGGGAGAAGTATCCTCCTCGATGAATACTTGGAGGACGAGCCGGACGGGGCGACGCCTGGAAGACGGGGGATGGAGTGGGAAGAAGGAGGACGAAGCGGGAGGAACTGGGGGTGAGGCAGGATGTCGTCGGGATCCGCTTCCCGAATGGAGTGTGAGGGCAACTGCAGGATGCTCCACGAAGAGGGGAGATGGTGGAAAAATTCTAATTTTTACTCTAGAGGAGCATCCCGGGTTTAGGACAAGCTCTTAGAGCTTTGGAGGGGGTGGGAGAAGGGATGAGAAATATGTGGAGGTCGTAGGGCTATAAATAGGTGTAGATTGGAGGGGGTACAAAGGTTATTTTACTTAAAAACATTAAATCAAGGGTCTTTAGTGACATATTTAAATGTCACTAAAGCCCCCAAACGTGGGCTTTCTTTACGCCCGCCCGCTCCCTCTCTCCTACCTCGCGCTTGAACACAAAAGCTACGTTCTTGCACTCTTAATCGTTTGATCAAGAGATTGGACAAATTAAAGCGCTTGAACTCTTCTTCAGCCGTTGAGAGTCAGTGCTTGCCTCTCCTCAACTGTTGGATCCTCTCATCCAACAGATCAGATCGTGCACACCCCTTGCATCTGATCGAGCATTTGGATCTGCATAGGATCACACGTGCGTGATCCGCGCACATCTGTTGTGCCACGTCATGCCTCCATCACAGTCTGATCTCCATCTGACGGCTGGATTGCGTCCGTGCATGGCTATGCATGATTTGAGGCGTGGCGGGGAATTGAACCCGCAACCTCTGCTCCCAAGCATATGGCGTGACCAATGTGCCATGGCTGAGAGTTGGTCGCGTCTTCATCCAAGGCGCACATGCTTGTCGTAGTTGGATCAAGATCCAATGGCCCACATTTGATCTTGCATTGTGGACAGTGTGAGAGCACAGTGGGTCTTCAGACTTCTACTGGGCCGGTTTGGACGGTCGAGATGGAACCACGTGGCACCATCTTGGCCATCCATCTTCTGTGACTTCTAGAAGGTGCCATGGATGTCGGATTGGGCCGATTTTCACGTCGTTAGGCTCCGATCGTCGATCCGAACCCATCCATGTGGTCAGATTTGTCGTCTAAAGTTCAGATTGACACCATCTTGGCCCCTGATCTCAGATTTTCCTCGGACTATATCTGATGCTACGGATGTCCGATCGAGGCGATCTTGGAGTCGTTGAACTTTGATCATTGCCCTGATCAAATCCGTATAGTTGGATCTTCAATCCGAGGCCCCAATTAAAAGTCACCCTGTTACCTGACCACAAAAATAGAAAATTAACCTAAATTTTATACAAACTAACCTAAATGCAAGATGATGCATGTTATGCAATATTTATAATGTAAGATGCAACTCTACACCTAAGAATATACAAAAATAGATAATTTATGTGATATAAATGTGTTTACATCAGCCATGCATACCTTAGACAACCTTTTAATGGCTAACTCAATCCAAACTCAGGAAGAAAATCACATTGTTGTAGGGATAATTGAGGACAATGATGACATACAACAAATTGTGGCAACTCAGAATGAGGAAGATATTCTTGAAATTAGAAATTTGTTGGATGATTCACATGATCAAGTTAAAACCCAACAATGTCCTCATCCTGAATTTTTAGAGTTTGAGGTTCAACTTTTGGGAGGGAATCATAAGGATCAGGATGGTTGGATTAAGCACCCTGATTGTGAGGATGAAATTGAACTTTGGGGAGAAACTCTTGAAATGTTAGGTATTCTAGAGTACCCACAAACCCCCAACACATCACAAAACCCTCATCATCCTTGTTTACCCACCATTGCACAATTTCTATATCCACCCACACCTTCACTATATTGAATCAACAAAACTCCTATTGGAGACAATTTGGCCTCGCCCTGCACCATCAACTTGCCACCTTCATTGATCATCTCTTTGACAAGCCCATTTTCACTCTCCAAGACCCATATCTAGGGGCCCATAAACTGTGTTATTGCAGCCTCAATGTTAGTTATTTTTTATTGAGGACATTGCCTAGCTAAAGGTACTAAACTTAGCACATGTAAAGACTATTTGGAGCTAATCGGAATCTCACTAAAATTGGGTGCTATTCTTCCAATTCTGCCCTCCTTTATGCTTTTATTTTAACAATGAGGGCATTGCATTACCTAAGCATGGGGGGATGGATATTTTGTGAAATAATTATTTTGTCAGCCCGTAACAGTAATTTCCTATCTTGTTATTTATTTTAAAAAAAACTAGAATAAGGAGAAGAGAACTTAGGCATTAGGAGTTGCGAAATTAGGAATTTATACTTTAAGACAGGAACACTTAGACTCTTCAGGTCATCAGGCATAATTAGCCCATGTGTCCACTCAAATGTGGACTTAGTCTCGAGTCCACGCCGAGTAATTTTACTTTATTTTGGTGAATAAATTGGGATGATAAGTAGACAACTTATCAACCCGCCCTCTCATTTGAGGAGACTTTAAGCCTAGGCATCTACACACTATTTGCACTGACTCATTTTTCGACGATTTTTATGGAAATTGGGTAGCTAATGAACTGTCTAGGGTGGTATGGCTGGCAAGTTGTCGTGGGTATCAGCTCACTGACCGGTTGTGAAGAGCTCAGCTACATGACCATACTCATTCTACTGCTTTTAGGTAAATCTTAGATTAGGGAAGCCACCTACGTAGAAAAAGAAAAAACTGATACACAAAAATAAATTGAAAAAAGAAAAATAAAAATAGAAAACCATACTTCACCGAACGAGTATGGCTGGAAAGTTGTCGTAGGTAACAGGCCATTAGCTGGTTGTCTAGAGCCTAGCTCACAAAAATGCACAAATAATTCCCAAAACACTTAAGGAAGAAGTGGGGAAGTAGAATAAATTGGGGAGATATACTCTGGGTTCACCCTTATGTTGATCCTATAAAAAAATAAAAAAGTAGAGAGAAAGCTACCAATCGGAAAGATAAACCTTTAGGTAGAATTTTTTTTAGGTCACCTAGGGTCGTAGAAACCTGAAGTCCGTTTTAACAGCCGCTTAGTGAGTCTATCACCCTTTCACAAGATGTTTAATACTTAGAGTCCTTTCCGAGTCTTAGGCGGGTTGGGTAGCCGTAAAAGGTTATCTCGAAACTCTCAAACTCCAAAAGTCCAAAAAAATTAGAAAAGAAGAAAAAGAAAAAAAAAATGTATCTTCCCTTTTCAAATAAGGCGAGGGTTGGGCGATTTGCTTTTTGACAAACACCCGGGCACTATTGTGTTTTTGTAACTAGGTCTTTGACTAAAATCTTCTAAAGCAACCAACAAATCATGCCTAAGTGATAAAATCCTAATTCAACTTTTATACATAGCATTTAGGTTAATTTTGCTAGGGACTAGCAAAAAGTAAGCATGGAGGTAAGATAAACACACATGAATTCATGATAAAATGCTTATTTATGATAGTTCCTAGGCCTAGCATTGCATATCATAGTATAAATATTGCATTACATTCAATGCATTGCATTTAGGATAGTTTGTATATTCTATACATTAATTCAAACATTTTACATGGCCAGGAGACAGTGCGACATCCTTATGGGCTTTGGATGAAGAATCCGACCATATGAATGAATCTGAAGCGACGATCCTAGTCCGTCAACGCAAAAATCACCCCGATCAGAGCTCCGTAGTATCCTCTATAAGAAAAAGAAGATTGATGGCCCAAATGGTGCCACATGGCACCATCCAAGCCGCCCAACACGAGCCGCAGCGTCCCCAGCTTCACACAAGGAGTGATCCTAGCCATTGGATCTCAATCAACGGTTGAGAAGTGCTCTTCATTGCTCAGCCTCAAGCATCTCAAGGAAGAATTGATCTTGACCATTGGATCTTCAACCAACGGTCGAGGAACACCGCTGCACCTCGTCTCCACGGGACCAAGCAACTCCTTGGCCAAATGGTAACGCGACCACTCTGCAAACAAGAGGTGCAGGTTCGAGCCTCGATCCACCGCGCCTGCTCTAGCATCTACTAAATTGGATTGCTTAATCTTTATCGAGTGGTCGAGATGACGCACGTGCGATCAGGCGCTGGATGACAATGCACAACCGCACGCCAAGGCAAATGCTCTCCATTTGGAGAACTCATTTAAGTTGACCAAGTGTGTTATTTGTCGTCCGATCATCCCAATCGCGTAATGAGCACGATTCAAATCAATGAACGTGCGATCTGCGGGTGCCTCCCAGCCGTGTAATGAAGGATTCGACGGATGCCATCGTAGATGTCAGCGGGTGCAGGATTCAAATGCCAACAGCATGCACTTTCTCCTTGCGATCTCAGCCATTTGCACCAGATCCAACGGTTGAAGCTCTCCGTGCATTGTGCCAGCTGCAACAGTGCCTCCTCACGCTAGTAGAGGCGCATGAATGTTTAGGAACACCTCGGCAGGTCTTTAGCAACATTTTAAATGTCACTGAAGCCCTGTGCACGTAAAACACCTCCATTCCACCACTATGTAAACCCCATGACCTCTTCCCTTCCAAACCATCTCTACCTACTCTACTCCCACCTACTCCTAAGCTCCAGAGGCCTATCAATGCTTGATGTAGACACATCCATTTAGGTCAAAATGCCTATTTATGCATGTTTCTAGGCTTAGATTTGCATTCCATATTATAAATATTGCATAGCATGCATCATTCTGCATTTAGAGCAGTTGTGTATATTTTAGGTTAATTGCGTCCCTTTTGTGGTCAGGAGAGAAGGAGATTTATTTTAGAGCCTCAGATTGATGATCCAACCGTACGGATCTGATGAAGACGACCATCGGAGTCCAACGCCTCCAAAATTGCCTTGATTGGAGTCTCGTAGCACCATATCCAGTTCGAGGAAGATTAATGGCCAAGGGACTATGTGACATAATTTGGAGCTTCAAACGATAAATCCGACTGCACGGATGGATTCGGGTAGACGATCGCAGCCCAACAGTGAGAAAATTGACTCAATCCGACCTCTGTAGCAGCCCCTACAATGAAAAGAAGATGGACGACCCAGATCATGCCACGTGGCACAACCTAGGCCGCCCATGCGCACGTACGTGCCACCTCACGCACACAGCACTGCAAGCGCACGCGCGCGCATAGAGGGATGCATGCACAGCAGCGCAGCGGGCGTGCATGGGCGCGCGTGGAGACAACGGCAGCAGCGCAGCGTGCGTGCACACGCAACATGGACGCGTGGAGCTCACGCCAGTGCAGCGATTGGTGGGCACGTGGGTTGTCTTCAACGACGTTTATGACCATCACTAAATGTCCTGTTTATGAATTTGATTCTTTCCTCCACTATAAAAGGACCCCTACCCCTCCCATTTTTTTCATCTCTTCCTTTCTTCCTCTCACCACCTCCAATGCTCTAGAGAGGGCTTGTCCCAAGCCCAGGATGCTCCTCTAGAGTATAAAAACAAAATTTGTTCTCACTTCTCATCCCCATTCATGGAGCATCCCGTGACCGTCTTCTCACCTCCCTTCGGGAAGAAGATCCTCAACCCGACACCGTCCTGCCCCGCCCTTCATCCTCCGACTCTGTCCTCGCTCGTCCCACTCCTCACCACCTTCCTCCAGGTGACGTCAGAGCGAGTCGTCCTCTAAGCAACCGTCGAGGGAAATTTCTCTCACCTATCTCTATCTTTATTTCTTTCGTAGTATAGATTTCCTACTTTCCTAGTTGTAAGAAATATTTGATTATAAAATACATGATTGTTTCTCTCTCTGTCTCTATCTCTCTCTCTTTTATTTTGCAAGTAGATTAGCTAGAATTCATTGACCTAATCTCTTGCTTGCTAAAATTACCAAAAAGTTTAGAAAAGATAAAAATGATAAAAACAAATAAAAAGTGAAAGGCTGATTTTCAAAACCAAACGTTCTCCCCGTGTTCGACCCATGACTCACTTTTCAAGTTTCGGTTATAAATTTTATCAGATTGACGGATTTTCTTGTGAATTGAACTATGACAATGAGTTTTTCCAAACTCAAACCCTTTATGCGATGAGATCCGCCGTCATCAATGCTCCCCTAGAGCTCATTCCCAAGCTCCAAAAGCCTCCTATTAGTGTAATGCTCTTATACCCCACCAAATATTCTTCCTCCATCTCACCACCTTCGTAGGAAGCCTTGGAGCCATCCTCCCACATCCACTCCGGTAGAAGATCACCTCCACCTCCTCATCCCCATTCCAAAGCCTTGGTGAAGTATTCCTCTACTTGGCTTCCTCCTGCATCTCACCCCCATCGTCCAGCAACTCACCTCCTTCGTCCAAGCTACCACCAAGCGTCATCATCTCGCCAAACAGTCGATTTGGGAGATTTCTTCTCACCCCCATCTCTTTTATATTTTCGCATATTGTAATTGATGACTGAATGACATTGTGATATGTCCATTTGTTCCCTCCACTTTGTGAAATTATCTTGCTTGCCTCTTTATTACAAAAACAAAAGAAAAAAATAACAAAACCCTAAAATACCAAAAAGAAACAACACGAAGCGTGGATTTGAACGAAAGTAAATGTCGCCTCCTTGTATTCGACCTGGGACTCCCTTGGAGTTTCGATTAAAAATTGTATTTGATAATGTGTTTTGTGACTGCAGCGATGGGTTTATCCTAACCCCAACTTTCCTTCGCCAAAACACGTACATCACCTACCCGCTCCCTTAGTGCCTTCTTCCTCTTCTCTCTCCTTCCTTGTGCCACGCTAAGAGAAAGCTTCCATCTAGGGAGGATGGCCAAGAAGGAGGAAAGAAGGGTAGAGGACATCCACATTTGAGATGAGCAACTCAAGGAGCTAGAAAGAAGTCTTCTTTAAGTCTAGGAGCCACCATTCTTGGAGCGAAGGCTGCCTCAGCTACTCGAGAGAATTTTCTATCTTTTATTTTGTTGCATTTTAATTCCTGTTAAGCATTCATCTACCTAGGGATTAATTAGGTAGAACCTCTACTTAGTTGAGCTCCCTAGGTACTTTGTAAACATTTCTTCTTAATAACAAAGTGCCTTTCTTCATTCTTGAATTTTCAATTTTAAGTAGCAACTTTATTTATTTTAGTGCATCACATCTCTCTTCTAATTACCCTAGGTGCACTTGCCTAGGGTGAGCTTAGAAGAGAAGACTTCTCTTGTCACTTAGGTTCTAGTTGTTAGGCGTAGTTTCTTTAGCGTAGCTCTATCTTTGCATTCGTATCCCACTTATTTCCAAATATAAAAATTTACAAAAATCAAAATACAAAAAGAGAAGTGTTGATTTGAGAGGTGAGAGAGAGAATCACTTATTTGACTAACAAATTGGTCTCCTTGGACGATTCTAGATGCCACCACTATCTAGGAATATAAATTTAAAAACTGATCGATTTTGCACGTTGCAACAACATTAAAACCCTCATTTATAAAATCATGCAAATCTTGCTTCACCTTACACCCATGAATGTCCACCAAAGGTAGCTTTCAGCCCATAACCACCAACCCTAGCATCCCTTTAGGTGGTGCCACCTAAATCTAACCATTCATCCCATAACCACTACCTTAAACCTAATCCCAACCCTCTGTCAATCCACACCAACCACCCCTTTACCCCTCCTATATTTACCCCATCTAACCACCACTAAAAAAACCTATCCTTGGCCACCAAAATTCCTATACCTACACCTACAGTATTCGGACAAGGAAGGAGGACAAGAAAAGAAGATTAAAGGGGCAACATACCCGCCCCCTTGGTACCTTCTTCTTCTCTCATCTTCCTTGTGCCATGCTAAGGAGCACTCTAAGGGGGACGGCCAGGCAGAAGTAACAAGGTGGTGGACGTCCACCTTGGAGGAGGAATCAGGAGGAAAGAAGACCTCTCTTCATAGTGCGAGAGCAGCTGCACTTAGAGCGATAGTGTCTTCGATTCACTTGGAGGATTTGTTTCTTCATCTCTTTTTATGTTTTGTATTAGCTAGTGTTTTTACTGTTTCCTTGTAGCAAGCATTCTGTTACTTGTCTTTCATTTGCTGGTAATACAAGAATTCAGTTGCCTTTCACTTTCCTTCTTTCAATTTTGTGTGTTCCTTGTTTCTTGTAATTGTAGTGCACTACTCTCTCTCTAATTATCCTAGGTCTCCACGCACCTAGGGTGAGCTTAGAGAGGAGTTCATCTTGTCACTTAATTTCTAGTTGATAGGCATAGTCTCCTTTAGCGTAGTTCTATCTTCGCATTCATGTGCCTGTTATTTTGAAAACCTAAAAAACAACAAAATCAAAATTACAAAAAGAGAAGTTTTGATTTGAGGGCCAAGAGAGAGAATCACTTTTTTGACTAACAAATTGGCCTCTTTGGACGACCCTAGATACTCATCCTATCTAGGTTATAAATTGTAAAAGTTGATTGCGAACTTATCTATTATAATGACACTATTTCGCATATTTAAGAAAGCATGTATTTTTGTGATTAGAGAGAAGCTTGGCTAGAATAGAGAAATGCTCATGTGCAGCCTCGGTGATAAAATAGCGATCGAAAGTATCATCATGAGAGGCAAAAGAAGAAGTACGTGAACGTTTTGCAACCATTGGTCGATCAGAAGTACTGATTGGTCAATCAAAAAATGAATTTTGGTCAATCAAGAGGGTGGGTTGATTGATTATGTCCTATTTTTGGCAAAAAATCAGAGTTGTCCACAGATGAAATTGCTCACATATACCAAAAATAAATCACAACCAAGGAACCAAGGATCTACAAGGACGAGTTCAACTGAAAATCGTATAACAAGGCCAAAGAAAAGAAAGAAACTAGAGGAAAATAGGAGATTATACCAAGATCGATTAATTGGAGTTCGAGTGGTGGCTGGTCGGAGGAAGAACGGTTGAAGTTGGCGCGAGGGTGGAGCACGTCGGGAAGAAGGCAGCGGCGTGATTCGCCGGTGGCAGGAGGCGATGGTGGCACAAAGGAGGAGAGGTGGAGACCGAATGTGGCATGAGGTGATTTTGGTTTGAGGGATGAGGTGGCTTGGTCGGTGGTGGTTGGTTGTTGGTCGATGGTGGTGGCTTCTAGTCAGAGGTGGCAACTTTTGGTTAGCAGCTACAGAGGTCGGTGGGGAAGGAGGGGGCAGTGGCATGGCTGGAGGGTGGGGAGTTGTGGTCGGTGGTAGTGTGAAATGTGTGTAGGTTTAGGTTTTGGTGGGGTAGGTGGGTAAAAAGATGTGTGCTTTTTTATTCTTGAATGGTTAAGTATGGTCAAAGTAAAATAAGTAGGTGCCCCATAGGAATCAAATAGTTAGGTCAAGCCAGGCACTCCATATTTTCTTGATTCATAAAGGAAAATACTTGAACCCGTGCTTTCAAATTTGGTTTGCCTCTCAAAAACTTGGTTGAATACACTTAATATTTGAATCCTAAAAGCTACTGAGCAAGATTTGAATCCTAAAACTCACTTCAACCTTAATAATCTTGCTTAAAAACTCTTGGTTGTGCATATTCACACATTTTCAACTGAACTATTACGGGCACAACCCATTAACAAGGCCCATCACATTCCGAAAGCACTACTATCCCATGCCTAACTAAAATTGAGTAGACATTGGCCCTAGGTTCACGAAGTCCGTTTAGTGTACTCTCTTGAACGCACTTCGAATTAGTGACGTCCGATTGCTTCAAAAGGTGCTAAGTTGGGAGTCTCGATTGTCGAATGAATTAAGTAGGGGTTTGGCATAATTAGCAGCCTTTGGGATACACTCCCCCTACCTCGCCGGCCCAACTTTACCATCTTTGGGAGCAAGGACAACACCAAATTCATGGTGTGGTTGGAGTTTATTTCTGAGGCATAGGTTCTTAGGCTACCAAATTTAAGGACAGGCTTGCATTTTTGTGCTATAGGGTTTCATTTTTTTCCTTCGTCCTTCCAACTTCCTTCCAGTGCATGCTTGGAAGGACCTTTAGACCATTCCCAGGTTGAATTATAGCCAAGCAGATCCCATGGCTGACCAACAACCACCTCCCCCTCTCCCGAACCAATAGGAGCAATTCAGAGGGAGTTAGAAGAATTGCAACAGATGCAGCAATGGTTTCAATGAATGAATGGTTAGGGTGCTCGGCCCTTGAAGGATTTTTATGACCCTTCAAATTACGAGGAACGTCCCGGCATCATGATTCCCGTCGGAGACATAGAAATCAAGCCCCAAGTCTTAAGTTTGATTAAACATTTCCATGGGCTTGGCTTGGAGGACCCATTCCAGCACTTGGAGGATCTGACCACTCTGGTTCAGACCACCAAAGCCAGGAATGTGAATGAAGAGCAAATGATCATGAGGCTTTTCCCCCATTCTCTCAGGGATAAGGCCGCACATTGGTACTGTACCATTGAAAGGCCAATAGAAACATGGGCTACTCTTAAGTCGACTTTCCTGAAAAAATTCTTCCCAATTGGATCGACCAATGCTTTATGACGGGCGATTACCACTTTCGTCCAGTGGCCAAGGGAACCGTTTCATGGTGCCTGGGAATGATTCTAGGATCTTTCGAGGAAGTGTCCACACCACAAGGTGCCAAAACCACATGTAGATATTTTATCAAGGGTTGGTCGAACAACTCCGTAATCATGTGGATGCCTCTTGCAGAGGTAATTTCCTTAGCAGGGATGCAAATAGCGCATATGACATATTCGAGGACATGAGTTAGAATTCGATAAATTATGCCTCCATGGATACTTTCAACCAATTCCAATAACCTAGGTCAAATGCTAATGAGATTCAGAACTCTCATTCATTTGACATGGAATTGATTTGCAGCAAAGTGGATAAGGTGGACCTGGTTGCCAAAAGGATGGAAGAATAGATGGCTGGAAACTTAGGAAACACTTCTACACCCACTCAATCCTAGAATTCAGATTTCCATCCCTCATGAGCTTCCACAGGGTGGGAGTTTGTGAATCAACTAGAGTCGACTCAACCTATGAGCCAGAATTTCTCGAAACCTTATGGGTTCCAAACTGGGCCCTTTGATCCCAATTTTTCTCATCCTTCCTTCTCTCCATCCTCGCCCTATGAGGATGCATATGTGATACAAGAGGATGCTAGCTCTAACTCGTATTCCAACACTTATAACCCAGATTGGAGGAACCACCCTAACTTCTCTTGGAAAAATCAGGGGCAACAAACCCAAACACGAACCAGCAACTATGCACCTCAAAGACCTATAGGTCAGGGTCAAGTATACACCTAGTTGCTCCCAAGACCGATCACTCAACCATCTTGGAATGCCCAACAACCTGCAGGGCAAGTTGACTTAAACCAGCAAATGGTAGATATGTAAGGATCTATGCTCTAGCTTATGCAGCAAATGAAGACATCACTGGACAACTTGCAATCCAGACTTATTGTCAACACCCGACAACCTAGATATCTACCATCCCAACCCGTACCCAAACCTCGCAATGTACAAAATCAGGGCAATAGAGAGGAGCCCAAGGGTACGGGAATCAGAGGGACTCACATGTACATGCTCAAGTGATTAAGCAGGGTCCTTCGTCTTCTTCTAGCCCTAGTTATCTGGTTAATCAATCCCCTCCTATCTTTCCTAACCCTCCCCAAGACCTAAACCCATATGCATCTACAAATTATGTCACCTTGAATAGCAAGAAATAAACCCAGGACCCCGAACTACCTTTTAGCAAACAAAACTCGAGGGAGCCCAAGGGAGAAAAGGAGGAGGTTGAAGAAGAAAATAAGGCCCAGGGACCTGAAATTGAGGACACCGCCCACATCTCATTCCCGGAGCCATTATTGAAAACCAAGAAGAAGAAAACCCTAGATAGCAATGAGGAGCTCCTGAATTTATTCAAGAGTGTGGAGATCAATATCCTGCTCCTCGATGCTATTAAGCACATCCTGGCTTATGCTAAATTCCTGAAAGATCTATGTACCCAAAAGCGTAAACCAAAAGAACCCAGCCCAAGGAAGGTGATTCTCTCTGAGTAGGCGAGTTCTGTCATCTTGCATCAGCTTCCTCAGAAGAAGAGAGATCCAGGTAACCCCTTGATTTCATGTGTCATTGGGGATTACACTTTTGATAAGGCACTATTGGATCTATATGCATCCATCAACCTAATCCTGACCTCTCTTTATGAAAGGTTTGGGTTAGGTGAACTCAGGCCAACATCAATAACACTACAGTTAGCGGACCGTTCGGTCACCACACTGAAAGGTGTTATTGAGGATGTTTATTGTCAAGGTCAAGGACTTCTATTTTCCTATAGATTTCCTCGTCCTTGCTATGGATGTTCCTGAAGATTTGAGGAACATGCCCATCATTTTGGGGCACCTGTTCCTAGCTACCGCTAAGGCCAACATCAATTGTGAGAGCGGTAGTATGGAGATCGTCCTTAGAGACAGGAAATTAACACTTGATATTTTCAAGGCGATAAAAGGATTTGAGGATTGTGGATTTATTGAGGTGCTCGAGGATTATGATTTCAATGTTGAGACATGTATGTCGATCAATGTACTCGAGGACTCGGCCAGCACTAGCAAACCTAACCCACAACCCTCCGTGGCAAACTCGCCACACCCTGAAGAGTTTGTTGATTTTGTTCATTCCCAACCTCTTCCACTAGACCATCCTGATGAATCTTCATTAGCATCATTCTTACCTTCTATACTGAACCCACCTCAGCTAGAATTGAAACAATTGCCTAAGAATTTAAAATACGAGTTCTTAGGACCTAAGAATACGCTCCCTGTGATTATTAGTGTTGATTTGACTAAGGAGCAAGAATTGAGATTGATTAAGGTCCTTAAGAAGAATAAAGAGGCAATTGGTTGGACCATCCATGACTTTAGGGGGATTGAGCCATCTTACTATAATCATCGTATTTTCATGGAAGATGGATCCCACCCGTCTCGTGAGATGCAAAGGAGACTAAACCCTAACATGCGAGAAGTGGTCAAGAAGGAAATAATCAAGTGGCTCGATGCAGGCATTATTTACCTGATCTCAGATAGCCCGTGGGTTAACCCTATTCAAATTATGCCCAAAAAGGTGGGGATAATCGTCATGACTAATGAGAAAGGGGAATCTTTCACAACCTGTTTAGCTTCTACTTGAAGAGTTTGTATTGATTATAGGAAGCTAAACACAGCTACCAAAAAGGACCATTTCCCTTTGCCATTCATTAATCAAATCCTAAAAAGGTTAGCTAACAAAAAGTACTTTTATTTCCTAGATGATTATTCGGGATATAACTAAGTCCCTATCCATCCCAAAGACCAGGAAAAAACAACTTTCACAGTCCATCATGCCTTGATTTCCTAGACACCTGTGATGATAAGCCTAAATCAGAACCTCTCGAGAATGTAATTCCCGAACCTTATCTTATTAAGGTAATCCTCGAGAGTGATTTCGACATCCCAATAGAACTTAGTCCAGATTCTAGTGACCCAATTTCTACCTTTAACCTAGAATCTAGATTTGAGCTTATTTGGGATGATCATGAGACCCAATGTGATGAAAATTAGATTTTTGACCTAGACTATGATTCTGGACCGATATTTGATCAACACACCTCTCCAAACTCCTCAGAGATATAAATTGATCTATCAAAAGTTATATTGATTTACAATGCAAAAATAGAGGAGTTGGAAGAGCTGGGATTTGCTTGGGTCTATCCTAGGAGCCAAAAACCTGAGCCTATGCCTAATAAGGACACCTCTTTGAGCTCAAAATTTCAGATTAGGTTAGGGCCAAGTCAGGTTGTTGATTCTACACATCATGATTTATCCTGTGGTGGAAATCCCAATCTAGAATCAAGTTCAAAATTTGATTTTTGCAAATTCTCCGATGATTTCGAATCCTACTTTGATTTCCAAGAGCCTTTGTTTCCTAATTATTACAAGCCAATCTACGACCCATTCTTTGATTCTGACTCTGAGGTCCCTAATCCCAAGATCATTGATTCAAAATCATGTTCCATTAAGTTGGAATCATTCTGTCATGCTTTAGGAATCAAAAACAGTAAGTGCCAAGAGTTTCCACAATCCAGAGTTTGAATCTTTCATTGACTCAGAATTCCATGATCCTATAAGCACTCTCCAAGCATTTACCTTTGATTTGAATGAGCATCAAAAAGACTCTCTAGATGAACCTATCTTTAAATCATTACTAGAAGAGTCTTCTCCACACCCAGATTTTAAAGAAGCCACATATTCCATCACAGAGCCAGAGCCTTCCAAATTATGATCCCAACCCCGACCCACCACCGGAATCAACTTCTACTCTGACTCACCTCTCTCTGATCCGGTTGCATATGATTCATCTTCATCTTTTGATCAGGTTTCAGACATTAATCAGACTGTTAATCACTACTTATCCTTTTCTGATTCTATCAATAGGGTTCCTACATCCTCTATAGATCCATTTTGTTTTGAGGATCCCTACTCTAATCAAGTTGAGCCGATTCAACCAAACCCTAGATTTTCATTTCTACACCTTTTTGAGCCTCAAAGAATCTGGTGGGCTCCACATCTACTGATTCATATCCATCTACCCACTAGACTAATTGGGTTTGGTCTGCATCATCAGCCTGTTGACCTAAATAAGCACCTGGTTGGACTAACCAGGCTACTTATCAAGTTGTTTGTTCTACAAAATTCCTCCATTTTGACCACCCCTTCTCCTTGACCACTTTCTACTCAGCTGAAGGCATTAAATTTAGTGCTTAACAGGAGGCAACCCGTCATTTTAAAAACCCGAGACCCTTCTGATTATCTTTTTGAGCTACACTCTTACTACACTTTTGAGTTCAAATTTAGAACAGTCGGCTCCACCTTTGGTACTTGTATCAAAGCTTGAAATCGTTCGCAACAGTCATCCCGACCCATTCACCCACCGTTTGATCCTGTTCTAAACTCTAAACTAAACTGAATTTGTACCCTCCTGATTTACAATGAGGGCATTGCAAAACTTAGACATGGGGGGTGTTAAAGTGCAAATATATGAAAATTCAATTCTCTAAGGGGTTCTCACAAAAAAAATACATATTTAAAAAATATAAAAAATTAAAAAAGAAAAAGAAAAATAAAAATAAAAAGAAAAAATTAAAGGAAGGGGAGGCAATTTTGAGAATTGATTGCAAATATATCTTGAGGAGGAAAAGATAAGGAAATTTAAATGTCAAAAAGGAGCAAAATCAAGAACAAAAATGATAGTCATAGTAATTGATTATGGAGTGTACTTAAGTCGTAGACTTAATCAACAGAAAATTAAATCCTGAAATGAAAAAGATAAGGAAATTAGTATGAGTGCTGATCTTAGGCCTCTTAGGCTTGTTTTAGGGCTTAAACATTCACGTATTCATTAAGATCCGGATTAGTCCTCAACAGGTTGAGGAAAGTGCGAAGCTAATATAGTAGGTCTAAGGCTTAGGGATTATTCGACCCCGTTGCCTGCCCTTTGGTTTGCGGGACTTAGTAACCTAAGCACCCAAAAATCACACACTAAGTCTGGTTCAGTGCGCTTAATAAAGAAAAACATGCCAAAAGTATTCTGTTCTGAAAAGTCATCTAAAAAATCTAACTTAGGAGTGCCTGGACAACACAAGTTGATTGAACGAGTTCCCGGTGCAGAGAGGTGGGAAATTTCCCTCGAAGATGCGTAATAACATATCATCTCTTCGATGCTTGTCTATCTAAATATCCTACCAGGGGCATGTAAGCACCTTGTGCTGGTATAGGTGCCATGGGCGGGATTATCCCGAAATGTCGATTGCCAAGGCCTGAATTTAGCTACAGAACACCATGGGTGGCACTATCCTGAAGTGTCGAAAGCTATGGTTCTGGGGGTTGCCATGGGCAATGCTATCTCAAAGCATCGAAAGCTAGGGACCCTTCAAGGATTGATGGTAGGGACAAGGAATCCGATACAAAATGTGTTTAGGGCCACTTTGAGGTTGGATTTAGGGAAAAATAAAAAGAAAAGAGAGAAAACTATCCAAATGAAAACATCCTTCTATCTCTCTCTTACAAAATGTGCTAGCAAACTGAACCTAGACATACTATATTCTAAGCACGGATGCTTTAACCATGGGGTCAACAAACCTTTGGGTAGTTTTTGCGAGCCTTAGAAACCTTCGCGGTAAAATCAAGCTGAAGCTGATCAGGTTTGGATCTTGATTGATACTTGAGTACCTCTAAGCCTATTGTTGGCATTCTGACCTAATTTCTAGAGAGTGAAACAAATCAGGCATCTAAACTTCAATGCGTGGTATAGAAATCTAGTTCTTTCCATAAGATTTTGCTAAGGGACTAGCAAAATTTAGGCATGGGGGTATCATGATAACATCATCATCAGCCATAACTAGCTTTAATTAATCATAATCAAGTAACAAATACTCCTACATAATAAACTAAGTGTCATAATTCCATGCATATACATTCTAAGAGTAAAACACTAAATCAGGGTTAATTTTACAATTTTAACATCATATCATGAAAGTAGAGTAACCAAGGGGTTTACCAGGGGTTAATCTAAGGTCAAATGAGCATTAAAGTCTAATAAGAGAGTCCACACAGATAGAAATAGGATTTCACGCATTTCGAGAACTAATATAGTACCCAAAACCCTAATTTCAAACCCACTAAAAATACAGAGGTTCTGGTTAGAATAAAATTCATCTAAATCTTCTAAAAATCGTAGAAATATTTTCCTTGAGGTTTGGTATCCTTGATTTGACCTTCTGAACCTATTTTGACCTCGAATAGAGTCTTAGACAGATTTTTGCCCTAATGTGGGTATCTATGCAAATTACCCAATCAAACTCGGTCTGAACTGAAATTCAACTTCATCATCAGATTTCTTGGGTCCAAATTAGGTTTGTACCAAAATTTGGGCCTAATCAGAGTCCATCTTGACCTAGTTTGCATCTAGTCCCTAAGATCTCTATTCCTCACATCCAGACCCTTAACTTTCGAATTAATTACAAGTAACCCCCCAACTTTGTTTTCTTCTTCAAAAAAGGGTCCCTACTGTAATGGCAGGTGTGAATCCAAAAGAACCAACCTTCAATCAAGGATACCTCCTAGATTTTTCTACCAATCCCTTTCAAAATTGGAAGGCTTGATCTTGAGGAAGTCCCCAATCACCTAAATCACATCTGGGACCTCGATTTCATCCACAGAGCTCGTGCCTACTCCTCAAGATCAGGGATCTTCTTCCCTAAATTTTCAAGCTCCTCAAGCCTATTTCCTTGCCTAGAGCTTGCCCAGGAGCTCTATATAAGCTCTAGTATCTTCCACCGTCCAGAACTAGCTCGGTTCAGGCCTCAATTCTTCAAACATTCCTCTCTCTGGCTGCCTCCGCCCAAGCTTCGTCAAGTCTCCTCCAACCCCCTTCGTCACCCTCTACCACATACCCTAGGCAGAGGAATCATCTTCATCTCCTTGTTCTACTTCTCAACGGACAAATCAGGAGCTTCTAAGTCCTCTTCTTCCTCGTCGTTCCCTCACTGGAGGATTCATCTTTCCTAGTGCCGACCAATCACAATCGGTGCCTCTCCCTCCCTTTCGACCGTTAGCTAGGATCCCAGACTCTTCCTCTCCCTCTCTAGATTAAGAACATCTCCTTCCTCTTCCTGTTCAACCACCAACATGCCCTCACACCCACCATCTTCCTCCGCTTCGATCGAGCTCCGACGAGGCCACCTGCACTCCACAAGCCACCAAACAACCCTCTTCCACCTCCATAAGTTCCGCCATCCCACGTCGATCAAAACCCCTCAAGAAATTGAGGGAATTTATCACTCCAAAGCTCCACCGCACCTCTTCTCCAAGGTCACTAGGCCTCCACATGCACTCAAACACCACGCAATCACAGCCAACACATTCGTCGTCCTCCAACGAAGCTCCTGGACCTTCTAATTAGGGCTTTTAAGCTCGTGTTCTCTATTTCAGGTCCTGTCGGACGCTACTGTCTCCATCTTCCCCGACCACATCCGCTCGTTTCCGACTTCTAGATGACCAATTGAAGCATGCAATCAACGCGACTCCAAGTGTCGAAGGTTCCCAAGACTTCAATCGCAGCAGCAAGCCTCCGCAGCTGTTTCAATTGGAGCCACAACTTTCAACAGCTGCATGCGAAGAAGATGTGGGACGTTTAGTCCCACATCGTGAAGTGACGGGCTCCCACAAGTGCATAAGTTGATTTTGTGCTATCATCTGTTTACCCAAGTCACCAAGGGTCGTGTCCCTGCCTCACGCACCTCCTCGTGCCTTTACGCCTCACCCTTGATACATGCACGCGGGTCTAGCCAAACTCTAAGATCCGATAACTCGATATTAAACTCAAGTATACACCCAGGTTTGAGAGAGAAGAAAGAAGAGTTCTGTGAGAGGAGGGGGGGAGGGTTTTGCTACGTGTGTGATGCCTTGGCCTTGTGTTGAAGAAGAACAGGCTTATACTTAGCCTCTGAAGAGTGTTAGCCGTGTGTTGTGCTTGAAGGTTTGAGGAAGGAGAATGTCTGAAGAAGAAAGCCTTGTGCTTGAAAGTCTTGAGAAGAAGAAGAGAGAGAGCCTTGTGCTCTATTGATCAGTTAAGGCGCCTAATGCCTTGTTTCTATCATCTGAAAGGCTGATGCTGGCACTATTACTGATTGAAGGTACTATTGAATTATTTGAATAAATGGAATATGGGGTATATGCTTAATTAAGATGAATAATTGGTGATTTAAATCACCATTGTTTTATTTTTCTATTCTTTTTATACCATGATCTTTTGAGATACATTGATTTATGTTTTGAATGCTAATTTGAGAAGTTATATTCATTGAATATCTGTTATTATACTCAATTGATCGTGGTCATCTATTTTAAATGAAGATTAATGTGTGAATTCCGTATTTACTCCCTGCGAACAACCTTGGACTCTAATTAGAATCTGAGTTTTATAAATTTAAATGCTTTGTTGTGCGATTTAGGAGTATACTACAACAAACACATATTTAAAACCTCCTCGATTGCCTCACAACAACAAGCGATCCCTCTCTCCTCCACGCGAAGACACGAAATCGAAACCATGGAGAATGATCTCCTCGAGGTCTTCGGTGTCGCCCAGAAGGCCACTGAGCGATCGAGTGTCGCCCGGATCACCGAGCGACCACGAGCGTCAGCTGAAGCCCTCGAGTGACCACGATCTGAGGTGACCCCCAGCACGATTGCTCTGGTGAGTACACCTTCCCTTCATTGCCCTATCTATGGTTGTTGATTCATCCTTACCTGACCTGTCAGGTTGGATGATCGGTGGCGACAAGTGTGGGAGGGGAGGAGGGGGATTTGGGGGGGTAGATTTGTGGGGTTTCGATGAGGAGGTGGACATCAGGGAGCTGAAGAAGTCGACCTTCTGTAGTTTTAATGGTTCATTTAGCTAAAAGTTTTGTTTTTCTCCATGTGGCTACGATTGGAACATCGAATGGAGCGAATTCGATGGGAGTTCGGGGGATTCGATGATGGTATAAGCCATCAATTTCTGCAAACATTTGATTCCTTTTCATTTTTTGCATCTTCTATAGATGATAGTTGGGCTTTTGTTGCTAGAAAATTGTTGCTAGCTGATTGTATTGCTCGAAAAGCTCGCTCAGCTGATTATCTTCTACCTATAGTGTTGGTATTTCGGTTTGTATTCTTCTGCCCATAATGCTGAGCTTTTTTCTTTTGTTTTTTTGTTAAATTTGATGTTGTTGAAAACACTCTCAGTTTGGTTTTGTCGAGTGCTAACTCTCTATAACTTGTGATTGACATTTGTTATTCTGATTTGCTATTTTGGTTGGGGCAACTAGGTTCTCTATCTATGGTATCCTTTGAATTCCCTTTGCTGCCAATGGTTATTGGTATCCTTGTTCTAATCGTGGGTACTAGTTCAGCATTGCAAAGCTAGAAAAGTAGAGATCTATTTCTTTTATATGAGTCGATGCACATTTTATACAAATTGGGTGAAGATATCAAGCTTTGTAGGGTAATGTTGTATGTCCAACATGTATGGGCTTGCTTGGATCAGGCTTGTGGAGCAGGGAGGTGGACAAAGATGATTGTGAGGGATGAAGGTAGAAGGAAGGAAGAGGAAGATGGGATGGCAATTCTATTGTTTTAACATTTGTTTGTGTTGTTTGACTTCAATTTTATATCTCAATGCAATGGCAGAAAATCCTAGCAACGATTTAAAGTTTTTCATGTTTAGGTAGAAGCAAAAAACTATTGGATGCTTAAATTCCTTGGGTTGAACTCTCTATGCAATCTAGTGGTAGGACATTAAGACCAAATCCCTTGGGTATCCTAGCTGACCAATGACTAATGGATAGACTTCTTTTGCCAATGTTTAACTCATGAAATGATTCACAAATCATAACTATCTTTATGGTTTGTCCACCTAGCCCAAATTAGACTAGTGGTCAAACTTTATCGGATGGTCGTGCCCTCAAGTTAGGTAGGCTATTGACTTATCCTTTAATCTTTGTCAGAATTGAAAGTTAGATACGAAGGTAGGTTTTTGATAACCCTTCAGTGGGTGCTTAAGCACTCAACCATTCATGTGACTGTCAGCATTGCAGATCAAGTGAATAGATAGAGCTTTTAATGATAATGGTCCATTACTTACATCCTCCCAATCTGTGACCGTTCTCAATGGCTGGTTCAATTTTCATGTTATTGTATTGACGCTTTTTAAATGATTGATGGATCACTAGTTCTAAGTGACCCTCCATTTATTAATATATTTCTCATAATATTTTTTTAAGATAAGGATTTTGAGAGAAAGTCTCATAATATATTTATTCTTATTTAAGGTCGTAGATTACAACACTTGCCTGATTGAAAGAATTTACCATAACTGCTATGCCAAAAATGAAGATCTCAAATGTATATCATAGCTGCTCATAACTTAGATTTTTGAAGGAAAATCCAAATCAATTTTTGTAAAAGAATATCTTTTTATTATTTATATTTTTTTATTTCTCAATGTAATATGTTATACAGCAATGTCACTTATAACAAACTTGATGATTCACATGAAAATAGATTGAAAACTTTTCCAAATAAAAGTTCATTCACTTTTCTTTTTAACATTATTAAATTATTTTTATTTAAACAAAAAACAACCCCAACTACTTACCTACCATCCCAGGGCAAACATGCCTTTTGCTACTTTAACACCCATTCTAACCTCCATTCCCAAGTAAACACCCTCTTATCACATCATAGGATAACCTCCATTCCTAACCCCCATTTAGTAAACACAAATAGGGGTTAACCCATGTTTGCAAGTAAACATAAACAAGAGTTACCCATATTGCAAGTTTGCTAACTCGAGTTAGCTAACCCGCGCCGTAAAATAGGCCTCAATGACATTCTTCCCCCAACCTCCACCCATCCACCTCCCTTCATCCCACGGCAATCACCGTCTTCCATTATCTTTAGAGACTCCATCGACATAGATCTTCTCCTCCTTCAAGGTCATCTCTTCTTCCATCCCACACTTGATAAGACATCCCTCCTCTTGTCAACGCCTCCGTCCAACAGCTTGTGAGATCCACGTAGATCCACTTTGTTTGTTTTGTTACCTTTCTTAATAGGTAATTTTGCTGATTAGGTTTTGATTTAGGTTGGTGGTAGGAATTAGGGTTTATGTGGATATATGGTCACCATAGGGAGTTATGAAGTAACGAGGCCGATGGGATTCTGGAGCAATTTTGGGGACCAGCCAAGATTTTTTTTCACTCCTTTTCTTTTCTTTTCTTTTTAGAAGTAGATGGAGACCCATCCATTTTAATGTCTATACACATTATGATAAGTTGCTTTTCGTGTTCATGAATATTGATGTTTGCATACATTTTGATTTTCAAAACTACATGTGTGTTACGTTTTTTTTTTAAGTTGCTTTGTAGTGGAATGTTGTGGTTGAGGTCCTTCTTTCTTTTGGATTGTACTATCCAAGTCATCTATTTTGCATGCATTTTGGATAGGGCAAAATAAAAAATATGATAGTTGTATTCGGAGTTGTTTTCAAGGGAGATTCAAAGGGATGTTTGGTGAAGTGCATCTGAGTTCAGAGGTGGTTTTGGGGAAAAATCTCTTATTTCTCTACCTTGCAGTGGGCCAGATGGTATTTTGGGAGCTAGTTCTAGGAGATGCATCTAGAACCTCGATGCTCTTGGTTGAAGATTGAGAGGATTGGACAGGTTTTGGGGATCAATAGTGAGTGTTTCTGTTGTGGGAAGATCCTGAGGAGATAAGAGTGGATGTGGTTAGGAGTTTGAGGATTTGAGTGTTGTGCAGATTTAATGTTATCATCCTGAGATTGGAGCATTGCATGTGGGATTTTTTTTTTCTGTGGAAAGATGAGACTTAGGGTAGGAACATGGAGCATTGCATGTGGGATTTTCTCTCTCTTGTGACCAAATGAGACTTATGAAGTTGTTTTTGGGAGGTTCAAAGGGATTGCTGGTGAACTAGATGGAAGTTTGGAAGTCTCTTTTGTGTAGTTTTGGAGATTACTCGATGGGGGCGATGGACGAGGGTGGAACATGCCATCCCCTCATGGACAATGGGCCCACTTGTTCTACCCGCCCTTCGAGGTCATGATATGGGTTGACGATAGGGAGCTGCTACATTAGCATGCTCTCCTTGCGCTCCACCATCCAATCTGTCCAGCTCTGTCATGACTGTGTGTTCGTTGTACTCAACCACAAGCTCCTTGTGTACAACTTCACTAACTTCACGCTCCATCAAAGTGAGACTATCCCAACCGAGGGGAGCTATGCGATGTCATCTAGCAGCAAGGCCTAGCTTGGATGAAGTTCATCATGGCCCACAGCTCACACCTTACATGCCCTGCCCTCTCGTGGAATAAGAGGTAGCAAGGCTTCTTGTTAGGATTTTTGCACCTAGGCAACAAGGCTCTCTTCTAGGAGGTAATGCTACCTATCTACTTTACCTGCGCTTGTAACTGGTTGATTAATTTCCCTTATTTATAAATTAGAAGTTGATGATGCATTTTGATTGATGAAGAAATATTCATATGGAATGCAATAACTCTATTATTTATGATAATTTAAGAAGGCTTTCAATCATCATCTAGGGCTTAACTTCTTTTAAAAATAGCATGTTGGTGGCAGGAACAGTCTAAAGTCAGATAGTTACACATGTTTATTAATCAAATGATTCCAAATAAGTGGGTACAATTAAGGTACAAAAACAATTTAGGAGAAACCTCCCGGACTACACCGTACCGCAACCCAAATGGCGGTTGTTGTTGTCTTTGATTGGAGTAATATGATGTGAGTTTTGAAGAAGGGAAGGAGTTGTGGGTGTGGAGATCAGGAATGGGGGAAGGGAATGGAGAGTCACGGCAATGAAAGGAGCTGAGGAGGGAGGTGACAAGGATCGGGAGGGACCTCAACATGGAGCTTTCCTCCTATGCCAAGCTCTCCTCTTCCTCGTCCACTTCTTACTTTGGCACCAGCAAATGCATCAACTGGAGAAAATTTATTGAGAGAAAGAGCAACAAACATGGAAGAACAAGTCAGGTTCTATAAAAAGGAAACGATCAAAGGAAACTCTTATTCTCTCTGCTATGACTGCAGCATGCACTATTTTTAATTATCTACTGGCTCTCTAAGTAAAGGATGAAGCAGTATCGTTTTTCCCAAACTAAAGAAAATGTAGAGACCTTCCATATTCATTTTCCTTTATAGTTAGGCTTATGATGCAAATTTGCTTTTCTCTTAGTGCCCATTTTTTAACAACTGGTATTTTTTACCAATGAATATTCGTTGATCACTTGTGCTGCAAAATCTTGGATTTCAATGGCCGGCTGAACAGTACAGGTGGTAATTTGCCCAAAAAAAATGAAATCATAGCCTATGAACTTCAATATCACGGTTGGATTAGTAGATTGATCTGCAAGGGGGAAATGAAGCTACAGGATTACAGAATTAGGAGGAAACAAGACTCAAGTCTAGAGCTAAAACAGAAGTATTTCTTGGGAGGTGAAGCCCTCAAAGGATTGCAGCCCTGGAAAATAATGAAATTATCAGGCAGATACATCACATCTTATGTATGTATTAGAAGATAAGTCCCATGAGTCAAATGATGATTACTGTTTGCATTGACATCTGAAGAATTCTATACGTGCTACCTTGTATACCCTAGAAGGTCATTTGTCTATAAAAAAAAACGTACAAAAACAATATCATCAAACCAAAGAAAAATAATCAGGTAGTCACAGAAAATGTTGTTAGCCAAATTATTCTAGATAAGTGGGTACAATTAATGTACATAAACACTCTCATTAAGCAGAAGAAAACAATCTCTTAGAATTCTTACTTGTAGATGATGCTTTCAGAAATTTTCATACTTGTGCTCAACATTCTCTCATGAAAAAAATGCCTCCACTAGTTAGATTTTGATAAGGGGCATGCCATTGCAAACCAATGCCCTTTTGTTCATGTTTGTTTCCTTTGGCTTGCATTGTTGTTTGATAATTTGACAGTGAGTTGTAGAAACTGAGTTTTTGGTCAAAGACTCATAGTGAAGGCAAGTTGATAGGTGTGTTGAAATGTAAGTGTTAACTCTTTTTTTATTTGTGACTAATAAAGAGATGCATTATGATCAAGTACCTACTACAGTGCTTAAATTCTTTCAGATATTCCTATCAGATGATTAAGTTGTATATGCTTTAACTAGATAATTAAGTAGCTGAGAGTTTAAAGGTAAATCAGCAACGGAATGAGGAGGAGAAGCAAACATTCTATTGCTATCTATTTGAGGTACAATTAAGCTATATCCATATGTCAAACATGATACGCATCAAGACTTAAGTTTGCTTGAATTACTTGTGCATTTCTTTCGGTGTTGGCTTTTAATTTTTCTTTCTTTTTGTGGGTACGGTAGAGCAAAGCTCAACTAACCTAGAGTCATTTGGTTACTTCTCTTGTATTTCATAAGGGAAAGGTATGTTTATTATTTTCTCCTATTCCTATGTAAGGGTGATGAACTCATGTGTTATTACAGGTTTGCCTTAGTTGAAAAAGGCATGACGATGAGTAAATCTTTGGGAATTGTTGTTGATTCCACATATGGTAATTGAGGGACAAGGTTCAAAGGTTTGTTTAAATAAAGCATAAGACCTACCAAGGTGATTTCTCTCTAGAGCCACTTAGGGTGCAACAAAATTCTATCTGTATTGAAGTGGCATAAAGGTCATGCCATGTATTGATGGCTTTATATTATTAATATGACCATGCCTAAATTTTTTCCCTCAAATACATTTGCACTTTTAATACAGCTTCCGTAATTTAATTGATTTTTTTTTAGATTTCATTTATTTTCCTAAACTTATTGTTTTCTTAGTTCATGTTAGTTTCCTTGTATATTTTACTTTTGGATGCCTTGTATCTACTATTATGTTTTTGTTTGATTCATTTTCTTCATCTTGATGTCAATTTATGCTGAAATGTATGTAATTAATTTGTATGTTGCATGTAGTAGATATGGAGCTCCAAATGACTTCAAACCACAAGGTATTTTTAAAGATGGATTTGAGATGCAGGAGATGAATCTAATTTAGCTTGTCTTCCTACAATTTTTCAACTAGTATTAACGGAAGGACTTGATGACCTTTAAGGATTAGAGATGAAGATTTTATTTAGTTGATGAAGTGCTATGAAATTGGATTTTTTTTGTTATATGTTCTTCTATGTTTCTTTCTTGAATTTAGCTTTTATATTTTATTCTTTCCTATAAATCCCCTCGAAGGGCACCATGTGTAATAATCTTTTGATTTATTAAAAAGCATGGTTCTAGCTTACATTTCAAGTTTGAAATTGTGTGGTTGAGTAATATGATATTAGATGAAATTGCCTTTCACAAAACAAATTAAGTCAAATGCAAATATTGCTAAAAGGTTAGTGTGACATGTAAGATTACATTAACCTTTTCATGTTTTGTTGGAATAAAGATTTGCTAGACTAGCATCATATTTAAGTAATTTTATTTAATTATAGATGTTATTTTCATTAATCATTCTCAATTTGAAAGTGATGTATGTTTAATGTCAAAGGTAGATTAACATTGTATTATGATATGGTGACAAAAAAATCATTGTGCATGTGTCCAATCAGACTAATACGTAATTGTCACAAAATGGTTATAGCGACAAAAATGGTAGTATATATTTATCTAAATATGAGAGTGGTGGAACAATATACTAAAATCATCTCATAGATTACATTGGGGATGAGAATAACTGTTGTTAAAAGTAAATGGTGATGAAAATTGCAAAATTTATAATGGTCACTATAAAGTGATATAGTGACACATTATCGATATTTAACTTTATCACTATAGGTATTGTACAGTAATATTTTGGCGAAGTATTTTTTTGTAGCTATAGGTAGATTTTAGGGACAAAAATTATGGTGATTGTATTTGACTCTATAGGCTTCTATAGCGACAATTTAGTGACAAATATATTTGACAGAACAATTATTAATATAGTGACAATAAAATTTGTCGCAAACTTTTAGTGACACCATTCTTAGCGACAATGAAGTGACAAATATTTTAACTATCACTAAAGTATTTTAGCGACAACATAATTACTTTTAGCAACAAATGTTCGTTGTCACTAATGCATATTTTTGTAGTGTATCGCTTCCTCTAGCCAATCACCTCCTCATCCAACTCATACTGCTTTGTCTTTCTCCTGATCTTCTTGAGCAAACAATTACCCATTTTGATAGTTCTTGACTTCCTTGCTCACTAGAAAGATACTTGTTCTAGCTAACTATTTCATATCAAAATTTCAAGGGTTCAAGTCAAGAAGAATACTGCCTACTTTGAAATTGAAGTATACAAGATACGCTGCCTAGTCCAATACATAGTTCTTCATGCTGCCAGCATGACAGGGAAATGGCCAATTATGGCTAAAACCCATATCAAAATCACCCCTCAATTTCAGTTTGGAGACTATGCCAACTATAGGTTGAAATGAAAACCAACCATCATGTTAACTAGTAAGACCCCAAAAGCTATTAAAGAAAAGTTATCATCAACCAGAACCATATGAGAAGCACTCTAAAAATCATGTAGATATCATTTATGTGTTATTTTTCAAAAGTATACTGACAAGGATATTGCTAACTAAAATCTTTCAACCTTGCATAACATATAAAGCATGATCATAAAAGATAACAAATAGGCTATAGAAAGCTGCATGCGCACATACAAAACAAAAAATAGATTAAGAAGCTCTCATGCTGACCACTAATAAAATCTATATGTCTGAAGTCCACAAATAGACATTTTATATATTTCTTTCTTGTAATTTCTTCTCCAAGTGAATGAGAAAGAAGAGACATTTTATGAGGCTTAGAATCTATAGTCTTCACTCTTGCTTTTTTTTTTGAGAAAGAGAAAGGACTACTACTGCGATTAGTAGCAGTCCAAATTTATTTCATCAACAAAATACTTACATGGACTCCCAAAGCCTCAAACAGGCCGTTACATCTGCACAAATGTTTTCAACCTAAACACGAGAACTTTTAAAAATGACATCATTCCTAGACCTCCAAACACCCCTCATAACACGTGATCCTTCCA
The DNA here is from genome assembly GCA_037157565.1 of Thalassia testudinum. Lineage (NCBI taxonomy): Eukaryota > Viridiplantae > Streptophyta > Magnoliopsida > Alismatales > Hydrocharitaceae > Thalassia > Thalassia testudinum. The sequence goes on from JAZHRO010000078.1 coordinate 44,352,994, forward strand.
AAGATCAACCCACGTTGCAAGAGAGGTAGAACATATTTTGCGCCAAACTTCATTTGTGACAAGGCATGATGAGAAAAGATGCCTTATACCATCATCACCGAATGAGTAAAGTGGGCAAGGATTAAAAGGAGTAACCATCACCCTGTGCCTAAGTGAATTTGTCACCAAGCCATCACTTCTAGTGAGCCATAAAAGGACCGCAATCTTCCATATCTTGAGCATATCTTTGCCTAAAGCACATCATCAACATTTAAAAGTAAGGATGCATAGGCCTTAGCAGGCATATAAATCCTTTTGCTCCATAAAAAGCCATCCTCACCCTCATTAGGTTTGAAAGCCAACAACATTTCAGTGAGCTGGTTGTACTCATTAGAGGAGCTACAACTATACAAGCCATCCTTACCCTCATTAGGTTTGAAAACCAACAACATTTCAATGAGCTGGTTGTACTCATCAAAGGAGCTACAATTATACATCTTCACTCTTGTCGTTACTTGCTGATCATCAAAAAATTCATGCAAAATTAGTTAGGGTTTCCAGAAAGAGAAACCCAAGTCGTCGCAGTCGTGGAAAGAAATTGAGACCAAATAATTTTAACCCAAACTCATATGAGTCCCAGGTCGAACATAGAGAGGCGTTGTTTGATTTCATGGGAAATCTGCGTCAGTTTTATTTCTTTTTGGTTTTTTAAGGCTATATCATTTTTTTTAGTATTTTTTATAAGATAGAATAGTAGATGGAATATTCTCTAGCTGATCTACTTTACTCTACTAGCAAGAAAACTATTCTACTTTGCAGAAAAATAAAGAGAGAGAGAAAGAGAGAGAAATTACTTCTATATAAATCTCCACAAATGTTTATCACAAAATAACTACTACAGAACTACTGTGGAAATTGAAATCTAAACTAGAAAGCAGTAAAACGAGAGAGGAAGAGAAGTTATCCTCCTCAACGGCTGCTTGGAGGATGAGTTGCATAGACGATTCTTGGAAAATAGAGGCAGGGTGTCGTCACAACATAATCCACTTCTTGGAACGGGGATGAGAGGACGACTAGCAGAAGCTCCACGAATGGGGGATGAGAAGGTGGAAAAAACTATTTTTAGAACTCTAGTGGAGCATCCAAGGCTTGAGACTCACTCAAGAGGACTCTTGAGCTCTAGAAAGGTGAGGAATGGAGTAGGAATGGATGAAGAGGAAGAGGGGGTCTAAGGCCCTTTTATAGTGGAGAAATAAGGGAAAAATAGGCATTTCAGGCCCCTCAACCATGCCACATGGCCAAGAGAAACAAGGGTCATCCGATCTCCATCCGATGGCTCAGATGGTGCCTCAATCGCACTTCAATCGCACTCCTCGCGCCACGTGGTGCAACGCCGTGCATCGATTTTTAATCCTCTAGTTGAAGCCTTGAGAATTCCTTGCTCCAACTACGACTGCTCCCGTAGTTAAAAGGATTTCTCTTTGGTTCCTTCCTTCAACTAATTCTCCTCCAAAGCTCCTTCAAGGGTGGATGTCCACCACCCTTGCTCCTCTTCAATGCTTAGCTGTCCTGCTTAATGAAGAAGATCTTCTCCTTGGCGTGGCACAAGGGAGAGGAAGATAGAGGAAGAAGGCATTAGGGGGGTGGGTAGGTTGCCCCCTTGATCTTCTTCTACTCCTTGGCCGAAATATGTAGTGGATGTAGGTGGATTGAACTAAGGGAGAAGATGGTCCTAATGTGGTAGTTGATGGGGTATATATAGGAAGGGGGAGGGGGGTTGGCATGGCTTTTGGATGTAGGGTTAGGATTGGATGGTGGAGGTAGTTAGGTGATCCAAGGTGAAAGATATGTTGGCACCAACTGAAGAGTTTATGATAAATGTCAATTTATCATCATCCTTAGCATCAATTCACATCTAGTTCCTAAGATTTTGTCCACTGCATTGCATTTTATCATTGCATTTAGTGTGTATGTGCATTTAGGATTTAAAGCATACATTAGCATTCATTTCACATTATCTTATGTAGTTTCTGATTGATTGCTAAGGATGAATGCATTGGAAATCAGAGAAACCCTGGCAATATGGAAGGCACTTGGAACATTTGTAAAGACAGAAGCTCTAGTAGTTGGACCCCAGCTCAACTCAGCTGGATCCAACTCAAATCCAACTCCTACGTTACTCCCTCTCCACCTTAATGGCCATCCACCTACATTAAAACCACCAACCATTGGTGACTAAAATACACTCCTTATCACTCATTCACATGACACCAAGGAAGCTTCCTAACCATCCTCCTTAGCACCCTTTCACATGGTGCCAGGGAAGCTTCCTAACCACCATCCAAGCCACCCTCATTAGCACCCTTTCACATGATGCCAAGGAAGCTTCCTAACCACCATCTATACAATCCTATGAAAAGACCCCCCATCCTACCATTCAAACCATCCTTGGCAAGCAACAATTCTTCCTCCTATCAAACACCTAAGCCACTATACATTCCATGCCCAAGAAAAGGGAAGGAGAGAAGATTAAAGGAGTAACCTACCCGCTCCCTTATGCCTTCTTCCTCTTCTCTCTCCTTCCTTGTGCCACACCAAGGAGCAAGCTTCCATCTAGGGAGGACAGCCAGGCAAGAGGAAAAAAGGGTGGAGGATGTCCACATTTGAGAGGAGCAACTCAAGGAGCTAGAAGCAAGCCTTTTTCAAGTCTGGGAGCCACCATTCTTGGAGTGAAGGCTGCCTTAGCTACTCGGGAGAATTTTCTGTCTTTTATATTGTTGCATTTTGATTGCACAGCAAAAATACACCAATAAATATGCCATCTTATGTTATTTCCTAGCACTGCCATTGCATCTTAGGTAGCTATAGTTGCATTTGTAAAAAGACACATGCATGCATTTTTAAAGAGGGGAGGAGAAAGTGAATAATTGTCCATTTAATTAACATCTTCTTCAAGTGCTGCCTCGCAATTTCACCTTCATTTTTTTATTTTGACTTTGAAATCATCTCCCTCGCGCAATTCAGGGCATGGGGCTTGCATCTCTTCGTGCCATTCCTCTGCCAGCAGCATGCTCTGTCGGCAGCATGGCTGGTCATGCACACCTACAACATGGCTGTGGCAGCCTCCTTCTTCTTTAAAAAGCCCTACCCTCTCCCTTGTGCAAAATAGTCTGGAACACACACCACCCGCAGACACCTTCCTCCAGGCCAAGCTCCTCCCCTCTTCCCCTTCATACGCAGTAGCTCTTCCACTAAAGAGACACACTGCGGGCAGGAGAAAGCTCACAGTGGTCCCACGACCACCACCATGAGTTCCACCACCTCCCAACTCCTCCAAGAGCAGGTGGGTGTGATGGTTTCACCCACTGTTTTCACCGCTTAACTCCCTCGCCGCCATTGTCAAAGCTCCAAGGTCTGAAGCTCGAGCAGCAGCGACGGCCGCCAGTAGCAGCGCAAGCACCGCGCGCACGCTAGCAAACGCCCCTGCAGACCGACCGCAGGCTCTTTCTACGTGCGTAGGCACCTTCCAGCGCGCCCACGCACGCAGAACCAGCCGCAACCGGTTGTCCACCCCACGCGGCACTGTAGCTACTGTTCACGCCTCTCAGTGCGGAATTGTAGCTACAGTGCGGTGACCGGTTTGTTTCTCACTTATCCGGTCACCGTGCGCTCTCTCTCCTCGCCGCAACCCGCTCCAGCCGGTCGTCAGAGTCTGCACTCACGTGCGCTCGCACTCACCCGCATCCACTCTCACCCGCAGCGCGGTGCGCTGTGCTACGTAGTGTGCTGCGCTGCACTCTCTCACCCGCACCCGCACTCATCTGCACCTACGCGTGCGCCCCTTGCGCGCCTTCGTCCGTGCTCCAGCACCATCAGACGACGCTTTCACCCGCTAGATGCCTTAAACTCTCTCTCTCTCTCTCACTCCTCTCCAGTAGACACTCCCACACTCATACACACATGCACACTAGTACACAAACACACTCGTACACTCACACACTCACTTGTACACACCTATACATACTTATACAAATATATATATATATATATATATATATATATATATATATATATATATATATATATATATATATATATATACACACACACATATTCATACCTATACAACTATATATATATATTTATACATATATACATACAAATATACATATATATCTATATATATAAATACACATATACACATACATATATTGCTATATATATATACATATATACATATATTACTATATATATATATATCTATATAGTTAAATATATATACATATATATATCTAGTTATATATATATATATATATATATATATATACATACACATCACTTACCTGTATCCCTACGCACTAGTCACTCTACCACGCGTTATATCGCGGGAATATTCTCACCAGTTGCTGATATTTCCCGATATCCGCGCAAAGCAAGCACCTCCACACACACACTCCCACACATCCATCCTACACTCTACGCGGCACTTCATCTTGTTGGTTACATCTTTCTAGATGTGGACCAATTCGACACTGTGCTACACACCATTTCCACTTCTACCCCCACCCCTATATATATAATATATCTATATATATATATATATAGACTATATTTATTTCTCTACAAGCAACCTATCTTATTTTTATTTCTCTTTTGTTTCCTGCTATTAAAAAGATAAAAAAAACATAGTAAAAGAGAAAAGATAATCCATGTCTTGCAGGTACTCGGTCTTGCGAATAGCAGGACCAGTTTTTTTGGAAACCCTAATTTGGCTCAAAGCCAAGAACAATTTGGCTCGAAGCTAAGGACCTGATTTTGAGGGTGTACCTCAAGGACAAAATTATCAGCAAAAAAATCTTAAATAGAAAAAAAACCAAGAGCATAATAAACACACGGAAGAGATACGTTTTAGCTAAGGCGTAGAAACTTATTCACCTTTAATTCCCGCCTCCCTGAGATCGACTCTGGGCCTAAAAGTGACCAAGATAAAATTAAGTAGGCTAGGTAAAAAAAAATTGTGAAAGACGGTTAGTCTCGATTTAGGTTAACCACTATACTCACTTCAACGATAATTTCACCATATTAACACAACCTGTCCGAGTCCTAACACACTTTTTTCTGGCGCTGTTGCCGGGGAGGTGCGCATTGAAGTAAGTTTCTACTCCATTCCTTTGATTTTCTCTTCTCACACCCTTCTCTTCACAGGTGTTTTTGTTTGCTGGTGTGCAGGTAAACTAGTTGCAAGGAGGAGGCAAGCAAAGGAAGTCGGAGACGTGGGCAGATCCAAGGTGGGAACGAGAGCGTGAAGTCACTGGCGCCGCACTGGAGCTTCGCCCACGTTGCTGAAAAGGTACGTCTCTCTCTCTTAGCAACTTAGGTTAACTTGTCACCTAAAAAAAAAAAAAAGAAAAACCTAAAAACACTTCTTAGGATTTCTTGGGGCAAGTGGATTAATGTAACGACCCGGTTCCCGAGTCCCTACGAGACACGAGAACCGGACCGACTAGACTAATCCCAAGACCTAGTCGTCCAACGAGGAAGTAACCAAAAGAGCAGTAAAATAAACCCCATTCAGCATGAATATAACTAACAGTAAGAAAGTACAGTAGCAAGGAAAGAAACTACTACAGTAGATACCACCACAACAGTAGAACAACATTTATCATATAACATGAACTGCAGGTAAAGAAAAGTACAGCGGAAACAAGAACTACTCACTATAACGGAAACAAAGAGGTACAAAAGACAGTAGTAACTCTACTGGACCCTACTCGGCCCAGCGTCCTCTGCAGCCGCTGACCCTGGTTGCTCAACACCTGGTCCTGAAAAAGGTAACGAGTGTAACATGTCAGCAAAACGCTGAGTAGAGTGGCAACTAAAACTAAAGACAACAGTAGAGTGTACAGTAGCTGTTATGTTCTATTACTTTCTTTATTTACATCTTTCAATTGTCTCACTATTTCATTTATTTCTCAGATCTTTTACTTGATCTCGAATGTTCCTCGTGGGAACGATCTTGATTGCAGTCTTTTCCAAAAAGTAGAAGTAGCACGTGGTGCTCTCCTGGCCGGGAGAGTCCCCCGTGGTGATCCTACCCTCAGTCAACCACCCCAAGGTCACTGACAGACGTAACAGTGACTACGACACGCGCGATAAACGAGTGCGTAGCGTCGGAATCGAAAAGCGTGTAAACGAGTCTGCCAGAAACTGAAACCATACCTGCTACCACCGATCCCGAAGCTCTGGCGTCCCTGTGTGTTAGGGTGTTGATACGCCCCTCAGCTCTAGGTGCGGACGAAGCAGCCACACTCTGCGTCGGACGGGTAGGTGCTGGCCAGTACCCTCCTCGCGACTGCTGTCCTCCTCCTCACACCTGGGAACCGCGGCCTCCTGCGCGCCCTCCAGTGCTCTGCGCGGGGAGTATCTGCTGACCTCCTGCCCTAGATGGGCAGTCCCTCCTAACGTGGCCCGGCTGGCCACACTGGTAGCAGAGGGAAACCCGACTCCCGCCCTCAGTGGGTCCCTGCTGTCGGCTAGGCGAGGGTCCGGTGCTGGCGACTGGCCCCTGTCGAGGGCCCCCAAAGGCCACTGATGGCCCTGCAAATCGTGACGGCTCTCCTGCGGACACCACGTGTCTCCTTTGAGTTCTCCTAACACTCCTAGTGTGACAGCGGAAATCTCGTTCCACCACCAACTCCCCTGTCGTACGCTCGGAAGGGGGAGGAGGGGGTGGCGATGTGGATGGAAGCTGAAATTCTTCACGAACCACCTCTCGAATTAGTTGGACGAGGTCTGGAGACGGTATGCTCAGGAGAAGAGGAGGGGTAGTATGTACTCCAAGCCCGACACATTTGTCCCTCGGGCCCCGACCTCGACCGCGCCCGCGGCCCACCCCCCTAGTTCCACGACGAGGCATCTCCTACAAGGAGACGCGAAACAAAACGGAAACGTCAAAACAGACGGTACCTAACGAAACTTCTAAGAGCTCAAGTCAGGAGATATGTTGTGGTGGCTACTCTAGCTATAAACATGCGAATTTGTTATTTTCCAGTCAGTTGATTCACTTCTCGGGATGACCTTGCTCTGATACCATCTTTTTAAGACGTCTGGAAGAAGTTTCAGAAGTCTAATTTTACACAGTGTCGTCATTTTCGACCCGTTTAGGGCCCGTTCGGGCTCCGTTTTCCGCGATTCGAGTTGCGTTCTTTTCAGAATTAATTCCTCTACCCGTCTACAGTAGCTATACACTGTTTTGAGACTTTCCTTGTGTTTGATCCTTGTGATAGGGCCTCGTTCAGTTGTAGTCTTGGGAGTCGCGGAGGCATGCGGGATTCCCGATCACGCCCCCATTACTCCCGTTGTACCTGGTAGAGTGGCTTTAAGTTATTAAAATCTGTTAAATTATGAAACCATAAATAGAACCTAGGACATTGCATGAACCCTAGGAATGAGAAATAGATGGAATGATAGCTCCTAGGTGTTGCATGAATCCTAGGACTGGAAAACTAGATTGTATGATAGATCTTAGGGTATGGCATGAATCCTAGGATGGGAAAACTAGTGGAATGTATAATACTACAGTCTTGGAAAATGGAAAGAGATATAAAGCTGCCTGTAATTTGAATTAACAGCTGCCTGTTGTGAATAGATAACGTGGTTGAGAACATGGATTGTAAGAATGTGAAACTGGAAAGTGAAACCTGGATGTTTGAGTAAAAAGGATGGAACCCTACGGGGAAGTAGGAGTAGAACTCCTGGAAAGTGAATGGAATAGTTTTGGGGAAGTGAGCTGGCCCTTGAGTACGGAGTACCAAGGAGAGCGACTGTCCCCCTGTTTAGTGCAGAGCGGAGCTAGCCACCCCAGGGACCCGGGGTTAGGACTGGCCACTCTGTACCGACTTGCTGGCCCCCGCGTACGTAGTACCGAGGAGAGCTACTAGTGTAGGGAGGTACTAGCTACCCCACGGGCCCCGGGGTTCTGCTAGCCTCCCACACCGACTTGTTAGGCCCGCTGGGGCAAACCAGGGTAGTCAGGCGAGGGTGCGCGGACTGTGAAGGGGCAAGGCCCCGGTTTGGTTACTGTGGAGGGGTTGGACCCCTGTTACTGAGAGGGCTCTGCCCTGGACTGGTTCCGTGCTGTGCTTTGGGCGCACCCGTTAACGGAAACGACTGACCGCGTGCCAGTACGGGTTAGCTACCTGTGTGTTTATCGCACGTGCCGTAGTCACCGTTATGTCTGTCAGTGACCTTGGGGTGGTTGACTGAGGGTAGGATCACCACGGGGGACTCTCCTGGCCAGGAGAGCACCACGTGCTACTTCTACTTTTTGGAAAAGACTGCAATCAAGATCGTTCCCACGAGGAACATTCGAGATCAAGTAAAAGATCTGAGAAATAAATGAAATAGTGAGACAATTGAAAGATGTAAATAAAGAAAGTAATAAAACATAACAGCTACTGTACACTCTACTGTTGTCTTTAGTTTTAGTTGCCACTCTACTCAGCGTTTTGCTGACGTGTTACACTCGTTACCTTTCTCAGGACCAGGTGTTGAGCAGCCAGGGTTAGCGGTTGCAGAGGATGCTGGGCCGAGTAGGGTCCAGTAGAGTTTACCGCAGTCTTTTGTACCTCTTTGTTTCCGTTATAGTGAGTAGTTCTTGTTTCCGCTGTACTTTTCTTTACCTGCAGTTCATGTTATATGATAAATGTTGTTCTACTGTTGTGGTGGTATCTACTGTATTAGTTTCTTTCCTTACTGCTGTACTTTCTTACTGTTAGTTATATTCATGCTGAATGGGGTTTATTTTACTGCTCTTTTGGTTACTTCCTCTTTGGACGACTAGGTCTTGGGATTAGTCTAGTCGATCCGGTTCTCGTGTCTCGTAGGGACTCGGGAACCGGGTCGTTACAATTAAAAATCACTTGCTTGATTGTTTGCCATCGCCAGCCCCGGGATTTCCTACCAAACTTCGCATAGCGAAGATCCAAGAATCTTGCTTCTTGAATCTTTCATCGTGGGAAGTATTCTTTGAGGCAAGATTAAATAGATTGATTGCCATCCCTCCTTGGCTCATTTATTTGCAATTCGGGATCACAATTTTTTTGGTGGGGAGACTTGGAATTGAGTTGATTCCAACCCCACCACGACCTTTCACGTGCCTTAGATTTGATCCCGAATACTTCAACCCCAACATTTTGATTTTCTCTTTACATTATCTTGTGGTTGAGCCTTGTGTGTGGAACATCATTTTGGTGATTGGGAGCACTTGAATTGAAGCGCTTTGGCTCCCTTTCACACTAACCTAAAATTGACTCGTGCATCCACACATAGAAATTTCCACCTAGGGAAGCCCATTGCATTTTTAGCATGCATTAACTAACTCACGTTGAAGAAGGGTTTGTTGGGCATAGAAGAACTTATATTTTCTCAAAACTCGAAGATTGGTTGAATTGGTAACTCAGCAAAATCTTAAAATCCATACTACTTAAGGCTAAAATTCTAAAATTCATTCACCAACTAAAACTTCAATTCAGGGAGATTTCCCCATTACATGCTTGGTTTACACACTTTCTAAAAATAATGCACTTGGGCATTACCTGTATACAACGCCCTTCACATTCCTGAAGCACTTGATCCTAGGTCTCTAATTAAAACTGGTAGCAACTTGACCCTTATTGAGAATTGGAGGTCTAACTACTTTTGTGTAGCGCCTACGTGCTGGTGCAGGTTCCCGCGTGCTATCGGGTGTCTAAGACTGGGGCAAAGGGCCTTTCAATCTAGCCCGGTGGTTCCGCGGTGCTCGCATTTGGTTCCGTAAGTTGTGATAGTAGGTAACTTAGATCTTTAGGTCTAAGGGCACACTGTAGAGGTTAAGACTTTGATTGTCTTGATTTGTCATCAAGTGTACCTTTGCGACGTTATTTCTCTTATCCCCTTTTCCCTTCTTATCTACCCAATTCTTCCTGCAGCAGTGCATGTTTGGGAGGAGGTCACAAAACCCTGAATTGTTTGATAATTTTAGAAGGACAGAAATCGAATCGTCATCCTCCTCCACAAACATGGCTGCACGCCCACCCCCAAATCCCGAGGGAGGAAACCGCCCTCAAAGCCTACCAGGTGGTGGAGCCATGGATCCCATAACCTGCCTCCAAGCCCAAATGGAAATGTATAATGAACAAATTGAAGCCATTAGGGAAACCTTGGAGGAAATGCAGAACCCTCCCAAACGGGAGGAGCCTAGGTCTCTTAGCTCTTATCAAAATTCCACTGCCATAGAGACCATAGGACAAATTCGGGTCCCCATGGGCGGGGACGATTTTGAACTAAAACCTAATATAATTGGCCTGATAAACTTCCACTTCCATGGTCTTGCAAGTGAAGATCCTTTTCTCCATTTGGAAGACCTAACCCGATTGGCTGAAACGGTTAAACCTAGAAACCGAGTAACCAATTGTCGTCATGAAAATGTTCCTGTTTTCGTTGCGGGATAAAGTGTCGCAATGGTTACGCACACTTGGGAGAACCATCCATTCTTGGGAAGATGCGAACAGCATTTCTCAAGAAATTCTTCCCAATCGAGCGAACTAATGCGCTTCGTCGTGCTATAACTTCCTTTACGCAACAAAACGGCGAACAGTTTCATGAGGCTTGGGAGAGGTATAATGACCTCCTCCAGAAGTGTCCGCACCACGGTCTGCCTAAGTGGCATATAGCCCAGATTTTCTATTATGGGCTAAATGAGACTTTGAAGCAAATTGCAGACGCTTCCTGCGGAGGGAACTTCATGAATAAAGATAAGAATGGAGCATTCGAATTATTTGAAAACATGAGCGAAAACTCAATGAACAATGCCTCCATTATCGCCTTTAATCGTAGCAGCCTGCCCCGTAATGTTCACGAAGTTGACACGGGACCCTCCCATTCATCCGCTGATCTTAACCTTATCTCACAAAAATTGCATGAAGTCTCCGTCGTGCACAAGAAGCTGGATGAGCTTCTGGCCAATCCCTCTCGTTCTATGGCAAACACCCCCACTTCACCACTTCATCACAATTCCAATCCTTCCAACGCCAGGCTTATCCCCAAAAATCCCGTGAGATCTTCCTTACCGAGTATCGCACCGAGCGATTCGGTAAGTCATGTGGATATGGCTTTTGCAAGCCAGTATGTTGACTCCGTGTGCTCGGATGCATATTTACATGCAGACTCGTCTTCTGGCTTAGAAGACGCTTGCGCCCTGGGGAACAACCCGTTCTCTGCTTCTTATAACCCAGGGTGACGAAATCATCCGAACTTCGCATGGTCCAGCAACCCGTAGCGCCAAAACCCCGCGAGTGGGCCAATGCGATCGTCTGCACCCATCATCCCAAGGGCCCAGTTTAATCCTGTGGCGAATCCGCCATCGGGTCCTTGGATACCACAAACAGAACACGCATCAAGTCCTCATGATAAACTGATGCGAATGATGACGGAAATGTCTAAGCGCCATGAAGAGAACATGACCTCTCTTCAGCACCAATTAGCGCAGCAGAATGCTGAGATCAGTCAACTACGCATGGCGACTTGATCTCAGGGCACTCTTCTAGCCCAACCTGTTCCCAACCCACGAAATTTTGTACCCCGTGGTCCTCAACCACAGGTACGACCATCTCAGGGGCAAGTTCATCAGATTTTGCAAGTACCGAGCATTCCACCGGGATTTCAGGCTAATCCCGCAGCAACTACACTTCACCGTTATGTCCCTATTGTGAACCCTCCTCCTCCTTATGATCCCACTGGACCCACAACATCCAATGCGATTACTACGAGGAGCGATAAGCAAACCGTCGATCCGCCTCGACCTGATCCTGGCCCATCTTTTTCATCGCCCTCTCATTTGGGATGCGCACCGCATTCGCGAGAGGAGGATACACCCAAGCTAGTGCTAGAATTGGTCCCATTCCCTGAGTCTCTACTGAGGGAGCCAAAAGGCAAGAAAAAGGATACGCAGTGTAACGACCCGATTCCTGAATCCCTACGAGATACGAGA